>JALPQD010000897.1:235103-316877 GCA_023101885.1 Typhlomys cinereus
AAGAGGCCACAGTCATATTAGCATGTGCACGTCTTGGACGTCAGGTTCAGTCAATGTGCACTTCTTTCAAATAGTATCCTACACAGTTGCTAGACTGAACACTTTGTATCAGATAAAACAACATTTGTTTTGTGCTGATTCTACTCAAATATGTTTTCATCTTGTATTAGCTTGAAAATATGGACCAGGGGGACGCGTCAAATTCACATATTCCCTTTGTCTTCTCAGTGATAAGAATCCTGTAGATGTTCATATGTTGTAACTTTTTATGTTGAGAGAAATGGCCCACTTGGTTTTTGTGAGCGTTTTCATCATTGAAATATGTGCATGCAGGCCGTGATTTTCCAAAAGAGTGAACCAAGTGAGAGGACTGAGGGACGAATGTTGGAGGCCTCACTTCTCAGGGACTAGTACCGTACAGAAGATTTCTGTAGTGGTTACGCTATTGGGTTCAGGAGAAGATCAGCCTCAGTTGCGACATTCGCATTAACATGTTTCAAGCAGGCCATGAAATTTTCCAAAAGAGTGAAACAAGTGCTGAGGATGCAGAGTCAAATGTTGTCATGTCACTTCTTAGTGATAAGTCTCGACTAGAGAAGTTTCTAAACTGTAAACTTTTGTGTGGCAGGCGACAAATCAACTTTTTGCTACATGGAAGGCACATGTGCACAGCAGCCATGGATTCACAAAATAGAGAACCAATGTGAGAGGACAGAGTTAAATACTACAAGTGCGCTTGCATTTAGAGAGATATTCGTACAGAGTTGCTATATTGTAACTCGTTGTGTTCAGGAGAATCACACAGGGTTTTAGGACATTTCCATGAAATGTGTTCATGGCATGGTCATAATCCCGTTCGAAAACAGGGAACCTAATGAAGAGGACTCATATCCAGATGGTATCGGGGGGCAATTCTTTTGGGAAGTCATGTGCAGCATGTGCCCTTCTTTCAGATAGTATCCTTACCACAGGTTTTCTAGACTGTAACACGGTGTATTCTGGGAAAACAACATTTGTTTTGTCTGATTCTATCACCACGATGGTTCAGGCTTTTAGGAGCTATGAAAATAGGGACCAAGTGGAACGCGTCAAATGCACATATTTCACTTTCTCTTTCCTTCTCAGTGATAGAATCCTGTAGATGTTCATACGTGGTACTTTTATGTTCGGAGAAATGCACACTGGTTTTGGTGACTTTTTCAGTGGAATAGTGTTCATGCAGGCCTTGATTTTCCAAAACGAGTGAACCAATGAGGAAGGACTGAGAGACAAATTTGTAGGCGCACTTCCTAGATATACCTACAGAAGTTCTGTACTTGTTACGCTTTTGTGTTCAGAAAGATCAATCCTCGTTTTGGCGACATTCGCACAGAACATATTCAAGACGGCAGGCCTGATTTGCAAAAGATGAACCAAGTGCGTAGGATTCAGAGTCAAATGTTGTGCATGTTCACTTCTATAGTGATAGTATCCTAGAGAAGTTCCCAAACTGTACTTTTGTGTGCAGCCAAAGTCATACTTGTTTTATGACATTGGAAAGGCACATTTTCACACAGGTCCAGATTTCACAAAATAGAGAAACTGTGGAGGACTCAAGTTAAAATACGCAATGCGCTTCTTTAGGAGAAGTGTTCGTACGAAAGTTTCTATATTGTACGCTTTGTGTTCAGGAGGAGAATCACAACTGTTTTAGGCCATTTTCCATTATGTGATTCATGCATGATCGTTCCCGGGCGGAAAACAGTAAACCAAATGAGAGGACTCATAGTCACCATATGTAAGCGTGTGCACTTCGTTGGGAAGTCATGTGCAGCATGTGCAACTCTTTCAGATAAGTATCCACACAGGTTCGTAGACTGTAAACACTTTGGAGTCTGAGAAAACAACGGGTGTTTGGTGCTGATCAGGCTACTCCAACTATGGTCAGGCTGTAATGAGCTGGAAAATAGGGACCGAATTAGGCCCGTCAAATTACAGATTCCCTTGTCTTCTCATGAATAAGAAGCCTGTAATGTTTCATAACGTTTGTAACGTTTTATGTTCGCGGAGAAAGCAAACACTGGGTTTGTGACGTTTTCATGAACATGTTCAACGGCAGCCTGGATGTTCCAAAAGATGAACAATGAGGAGACTGAGAGGCAAATGTTGGAGGTGGGACTTCTCAGGGATAAGTATCCACAGAAGATTCTTTATGTTACCTTTGTTTCCAGAGAATATCATCCTCGTTTTGTGACATGTCGCACATAACATGTTCAGGCAGGCCATGGATTTTCCAAAAGATGAACGCAGTGCGAGATGCATAGTCAAATGTGAGCATTTCCACTTCTTATTGGATAAGTATCCTAGAGAATTTCCAAACTGTAAACTATGTGGTGGTGCGAGGCGCAAACATACTTGTTTTCGCACATTGGAAAGGCACATTTTCAACACAGGCCATAATTTTCACAAAACAGAGAACCAATGTGGGGAGGAACCATAGTAAATAGCTGCAATGCGCCTCTTTAAGTTAAAGTTGCGTACAGAATTGCTTCTATAGTTTAACTCTTTGTGTTTCATGGCGAAATCATTCTTGTTTCTGACATTTGAATGGCCATTTCACACGTGAATGGCACATGTTCCACAGGCCATGATTTAACAAAATAGAGAACCATGCGGGGACTCATAGTAACGTGCGCAAGTGGCGCTTGTTTAGAGAAGTATCTTAACACAAGTTTTAATATTGTCACTCTTTGTGTTCAGAGAAAGCACGCTTGTTTTAGGACGTTGCCATGAAACGTGTTCATGCATAGTATTCCCTTCGAAAACAGTGAACCAAGTGAAGAGGACTCAACCGTCATATGTAGCATGTGCAACTTCTTTGGGAAGTCATGTTCAGCATTGTGCACTTCTTTCTTATAAGAGCCGACGACAGGTTTCTAGCGACACTGTAAACACTGGTATTCGGGAGAAAACAACATTTGTTTTGTGCGATTATAATACCAACGAGTTCAGGCATGTATACTGAAATAGTGACCAAGTGAGGGACGTCTAATGCCAATATTCACTTTCGCTACTCTCTCTTCTCAGGGAATAAGAATCCGGTAAGATGTTCATATGTTTAACGATTTGTTAGTTAGGAAATGCGACACTGGGTTTTGTGACGTTTTCCATGGAAGATGTTCCACGCAGCCCTTGATTTTTTCCAAAAGAGTGAACCAAGTGAAGGAGACTGAGATTCAAATGTTGGAGGGTGTAACGTCTCAGGGATAAAGTATCCTACAGAAGATTCTGTAGTGTTACGCGTTGTGTACAGGATAGATCATCCTCGTTTGGCGACATTCGCACCAACATGTTCACCAAGTGCCATGATTTTCCAAAAAGATGAATCCACCAAGTGCGGAGGATTCAAATGTTGGCATTGAAAGCTTAAGGGGATGAAGTATCCTAGAGAGTTCCCTAAGTTGACTTTGGGGGTGTGTGGCGCGGGCGCAAACATACTTGTTTTCTGACTTGGAAAGGCCCATTGTCACACAGCCATGATTTCACAAATAGAGAACCAATGTGGAGACTCAGAGTAAATACTGCAAGTGGCGCGTCTTGAGGAGAAGTTTTCGTACCAAAGTGTTGATTTTGTAACTCTTGGTGTCAGGAGGAAACACACTTGTTTTAGGACGGTTCCCAGGGGAAAAACGTAGTTCATGCATGTGTCGTTCCCCCTTCGAAAACATGAACAAATGAAAGAACGCACAGTCATATGTATCATTGCACTTCTTTGGAAGTCATGTGCACACATGTGCAATTCTTTCGAAAGTAATCCTACAACAGTTTCCGTCTTCTAGACTGTAACACTATTGTAGTCTGGAGAAAACAACATTTGTTTTGGTGCTTAGTCTACAGACTATGTTCAGGCTTGTAATGAGCTTAAAACGGACCGCAAGGAGACGCGTCAAATTCACAATTTCCCTTTGTCTTCTCCAGTGATAAGAATACCTGGAGATTGTTCATACTTGTAACTTTTTATGTTCCGGAGAATCACACTGTTTTGTGACGTTTTCAATGACATGTTCCACGGCAGGCTTGATTTTCCAAAAGAGTGACCAGTAGGAGGACTGAGAGTCAAATGTTGGAGGTGTACTTCTAGGGAGAATATCCGACATAAGATTCTGTAGTGTTTACCGTGTGTTCAGGAGAAAATCATCCTCGTTTTGTGACATGCGCCAGACATTTCAGGCAGGCCATGAGTTTCCAAAGAGTGAACCCTGCGTAGGATTCAAGTCAAATGTTGGCATGTCACTTCTGAGTGATAAGTAGCCGAGAGAAGTATCCTAAACTGTACGTTGTGTGCAGGCGCAAATCATACGTGTTTTCTCACATTGGAAAGGCACATGTTCACAGCAGGCCAGGATTTCACAAAATAGAGAACCATGTGGAGGACTCGAGTTAAATACTGCAAGTGCGCCCTCTTTAGGAGAAGTTTCGTACAGAAGTTTCTATATTGGAACGCTTTTGTTCAGCGAAAATCAGTCTTGTGTTTCTGAGATGTGATTGGCACATTGTTCACACAGTGAACGGCACAATGTTCACACAGCCCATGATTTCACACAATAGAGAACCAAGTGCGGAGGACTCAGAGTTAAATGCTGCAGTGCACTGGTTTAGGGAAGTATCGTCACAGTTTTATATTGGGACTCTTTGTGTTCAGGAGAAAGCACACTTGTGTTGAGGACGTTTTCCATAACGTGTTCATGGCGATGTTCATGATCCCTTGCGAAAAACAGGGAACAAGTGAAGAAGGACCTCACAGTCCCATATGTACATGTGCACTGTCTTTGGAAGTCCATGTGCAGCATGTGCACTTTTGCTTATAAGAGTCCTACACAGGTTAGTTCAGACTGTAACACTTTGTATTCTGGAGAAACAACATTGGGGTTTGTGCTGATCTACCAACTATGTTGCAGGCTTTATAGCTGAAAAAGTGACCAAGTGAGGACGCTTCTAATTCACAGGATTTCCCGTTGTCTCCCCAACCCCCCCACCCCCCCCCCCCCACATTCTCAGTGATAGAATCCTGTAGATGTTCATATGTTGTAACGTTGCTTGTTATGTTGAGGAGAAGTGCACACGGTTTGTGACGTTTTTCAAGGAATATGTTCCATTCAGAGCCTTGATTTCCAAAAGAATAACCATGGGAGGACGGAGAGTCAAAGGGGAATGTTGGAGGTGTACTCTCAGGGATAAGTATCCTACAGAAATATTCTGTAGTGTACGCTTGTGTTCAGGAGAAGATCATCCTCGTTTTGCGACAGTCGCACATAACTTGTTCAGGCAAAGCCAAGGATTTGCCAAAGGAGTGAACCAAGGTCGAGGATCATAGTCAAAGTTGGCATTTTCACTTCTAGATAAGTTGCGTAGGAGTTCCTAAACTGTAACTTTTGGTTCAGTTCAGGCAAAATCATTCTTGTTTTCTCTGACAGTTGAAAGGGCACAATGTTCACACAAGGCCATGATTTCACAATATAGAGAGAACCGAGTGGCGAGGACTCAGTGTTAATGCTGCGATGCGCTGGTGTAGAAAAGGATCGACAAAAGGTTTATAGTGTAAGCTTGTTAATGTGCAGGAGGAAAGCACACTTTGTTTTTAGGACGTTTCCATGAAACGTGTGCATGCGGTCGTTCGCTTCGAAAACAGTAAAAACCAAAGTGAAGAGGACTGCACGTCATATGTAGCATTCAACTTCTTGGGTGAAGTCATGTGCAGATGTCACTTCTGTCTTATAAGTTCCTACACAGTTTCTACACGGTAACACTTTGTATGCTTGAGAAACAACATGTGTTTTGTGCTGAATGCTACCAACTATGTTGCAGGGCTTGTAATGACTGGAAATAGTGACCAAGTGAGACGCATCTAGTTCCAACGATATTGCACTTTCTCTTCTCAAGTGAAAAAATCCTGTAATGTTAAAACGTTGTAACTTTTTTAGGTGTTCCGAGGAATTCACACTGTTTTGTGACGTTTTCATGGATATTTTTCACGCAGCCTTGATTTTCCCAAAAGAGTGAACCAAGTGAGGAGGACTGAGAGTCTAAATGTTAGGAGTGTCTTCTTTAGGGATAAGTAATCCTACAAGATTTCTGTAGTTTAGCTTTGGTTGTACAGAGAAGATCATCCATCGTTTTTGCGACATCCGCTACATAACATGTTCACCACGCAGGCCTGAAGTTGTCCAAAGAGTGAACCAGTGCGTAGGATTCAGAGTCAAATGTGGCATTTTCCACTTCTTATGATAATATCGAAGATTCCTCTAAACTGTACTTTTTTGTGGTGCAGGCGCAAATAATACTTGTTTTTCTGACATGGAAGGCACATTTTTCAACACAGGCCCATGAAATTCACAAATAAAAACCTAGGGTGGAGGACTCAGAGTAAATACTGCAAGTGTCGCTTCCGTTAGGAGTTTCTCTTTGTAACGCTTTGTGTTCAGTGAGGAACTCACACACCTGTTTTCGGACTTTTCCATGAAACGGTTTCATCATGTCGTTCCCTTCGAAAACATGAACCAAGTGAAGCGGACTCACGTCATCTGATAGCCTGATGCACTTCTTTGGAAGATCATGGGCACGCATGGTGCACTTCTTTTCAGATAAGTGTCCTACAAACACAGATGGATCTAGACTGGAACACTTTGGGTATTCTGGAAAACAACATGTTGTTTTGTGGCTGATTCTACCACTATGTGCAGGCTTAATGAGTTGAAATAGGACAAGTGAGGACGCGGGTCAAATTCACATATTCACTTTCTCTTCTCAGTGATAAGAAATCTCTGTAGATAGTTCATACGTTGTACTTTTTTATGTTGAGGAGAAATGCACAACGGGTTTTGTGACGTTTTTCAGTGGATATGTTATCGCAGGCCTTGATTTTCAAAAGAGTAAACCAAGTGAGGAGGACTGATAGACAAATGTTGGAGGCGCACTTCATCACAGGGATATTATCCTACAGAGAGATTCTGTAGTGTTACGCTTTGTGTTCAGGACAAGATAATCCTCGGTTGCGACAATTCGCACATAACATGTTCACGCGGCCATGATTTTCCAAAGTCAACCAAAGCGTAGGGATGCAGATCAAATGTTGGCATTTCAACTTCTTAGGGATAAGTAGCCTAGAGAAGTTCCTAAACGTAACTTTTGTGTCAAAGCAAAAATCATACTTGTGTTTCATGAATTTGAATGGCAACATGTTGTCACACGGCACTGATTTTCACAATAGAGAACCATGTGGAGGACTCAGAGTGAAAGGCGCATAGTGCACTTCTTTAGGATGAAGTTTCGTACGAAGTTTCTAATTGTAACTCTGTTTCAGAGAAATCACAACACTGGTTTTTAGGAGACGTTTCCATGAAACGTGTTTGCAATGCATGTCGGTCTCCCTCCTTCGAAAACAGTGGAACCAGTGAAGAGGACGCACAGTCAGATGTAGCATGTGCACTCTTTGGAATCAGGTGCACATGTGGCACTAAATTCTTTCAGGGAAGTATCCTACAACGGTTTCTAAGACTTTAACACACTTTGTAATCTGAGAAACAACATTTTGGTTTTGTGCTGATTCTACCAACGAGTTCAGGCTTGTAATGACTTGAAACAGTGAAACCAATGGAGGACGCGTCTAATTCACATATGTACCGTTGGTCTTCTCAGTGGGATAAGAATCCTGTAGATGTGTCATCAAGTGTGTAACTTTTTTATGTGATGAGAATGCACATGGTTTTTGTGATTTTCAATGGAGATGTTTCATTGCAAGGCCATGGATTTTCAAAAAGAGTGAACCAAGTGAAGGAGGACTGAGAGACGAATGTTGGAGGCGCAACTTCTCAGGGATAAGTACCTACAGAAAGATTCTGTAGTTTACGCTTGGTGTTTCATGAGAAGATCATCCTCGTTTTGTGCGACTTCGCACATACAGGTTTCACGCAGGCCATGAAGTTTCCAAAGAGTGAACCAATGCGTAGAGTCAGAGCAAATGTTTGGCATTTCACTTCCTTAGTGATAAGTAATCCTAAGAAGTTCCTAAACTGTAACGTTTTGTGGTGCAGGCCGCAAATCATACTTGTTCTCTGACATGGGAAAGGACATTTTCACAAACAGGGGCCAGATTCACAAAATAAGACCAATGTGGGAGGACTCGAGTTAAAATACTGCAAGTGCACTGCTTTAGGAGAAGTTTCTTATTGTAACTCTTTGTGTTCAGGAGAATCACACTTGTTTTAAGGACGTTTCCATGAAACTGTTCATGCATGTCGTTCACTGTCGAAAACAGTGAAACCAAGTGAAGAGGACTCCAGTCATAATGTTAGCATTGCACTTCTTTGGGAAGTCAAGATGCAGCGTGTCACTCTTCAGATAAGTATCCTACACAGGTTTCTAGACTGTACACGTTGTATTCTGGGAGAAAACAACATTTTTTTGTGCTTAGGTCTACCAACTAATTTTCAGGCGTGTAATGAACTGGAAAATATGACCAGTGAGATGCGGCCAATTCACATATTTCCACTTTCCGTCTCAGTGATAAGAAGCCGGTAAATGTTCATATGTTGAACTTTAATGTGGAAAAATGCATACTGTTTTGTGACATTTTTTCGATGGAAAGGGTGCATCAGGCCTTGTATTTTCCAAAAGATTGAACCAAGTGAGAGGAAACTGAGAGACAAATGTTGGAGGCGCACTTCTCAGATAAGTATCCTACAGCAATTCTGTACTGTTACGCTTTGGTGTTCAGGATAAGATCATCCTCCTCGTTTTGCACATTCGCACATAACATGTTCACGCAGGCCAATGAGTTGTCCAAGATGACCAAGTGCGTAGATTCAAGTCAAATTTGGCATTTCCCTTCTTTATTGGAAAGTATCCTAGAGAAGTTCCAACGTAAGCTTTTGTGTGCAGAGCGCAAATCAAGTACTTGTTTATTCTGACATTGGAAAGGCACTGTTCACAACACAGCCATGATATTCACAAATAGAGAACCAATGTGGAGGACTCAGAGTTAATACTGCAAGTGCCTTCTTTAGGAAAGTTTCGTGACTAAGGTTCGATATGTACTCTGTTGGTGTTCAGGAGAAAATCACACTTGTTTTTAGGACAATTTCCATGAAACGTGTGCAGGCAGGCTTTCCCTTCGAAACAGTGAACCAGTGAAAAGGACTCATAAGTCATATGTAGCAATGTGCACTTCTTTGGGAAGTCATGTGCGAGCATGTGCACTTCTTTCAGAGTAAGTATCCTACACAGGGTTCTAACTGTAACCTTTTGTATTCCTGGAGGAAAACGAACAGTTTGTTTTGTGCGGAGTCTACCAACTATGTTCAGGCTTGTAATGAGCTTGAAAATAGGGACCAAGTGAGACGCGTCACATTCACATATTTCACTTTTCTCTTATCAGTGATAAGAATCCTGTAGGTGTTCATACGTGTAACTTTTTTTATGTTCCGGAAAAATGACACACTGGTTTTTTGTGACGTTTTCATAGAATATTTCACCGCAGCCCTTGATTTCCAAAAAGTAACCAAGTGAGGAGGAACTGAGAGTCAAATGTTGGAGGCTTATTTTCTCGGGTAAGTAAGCCTCAGAAAGATCGTAGTGTTACGCTTTGTGTTCAGGAGAAGATCAAGCCCCGCTTGCGCATTCCGCAACATACAATGTTCAGGACCAGGCCTGATTTTCCAAAAGAGTGAACAAGCGTACGAGGATTCAAAAGTTGGCATTTTCACTTCTTAGGGATAAGTATCCTAAGAAGTTCCTAACTGTAACTTTTGTGAAGGCTCAAATCATACTTGTTGCGCATGGGAAAGGCACATTTTTCACACATGCCATGATTTCATACACAAAGTAGAGACCATGGTGGAAGGACTCGAGTTAAATGCTGCAAGTGCGCTTGTTTATGAGAAAGTTCGGACACAATTTTATTTTTAACTCTTTGTGTTCAGGAGGAAAGAACATTGTTTTAGGACGTTTCCATGAAAGTGTTCCATGCATGTCGTCCCTTCGAAAACGTGAACCAAGTGACGAGGAGGCTCACAGTCATAGTGCTGTAGCATTGCCACTTCTTTGGAAGTCAATGTGCAGCATGCTCACTTCTTTCAGATAAGTATCCTAACAGGTTTCCTAGATCAGGTAAAATTTTTCTGAGGACAAACAACATTTGTTTTGTGCTGATTCTACAACATGTTCCGCTTGTAATGAGCTTGAAATATGGGACCAAGTGGAGGACACTCCCAATTCACCATATTTCCTTTCGTCTTCTCAGTGATAAGAAATAGCCTGTAGATCTTCATCGTTTTGTAACTTTCTTATTTCGGAGAAAGGCACACTGGTTTTGTGACGTTTTCATGGAACATGTTCACGCAGAGGCCTGCATTTTCCAAAGAGTGACCAGTGAGAGGACTCGAGACGTCAAATAGTTGGAGTGTGTAATTCTCAGGGATAAGTATCCTACAGAAGATTCTGTAGTTTACGCGTTGGTGTTTCCGAGATATCATCGTTGATGACATTCCACATACATGTGGAGCTGATCAAATAACAGTCGTTGATTAGCAGTTGCATTCTCTATAACCAGATCAACTAACTTAGTTGAGCCATCATTTTTCCACTGGAGCAAGGCAACAGTACTGATTCCAAAAGAGTGAGAACCTAATGTGGATTCGAGTCTAAAAGCTGCATTATGCGCACTCTAGGGAATAAGTATCTAGAGAAAGTTCCTAATGTAACTCTTTGTGTCAGGCCAAAATCAATTCTTGTTTTCTGACATTTGAAGCACATTGTTCACACAGGAGGCAATTGAGGCATTTTCACAAAATAGAGAACCAAGTGGCGGGACTCATAGTCATAATAGCTCAGTCGCTTGTGGAAAGTTTCGTAAGAAGTTTCTAATTTGTAACACTTTGGGTGTTCAGCTAGGAACTCACACTTTTTTAGCGTTTCAATTGCACAACGTGTTTCATGCATGTCGAATTCCCTTCAAAACAGTGAACCAATGAAAGGCACTCAAAGTCCATATTGCATGTGCACATCTTGGAAGTCAGATGTGGCAGTGCCTTCTTTCGCTAGTATTAAAGCTACGTTCTAGCACTGTAACACTTGTCTTCGAGAAAACACATTTGTTTGTGCTGATTATACCCACTATTCAGGACTTGTAAGAGCTTGAAAATAGTGACCAAGGAGACGCGTCTAATTCACATATTTCCTTTCTCTTCTCAGTGCTAAGAACCTGTAGATGTTCATCATGTTTACTTTTTATGTTGAAGAGAAGAAATGCACCACGGTTTTTGCGCGTTTTCATGGACATATGTTCGGCAGTGCCTTGCTATTTCCAACAGAAGTGAAACCAAGTGAGGAGGACTGAGAGTCAAATTGTTGGGACGTGTACTTCTCAGGGATAAGTTCCTACAGAAGATTCTAGTATTACGCTGTTGTGTCAGGAGAAGATCATCCTCGTTTAGCGACATTCGCACATAACTGTTCAGAGAGGCCATGATTTTCCAAAGAGTGAACAAGGCGAGAGAGTGCCAATTGTTGGCATTCACTTCTTAGAGGTAAAGTATCCTGAGAGTTCCTAAACTGTAACTTTTGTGTGCAGGCGCATCTATAATCTTGTTTTCCTGACAATTGTGGAAATGGCACATTTCACAAGGCCGTGATTTCACAAAATAGAGAACCAATGGGGGACTCAATAGTTAATGCTGCAAGTGTCGCTTATGTTTAGGAGACATTCCTACACAAGTTATATTGTAACTCTTTTTGGTTCAGGAGAAAAAGACACACTTGTTTTGAGGAACGTTTCATGAAACGGGTTCCATAGCATGTCGTTCCCTTCCTGAAAACAGTGACCAAGTGAGAGGCTCACATCATATTGTAGCATGTGACACTTCTTGGAGCTAATGTGCAGCATGTGCACTTCTTTCAGATGTATCCTACACAGTTTTCTAGACTGTAACAGGATCTACATTGTTTCGATTTACCAACTATGTGTCAGGCGAATGACGAAACAGATGGTCATTCGCCCTTTGTTTTGGATATACCTGAGGCATGTTATTTTGTCCTAAACCAACTTTTGTGATTGAATTCCGCGCCTTGTGTCTCTCAAAAGGGACACCAGTAGAGGACTGAGATCAAATTTATTGGGTCTTCTCGGAAAAATCCTGTACAGATCTTCGTAGTGTATACCTTTTGTTCAGGAGAAAGCACACCTGCGTTTGTGTGACTTTCAGTCGACATAAGTCACGAGGCCACTTCATGTTTCCAAAAGAGTGAAACAATGGGAGATAGAGTCAAATGTTGGCAGGGTTTTTCAGCTGCTTAATATATATCTACTAGAGATTCTATAATGTTAGCTTTTGTGTGCAGGCAATACAGATCATCTCGTTTTCGTCACATGGCACCAAGCATGTTCGGCAACGGCCATGATTTTCACAAAATAGAAACCAATGTGGGGATCTCAGAGTCAAATGATGCAAGTTGCGACTTCTTAGTGATGAGTATCCTAGAGAAGTTTCCTAAACTGTTAACCTTTGTGGTTCAGGCGCAAAAATCACTGTGTTTCTGATATTTGAAATGGCACATTTCAACACAGGTAGCACATGTTCAAGGTTCACAAAATAGAAGACAAGTGCGGAGACTCAGAGTAAATACTGCTACAAGTGCGCTGTCTTAGGAAAGTTCGTACAGAAGTTTTTATATTGCTAACTTTTTGTTAGGAGGAAATGCACACTTGTTTTAAGGACGTTCCTGAAACGTGTGTCATGCATTCTTCCCTTCGAAAACGGAACAAGTGAAGAGGACTTCACGAGTCATATGTACTGTGCCACTTCTTTGGAAGTCACGTGCAGCATTCACTTCTTCGTATAAGATCCCTACACAGTTTCTAACTGTAACACTGTTGTATTCTGGAGAAAACACATTGTTTTGTGCTGGATTCTACCAACTTATGTGTCCAGCTTTTAAATGGTTAGCTTGAAAATAGGGTACCAATGTGAGGACGCTTCGTGAATGTGGCACGGAATATAGGTCCTATGTCTTTCAGGAGAGAATCCTGTAGATGTCTGTGGCTCATAGTGAGAGTATCACACTGGTTTTCTGACGTGTCATGGGTACGCAGGTTGATTTCCAAAGGTGAGACCAATGAGACAATCACAATGTTGGAGGTGATTTAGGGATGAAGTTTTCATCAGAAGATTCTGCACTGTCAGTTGGTAGGCGTCTCTGTATTTCGACATTGCACATCAGCACCAGCAATACATAATAGAGACAACAGTTCGGGTGATGAGACTGACGGAGTATAAAATGAGTGCTACTTGCGCTTGTTAGGAATATAATCGTAAACACGTTTATATGATTTTGTAAAGGACGGAACACACTGTTTAGGACGTTCCATGACCTTGTATGCAGTGTCCCGAAACGTGAACCCAGTAGTCAAGTAGCTATAGTATTCTTGGAGGAAAAGTCATGTCCGCCATGTGGATTCCTTTCTGTAAAGTGTACAAAGTTCACATACTAGATACGCACTTTTGAAAAGAGAAAAAGAACATTGTGAAAGCTGAAGACTACAACTATTAGTGTTCCTAAAGAGGGCTAAGAGGAAAGCAGAGCCCAAGGACGGTCAAGATTGTAGCATATTCACTTTGCTTAGGGAAAGTAATGCGTAGTGTTATACGTGTATGAGCCGACGAGAAATGACACGTTGGGTGTGCAGGAATATGTTCGAGGCTGATTGGCGAACCGCAGTGACCAATTGAGGGACGAGAGAATAGGTGAAGTGTGACTCAGGATCAAGTACAGCCGAAGATTGCTAGATGAATGACGCTTTTGTCAGGAGAGAGTTCAGTTGTGCGTAAATCGCAAGAGAAGTGTCGCAGGCCATGATCAAGGTGAAAAGTGCGAGATGGCAGAGCAAAATGGTGAGCATTCATTAGCGGATGTACTAGGGTTCCCAGACTTGTGTTAGAACATCATGTGGGTATTGACGAAGTGCGCAAAGTACACAGGCTGTTCAACATAGAGGGACAAGTTCGGGAGAGCACTCAGAGTTTAAAGGAAGTTCTTAGCGGAAGTGCAGTCCAGCACAAGTTGAGATTGGTACACTCTTGTAAGGAACAGGGAGCACACTTGGTTCGTGTGGGACTTGTCATCCACATGTGTCATGGCATGTCAGTCCGTTGCGATAAACATGGGTGAACAGTGCGAGGATCCACTACCAAGCCTCATAGTAGCACTGGTCACTCTGTGCGGTACGGGCAGCAGCGGACTCTTTCGACTAAGTATTGTGCGCAGCAGGTTAGCGAGAACACTTTACTAGGACACAAAGGACCATGTTGTGCGAGACTACGCAATGTTCAGCTTGTCATACGAGCTAGACAATAGGGACCAAGGTGCAGAGACGCACACGATCCGGCATAGTTCGCTTTCTCTCAGGAGAATCCTGGTAGATGGTCATAACGTTGTGAGGACTTTTTGTGTCCGGAGAAAGAACTGCACACTAAGGTTTTGGGTCGTTTCATGGAAAATGTTCACGCAGGCCGGGATTTTCCAAAAGAGTGCAACCAGTGAGGAGGACTGAGACAATTTTGGAGGTGTACTTGGCTGGGGATACAGTATCTCGACAGAATGAGTCTGTGAGATTACGCGTGTTGTAGGACAGAGAGATCAGCCGTTGCGACATTCGCAACAAACGGTCAGCAGGCCATGATTTCCAAAAGAGTGAACCAAGGCTGGATGCAGAGCAAATGTTGGCATTTCACTTCTATGTGATAAGTATCCGAAGAAGTGCATAAACTGGTAACTGTTGTGAGGGCAGCGCAAATATACTTGTTTTTCTGACATGGGAAAGGCACTTTCACACCGGCCATGGATTTCACCAAATAGAGAACCTTGGTGCGAGGACTCAGATTAAATACGCAAAGTGCGCTTCTGTTAGGAAAGGTACCCATTCTATATTGTAACTCTTTGTGTTCAGAGAGAAATCACCCTGTGTTATGACGTCCATGAAACGTTTCATGACATGCTCTTCCCTTTCGAAAAGTGAACCAAGGAAGAGGACTCCACCAGTAATGTACATGTGCCCTTCTGGGAAGTCATGGCAGCATGTGCACTCTTTCGAGAATAGGTTCCTACAACAGAAGTTCTAGACTTAACACTTTGTATTCTGGAGAAACAAACATTTGTTTTGTGCTGTTCTACACCATAGTTCAGAGCTTGAAGAGCCTTGAAAATAGGGACAAGTGAGGCCGCCGTCAAATTCAACTAGTCACTGTTCTCTTGCTAGTGATAAGAATCCTTTGTGATGTTCATACGTTGTAACTTTTTATGTTCAGAGAATGCAACACGGTTTTGTGACGTTTCAGGGAATTTTCACGCGGCTTGATTTTCCAAGTAGTAAAGCAAGTGAGGAGGGACTGAGAGTCAAATGTTGGAGGCGCACTTCTCAGGCAAATATCCTACAGAAGATTCATAGTTAGTTGTTACGCTTTGGTACAGACATAGAATCCTCGGGTTTGCGACATGTCGCACATACATGTTCCGGCAGGCCATGATTTTTCCAAAGAGTCAACCAAGCGTAGGATTCAGAGTCAAATGTTGGCATTTCACTTCTTAGGATAAGTATCCTAGAGAAGGGTTCCTAAACTGGTAATTTGTGTTCACGCGAAAATCATACTTGTTTCTGACATTTGATGGCACATAGTTTCAACACAGGCCATTGATTTCAGCAAATGAGAACCCATGGGAGGACTCAGAGTTAAATGCTGCGAACGTGCGCTTTGTTTAGAAGCAGTATACTCGGACAGAAGTTTCATGTAAACTGCTTTGTGTTCAGGGGAAACACACTGTGTTTGGACGTTTCCATGAAACGTGTTCATGCTATGTCATTCCCTTCCGAAAACATGAACCAAGTGAACGGACTCACAGCATAGGGAGCATGTGCCACTTCTTTGGTGAAGGTCATGCGCTAGCATGTGCACTTCTTCTTAGTAAGTAGTCCCTAACACATGTTTCTAACTGTAACACTTTGTAATTCTGGGAGAAAACAACATTGGTTTTCGTGCTGCATTCTACCAACATGGTTTCAGCGCTGGTATGACTTGAAAAGAGGACCAAGTGAGGACGCGTCAATAATTCACATATTTGCCACTTGCCTTCTCAGTGTGAAAGAAATCGTGTGATTCATACGTTGCTACTTTTTAATGTTGGGAAATGCACCGGTTTGTGTGACGTTTTTCTGGAATAGGTTCCGCATACAGGCCTTGTATTTGTCCAAACAGAGTGAACCAAGTAGGAAGGACTGAGAGACAATGTTGGAGGTTGCACTTCTCAAGGCATAATACCTACAGAAGATGTCTGTAGTTGTTCTACGCCTTTGTGTTCATGAGAAGAATCATCCTGTTTTTGCGAATTCGCACATAAACAGTTTCACAGCGGCCTTGGATATATTCCAACAAGAGGAACCAAGTTGTATGATTCAGAGTCACATGTTGGCATTTCAGCCTTCTAGTGATAAGTTCCTAGAGAAGTTCCTAAACTGTAACTTTGGTGCAGGCGCCAAATCATAGCTTGCTTTTCTGACATTGGAAAGGCGACATTTTCACACAGGCCATGATTTCACAAAATAGCGAGAGACCAATGGGAGGACTCAGTTAACTATGCAAGTGCGCTTCTTTAGGAAGTTTCCTACACTTATTGTAACTCTTTTGTGTTCAGGAGGAAATCACTTGTTTAGGACCGTTTCCATGAACGGTGTTCATGCATGTCGTTTCCCTTCGAAAACAGTTGTAACCAATGAAAGAGGACTCACAGGTCAATGCTAGCATGTGCATCTTTGGGGAAGTCATTCAGCATGTGGCACTTACCTGTCAGATAATGTATCCTGAACAGGTTTCAGACGTAACCTTTGTATCTGGAGAAACACATTTGTTTTGTCTGATTACTACCACTTGTTCAGGCTTGTAATGGCTGGAAAAATAGGACCAGTGAGACTGCGTCTATTCCTATTTCACTTCTCTTCTCAGTGAATAAGAACCTGTAGATGTTCATAATGTTGTAACTTTTATGTCGGAGAAATGCACCACGGTTTTTGTGCGGTTTTATGGAATATGTTCCAGCAGGCCTGATTTTCACAAATGACGTGAACCAGTTAGGGGACTTGAGAGCCAAATGTTGGAGGTCGACTCTCAGCTAAGTATCCTGACAGAATTCTGTATGTTACGCCTTGTGTCAGGAGAAATCTCTCGTTTTGCGACATTCGCCACTAACAGTTCACGCAGGCCATGATTTTCCCAAAAGAGTGAACCAAGTGCGTAGATAGAGTCAACTGTTGGCATTCACTTCTCAAGTGATAAGGTATCCTTAGAGAAGTTCCAAACGTAAACTTTTTGTGTGCCAGCGCCAATCATACTGTTTTCTGACATTGGAAAGCCAGTTTTCACAACGCCTGATTTCACAAAAATAGAAACCAATGTGGGACTCAGAGTTAATCTGCAAGTTCGCTTCTTTAGGAGAGTTTCAGTACAGAAGTTTCTAAAAAAAGGAGAAAGAGTTTAACTCTTTGGTGTTCCCGGAGAAATCACACTTGTTTTAGGTACTTCCATGAAACGTTGTTCATGCATTGGTCCCCTCGAAAAACAGTGACCAAAGGAGAGGCACTCACAGTCATTAGAGCATGGTGCACTTCTTGGGAAGTCATGGCAGCATGTGCACCTTCTTTCAGATAAGTACTCTCCTACACAGGTTCTAGATTGTAACACTTTGATGCTGGAGGAAACACAATTGTTTGTGGCTGTCTATACACAACTATACACAAGAGTTTTAAGGTGAGCGAAAATAGTGACCAAAGTGATGACCGTCACAATTACTATATTTCACTTTCTCTTCTCAGTGATAAACTCCTTGTAGAGTTCTACGTTGTAACTTTTTTTATGTTCTCGAGAAAAATTGCCATCGTTTTGTGTTTCATCAATATGTTCCGCATGCCCTTGATTTCCAAAAGGTGACCAAGTGAGGAGGACTGCGAGTGGCACATGTTGGAGGCGTGACTTTCCAGATAAGTATCTACGAGAGATTCTGAGTGTTACGCTTTGTGTACAGGAGAAGATCATCCTCGCTTTTGCCGACATTCGCACATACATGTTCAAGGCCAGGCCATGATTTCCAAACAAAAGATGAACCAAGGGGATTAGGAGGATAAGTCAAATGTTGGGCATTTCACTCGTAGGGATAAGTATGCCTAGAGAAGTTCCTAAACTGCTAACTTTTTGTGTGAGCGAAATCATACTTGTTTTCCTGACATTTGGAAAGGACACATGTTCACAACACCATATTTCACAACAAATAAGAGAACTCGAATTGAGGAGACTCAGAGTTAAATGCTCGCAAGTTGCGTTGCTTAGGTAGAATTCGTACACAAGTTTTATTGTAACTCTTTGTGTTCAGTAGAAGCCACACTGTTTTAGGCGTTTCCATGAAACGTTTTCATGGCATGTCGTCCACTTCGAAAACAGGGAACCAAGGAAAGGATCGCACAGTCATATAGCAGGTCACTTCTTTGGGAAGTCATGTGCATCATGTGCACTCATTTCATGATAAGGTATAGCTAGCACAGGTTTCTGACTGGTAAAACACTACTGTGTATCTCGAGAAAAACAATTGTTTTTGGTGCTGATTCACCAACTATGTTCAAGTTTTGTAATGAGCTTGCAAAATAGGACCCAAGTGAGGACGCGTCTAAATTCACATATTTCACTGTCTCTCTCAGTGATAAATCTGTAGAGTTCATAGCGTTGTAACGTTTATGTCGAGGAGAAAACAGGTTTGGACGATCTAGATGCCGAGCTTGATTTCCAAGATGAACCGTGGGGCTGAGGTAATGTGAGCTCTCAATGACCAGAATCAGTTCGCTTTTCAGGAGCATCCCGTGCCGACATTGCCCTATGTTAGCGGCTTGTCCAAAAGAGTGAACCAAGGGATAGGTAAGTTTATTTATTGGAACATCTGAGAATCTAAATGTAATGGCCAGGCTAACTGTACTTGGGCGTTTCACAGGTGATCAAAATAGGTCCACTGTACGAGGTACTGCTAGTGTTCGCTTTAGGTGGTTCGTAGAGAAATCATCCTCGTTTGTGACATTCGCAAATAACATTTCAGGCAGGCCATGATTTTCAAACAGATGACCAAGTGAAGAGGATCAGAGTCAATGTTGCATGTGCACTTCTTAAGTGTAAGTACCTAAGAGAAGATTTCCTAAACTGTAACTTCGTGTTGTGTGCAGGATGCGCAAATATAACTGGTTTTCTCACATTGAATGAAAGGCATTTGTCACACAGGCCATGATTTTCTACAAAGATAGAGATCCAATATGTGGAGGATCAGAGTCAAACTGAAGTGCCTCTTTAGGAGAAGTATTCTACAAAGTTCTATACTGTAACTCTTTGTGTTCAGGAACGAAAATCATTCTTTTTTTCTGACATTGATGGCACATGTTAACAGTTCACAGCACCCCATGATTTCACAAAATAGAGAACAAGTGGGCGGAGGACTCAGAGTTAAATGCTGCAAGTGCGCTTTTAGGAGAAGTAGTCGTACACAAGTTTTATATGTAACTCTTGTGTCGCAGGAGAAAGCACACTTGTTTTAGAGACGTTTTCCATGAAACGTGTTCAGCTGCATGTCGTTCCTTCGAAACAGTGAACCAGTGAGAGGACCACAGTCATATGTAGCATGTGCACTTCTTTGGGAAGTCATGTGCACAGCTTGCACTTCTTCGTATAAGAGTCCACACATTTCTACAACCTGTAAACTTTGTATTCTGGAGAAAACAACATTTTGTTTGTGCTGATTAACCAACTATGTTCAGGCTTGTAATGGATTGAAAATGAGTGACCAAGTGAGGACGCGTAATTCACATATTTCACTTTCTCTTCTCATGATAAGAATCCTGTTGATGTTCATACGTTTGTAACTTTTATGTCTTGGAGAAATGCACACTGGTTTGTGACGTTTTCATGGAATATGTTCACGCAGGCCTTGATTTCCAAAAGAGTGAACCAAGTGAGGAGGACGAGGAGCAAATGTTGGAGGTGCACTTCTCAGGAGAGTATCCTACAGAAGATTCTGTAGTGTTAGTTTGTGTTCAGGAGAAGATCATCTCGTTTTGCGACATTCGCACATAACATGTTCACGCAGGCCATGATTTCCAAAAGAGTGAACCAAAGTGCGGAGGATTCAGAGTCAAATGTTGGCATAGTTCTTCTTATGATAAGTATCCTAGAGAAGTTCCTAAACTGTAACTTTTGTTTCAGGCGGAAATCATACTTGTTTTCTGACATTGGAAGGCGCATTTCAAACAGGCCATGATTTCACAAAATAGAGAACCAAGTGCGGAGCACTCAGAGTTAAATCTGCACAGTGCCTTCTTTAGGAGAAGTGTCGTACAGAAGTTTCTATATGTAAATCTTTGTGTTCAGGAGAAACACTGGTTAAGACTTTCCTAGAAACGTTTCATGTCAGTCGTTCCCTTCGAATCATGAACCAAGTGAAGAGGACTCACAGTCATATGTAGCATTGCACTTCGTTGGGAAGTCAGGCAGCATTGCACTGCTTCAGATAAGTACCTACACAGGTTTCTTCGACTGTAACAGCTTTGTATTCGGGAAGAAAACACATTTTGTTTTGCTGATTCTACCAACTAGTTGGCGCTTGTAATGAGCTTGAAAATAGGGACCAAGTGAGGACGCCTCAAATTCACATAGCACTTTCTCTTCTCAGTGATTAGAATCCTGTAAGTGTATCAACGTTGTAACTTTTGATGTTCCGGAGAAATGCACCACTGGTTTTAGGCGTTTTCATGGAAAGTGTTCACGCAGGCCTTGATTTTCCAAAAGAGGGAACCAAGTGAGGAGGACTGAGAGTCAAAAGTTGGAGGTGCACTTCTCAGGGATAAGTATCCTACAGAAGATTCTGTAGTGTTACGCTGTGTTTCAGGAGAAGATCATCCTCGTTTTGCGACATTCGCACATAAACATGTTCACAGCAGCCATGATTTCCAAAAGAGTGAACCAAGTGCGTAGGATTCAGAGTCAAATGTTGGCATTTCACTTTTAGTGTAGTACCTAAGAATTCCTAAACTGTAACTTTTGTGTGCAGGCGCAAATCATACTTGTTTCTGACATTGGAAGGCACATTTTCACACAGCCATGATTTCACAAAATAGAGGAACCAAGTGTGGGACTCATGTTAAATACTGCAAGTGCGCTTCTTTAAGGAAAGTTTTCGACAGAAGTTTCTATATTGTAAACTCTTGTGTTCAGGAGGAAATCACACTTGTGTTAGGACGTTTCCATGAAACGTTTCATGCATGTCGTTCCCTTCGAAAACAGTTGAACCAAGTGAAGAGAACACAGCATATTAGCATGTGCACTTCTTTGGAAGTCTGTGCAGCATGTGCACTTCTTCTAATAATGTATCCTACAAGGTTTCTAGACTGAACACTTTGTATTCTGGAGAAAACACACATTGTTTTGTGCTGATTCTCCAACTATGTTTCAGGCTTGTTAATTGAGCTAAATAGTGGACCAAGTGAGGACGCGCAAATTCACATATTTCACTTTCTCTCTTCTCAGTGATAAGAATCCGTAGAGGTTCATACGTTGTAACTTTTATGTTGTGGAGAAATGCACACTGGTTTTGTGACGTTTTCAGGAATGTTCACGCAGGCCTTGATTTCCAAAAGAGTGAACCAGTGAGGAGGACTGAGAGTCAAGTTGGAGGTGTATTCTCAGGGATAAGTATCCTACAGAAGATTCTGTAGTGTTACGCTTTGTGTTCAGGAGAATATCCTCGTTTTGCGACATTCGCAAATAACATGTTCAGGCAGGCCATGATTTTCCAAAGAGTGAACCAAGTGCGGAGATTCAGAGTCAAATGTTGGCATTCACTTCTTAGGGATAAGTATCCTATAGAGAATTCCTAAACTGTAACTTTTGTGTTCAGGCGAAAATATTCTTGTTTCTGACATTGAATGGCACATGTTCACACAGGCCATGATTTCACAAAATAGAGAACCAAGTGCGGAGGACCAGAGTTAAATCTGCAAGTCGTTTTTTTAGGAGAAGATCTACACAGTTTTTTATTGTAACTCTTTGTGTTCAGGAGGAAACACACTTGTTTGTTTGGACGTTTCCATGAAACGTGTTCATCATGGTCTTCCCTTCGAAACAGTGAACCAAGTGAAGAGGACCACAGTATATGTTCATGTGCACTTCTTTGGAAGGTCATGTGCAGCATGTGCACTTCTTTCGTATAAGTATCTCACACAGGTTTCTAGACGTAACACTTTGTATTCTGGAGAAAACAACATTTGTTTGGTTCTGATTCTACCAACCTGTTCAGGCTTGTAATGAGCTTGAAAATAGGGACCAGTGAGGACGCGTCAATTCACATGATTTCACTTTCTCTTCTCAGTGAAACGAATCCGTAAGAGTTCATACGTGTAACTTTTTATGTTCCGGAGAAAACCATGGTTTTGTGACGTTTTCATGGAATATGTTCACGCAGGCCTTGATTTTCCAAAAAGTGAACCAGTGAGGAGGATGAGAGTCAAATGTTGGAGGGTGTACTTCTCGGATAAGTATCTACAGAAGATTCTGTATGTTACGCTTTGTGTTCAGGAGAAGATCATCCTCGTTTTGCGACATCGCAATACAGTTCAAGCCGAGGCCATGATTTCCAAAAGAGTGAACAATGCGGAGGATTGCAGAGTCAAATGTTGGCATTTCACTTCTATAGGATAAGTTATCCTAGAGAAGTTCCTAAACTGTAACTTTTGTGTTCAGGCGAAATCATACTTGTTTTCGACATTGGAGGCATATTTTCACACAGTCCATGATTTCACAAATAGAGAACCAAGTGGGAGGACTCAGAGTAAATACGGCAGTGCGTTCTTTAGGAGAAGTATCATACAAAGTTTCTATATTGTAACTCTGTGTTCAGGAGGAAATCACACTGTTTATGACGTTTCAATAAACGTGTTCATGCATGTGTTTCCTTCGAAAACATTGAACCAAGTGAAGAGACTCACAGTCATATGTAGCATTGCACTTCTTGGGAAGTCATGTGCAGATGTGCACTTCTTTCAGATAAGCCTACACAGTTTCTAGACTGTAACACTTTGTATTCTGAGAAAACAACATTTGTTGTTTGCTGATTTTACCAACTATGTTCAGGCTGTACTGAGCTGCAAAATATGACCCAAGTGAGGACGCGTCAAATTCACATGATTTCACTTTCTCTCTCAGTGATAAGAATCCTGTAGATGTCATACGTTGTAACTTTTATGTCTGAGAAGAAATGCACACTGGTTTGTGACGTTTATGAATATGTTCACGCAGGCCTTGATTTTCCAAAAGAGTGAACCAAGTGAGAGGACTGCAGAGCAAATGTTGAGGTGTACTTCTCAGGGGATAAGTATCCTACAGAAGATTCTGTAGTGTTACGCTTTGTGTCAGAGAAGATCATCCTCGTTTGCGACATTCGCACATAACATGTTCAGGCAGGCCATGATTTCAAAAGAGTGAACCAAGTGCGGAGATTCAGAGTCAAATGTTGCATTTCACTTCTTAGGATAAGTATCCTAGAGAAGTTCCTAAACTGTAACTTTTGTGTTCAGGCGAAAATCATTCTTGTTTCTGACATTTGAATGGCCATGTTCACACAGGCCATGATTTCACAAATAGGAACCAAGTGCGGAGGACTCAGAGTTAAATGCTTGCAAGTGCGCTTGTTAGGAGAAGTATCTGTACAACAATTTTTATATGTAACTCTTTGTGTTCAGGAGAAAGCACACTTGTTTTAGGACGTTTCCATGAAACTGTTCATGCATGTCGTTCCCTTTCGAAAACAGTGAACACAAGTGAGAGGACTCACAGTCATATGTAGCGATGTCACTTCTTTTGGAAGTCATGTGCAGCATGTGCACTTCTTTCTATAAGTATCCTACACAGGTTTTCTAGACTGTAACACTTTGTATTCTGGAGAAAACAACATTTGTTTGTGCTGATTCTAACCAATATGTTCAGGCTTTTAATGACTGTGAAAATAGACCAGTGAGGACGCCTCAAATTCACGATTTCACTCTCTTCTCAGTGATAAGAATCTGTAGCTGTTCATACTTGTAACTTTTTATGATTCGGAGAAACGCACACCTGGTTTTGTGACGTTTCATGGAATATGTTCACGCAGGCCTGATTTTCAAAAGAGTGAACCAAGTGAGAGGACTGGAGTCAAGTTGGAGGTTACTTCTCAGGAAAGTATCTACAGAAGATTCTGTGTTTACGCTTTGTGTTCAGGAGAAGATCATCCTCGTTTTGCGACATTCGCACATAACATGTTCGAAGGCATGATTTTCCAAAAGAGTGAACCAAGTGCGGTAGGATTCAGAGTCAAAGGTTGGCATTTCACTTCTAGGATAAGTATCCTAGAGAAGTCCTAAACTGTAACTTTTGTGTGCAGGCGAAATCATACTGTTTTCTGACATTGGGAAGCACATTTCACACAGGCCAGATTCACAAAAAGAGAACCAAGTGCGGAGGACTCAAGTTAAATGCTGCAAGTGCGCTTCTTTAGGAGAGTATCGTACAAGTTTCTAATGTAACTCTTTGTGTTCAGAGGAAAGCACACTTGTTTTAGGGACGTTCCATGAAACTGTGTTCATGCATGTCTTCCCTTCGAAAAACAGTGAACCAAGTGAGAGGACTCACATCATAGTAGCATGTGCACTTCTTTGGGAAGTCAATGTGCAGCATGTGCACTTCTTTCGATAAGTATCCTACACAGGTTTCTAGACTGTAACACTTTGTATTCTGGAGAAAACACATTTGTTTGTGCTGATTTACCAACTAGTTCGGCTTGTAATGGCTGTTGAAAGAAGGAACCAAGTGATGACGCGGCTAATTCACATATTCACTTTCTCTTCTCAGTGATAAGATCCTGTAGATGTTCATACGTTTAACTTTTATGTTCCGGAGAAATGCACACTGGTTTTTGACGTTTCATGGACAGTTCACGCAGGCCTGATTTCCAAAAGAGTGAACCAAGTGAGGGGACTGAGATGTCAAATGTTGGAGGTAGCATCTCAGGGAAAGTATTCTACAGAAGATTCTGTACTGTTACGCTTTGTGTTCAGGCGAAGATCATCCTCGTTTTGACAACATCGCCACATAACTGTTCAGGCAGGCCATGATTTCAAAAAGTGAACAAGTGCGAGGATCAGAGTAAAAGTTGGCATTTCACTTCGTATGAGAAGTATCCTAGAGAAGTTCCTAAACTGTAACTTTTGTGTTCAGGCGAAATATCATTCGTGTTTCCTGAATTGAATGGCACAGGTTCACACAGGCCATGATTTCACAAAATAGAGAACCAATCGGAGGACAGCATGTAAATGCTGCAAGTGGCTCTTTTGCAGTATCGTATAGATAGGAGAAGGTTCATCATTGTACTCTTTGTGTTCAGAAGGAACACATTGTTTAGGACGTTTCCAGAAACGTGTATCATGCAGTCTTCGTCTTCCCTTCGAAAAAAGTGAACTAAGTTGAAGAAGGACTCCAATCATATGTAGCATGTGCACTTCTTTGTAAGTTCATGGCAGATTGAAATTCTTGCTATAAGGACCTACCACAGTTTTAACTGTACCCTTGTATCTGAGCAAACAACTTTGTTTTGTGCTGATTCTGACAAATAGTTCAAGCTTGTAATGCTTGAAATAGTGACCAAGGAGGAGACCGTCAATCACATGTTTTCACTTTCTCTCTCGTGATTAAACCTGTAGCGTCAGTACGTTGTAACTTTTTATGTTCCGGAGAAATTCACACATTGACTGGTTTGTGACATGTTTCATGGAATATGTTCATGCGCTAGCGCCTGTCCAAAAGCCACGTGAACAGTGAGGACGGATTAGAAGTCAATGTTGGGGTACACATTTCTCAGCATAAGTATCTTACTAGAAGATTCTGTAGTGTTACGCTTTGTTTCAGGAAAAAGAGCATGCATCGTTTGCGTACATTCGCACATAACATTTCACGAGGACATGATTTTCCACAAAGAGTGAACCAAGGCAAATAGATCAGAGTCAAATGTTGGGGCATTTTTGAAAAAGAATTGATTTTATTACAACAAGAGAGAATAGAACGTCTATATTTCCTTGATATGACATTGGTTAAATGGAATGAATGAAGGAATGGTGAGGGCATCCTTGGGTAGGATTAAGGTGCAAGATGCGAGGTATGTTTAGGAATGGAAATACACGAAATGGTAGGTTGGGAGAGCTAGGGATTGTTTAGGACAATATGACGTGTATTTTATTGGTTTGCTGGCAAGCACTCTGTCTCCTCCGCTTTTCACCCGGCCCCTTAGTCCTCGATTCGTGATTACACCACCGTCTAGTCGAATCTAGTCCTGCAATTAAGTTGTCAAGCGATCCCTCGTTCACGCCGACCTCTCGTTCCCTAATCTGTCGACGGTCAGCTGCGCGCGTGTCCCCCACCCTCAGGTGCCGAGAGCTGCCGCAGCTAAATGCGGCTTATGATCGCCATAATCATCTCTCCTTCTTCTGTTCGGGGTTGACGGGGCTTCTTTTTATCGTTGGGTCCTAGAATGAATTTGTGGGGTTACGCGTGTGGTTTCTTTGTACAACCCAACCAACCCAACCACCCACACCCCCCCCCCCCACACACAACAACACCGACACCCACCCACCCCCAACCCCCAACACACCCACAAAACCACCACCAACACCCAACGCACCCACACAACCGACACCCACCCCCCCCCACCCCTAAGCCACCCCCCAACAACACACACCACCCACCATCAACACACCCCGCCCCCACCCACCACCCCACCACAAACCAAACCACCAACCACCCCAAACACCAAACCCCCACCCCCACCAACCCCACCCCAACAACAACGACACCCCCCCCCCACAAACACAAACAACCACACCCCCGCACCAACCAACCACACCCAACACAACCCCCCAACCCCCCCCACCACCCCCCAAAAAAAAACAAAAAAAAAAAACAAAAAAAAACACAAAAAAAAAAACCCCCCCCCCCCCCCCCTTTTTTTTTTGTTGTTTGTTTTTGCGGTCGTAGGGATAATCGCCCTAGAGAGTTATCCTAACACGTAAACTTTTGTTTCAGGCCGCAAATCATACTTGCTTTCCTGACATGGGAAAGGCGCATTTTCCCCACAGGCCATGATTTCAAAAAATAGAGAACCAATGTGGAGGACTTCAGAGTTACATACTGCAAGTGCGCTTCTTTAGAGAAGTTTCATACAGAAGTTATTTTTTTTCATATTGTAAACTCTTTGTGTTCAGGAGGAAATCACAACTTGTTTTTTAGGACGTTTCCCATGAAACGTGTTCATGCATGTCTTTCCCTTCGAAACAGTTGAACGCAAAGTGAAGAGGACGCAACATCATATGTAGGCATGTGCACGTCCTTTGGGAATCCATGTGCATGCATGTGCACTTCTTTCAGATAAGTATCCTAAACAGGTTTCTAGACTGTAACACTTTTGTATTCTGAGGAAAACCCATTTGTTTGTGCTGATTATACCAACTATGTGTCAGCTTGTATGAGCTGGAAAATAGTGACCAGTGATGACCGCGTCTAAATCACATTTTCACTTTTCGCTTTCTCTCTCAGGATGGATAAAATCCTGTAGATGTTCATACGTTGTAACTTTTTAATGTTCTGGAGAAAAGGCCACTGGGTTTTTTGACGTGTTAAGGAATATGGTTACAAAGCATGCCTTGAATTTCCAAAAGAGATGAACCAAGTGAGTATGACATGAAGAGTCCAAATGTTCTCAGAAGGTTTACGTTCTCAGGGAGATCCCTACAGAAGAATTACTGAGTGTTACGTCTTTGTGTACGGAGAAAGCATCTTCGTTTTGCGCATTCGCACTAACATGTTCAGAGCAGCCATGAGTTTCCAAAGATTGAACCAGTGGCGGAGGATTCAGAGTGCAAATTGGGGGCATTTAACTTCCGTAGGGTAATTATCCGAGAGAGAGTTGCCTAAACTGTAACTTTTGTGTTCAGGGAAAAGAAAAGGCGAAAATCATTCTTGTGTTCTTGTACATTTGAATGGCGAACATGTGCACCGCAGGGCCATGATTGTCAAAAATAAGAACCAAGGTTGCGGGAGGACGTCAAGAGGTTAAATGCTGCAATGCGCTTGTTAGGAGAATAGCGGGGACCAATTGTTTCAGTATTGTACTGCTGGTTGGGGTGTTTTAGCCAAGAGGAACAGCACACTTGTTTAGGACGTTTCCATGAAACGTAGTTTCAAGCATGTCGTTCCGTTCGAAAACAGTGAACCAAGTGGAAGAGGACTCACAGTCATATGTAGCACTGTGCACTTGCTTGGGAATTCTGTGGCGACAATGTGCACTTCTTTCATATAGTGTCCTAAACAGTGTTTCTAGACTGTAACAAGTTTGATATTCTGGAGAAAACAACAAGTATGTTTTGTGCATGATTCTGCACCAACGGATGGCTTCAGGGCTTGTAAGAGCTTGAAAAACTAGGGGACAGGGGAGTGAAACAGGTGTCCAAAGTCACATTATGGTGACTATTCTTCTACAGTGATAAGAATGCCTGTATAGCTCATTACTTTGTACTTTTTTTATTTTCCGGAGAAAAGCACCACACTGGTTGATGTGTGACGTTTTTCATGGAGTAGTTAACGCAGCCCTTGTTTATTTCCAAGAAATGAACCAGTGAGAGGACTGAGAGTCAATGTTGGAGGTGTGTACTTCTCTCAGGGATAATATACACAGTAAGATTCTGTAGTGGTTACGCTTGTGTGTCAGGAGAGATCATCCTCGTTTTGCGATCATTCGGGACTGCACCGTGTATGTTTAGCACTCTTACCGGGGTGTTTGGTGGTGCGGGCTGCAATCACACTAGCTGAGCGCTTATTTTTTTTGCTGCAGAATATAGACCAGAGTCTACGCGCCGTGTTCGCTACCGTAGCTATGCGCGTGACCTCTGTCACATGCATTGGGCTTGTGAAGGTTATACTGGCGAGTATTTGCGGGATGTTGGGTCATGGTATGATGACGGGAGTGAAATGCGTGCGCGCGTGTTGGATAGAGGTTCCTAAACTGTGAACGTTTTTTGTCAGGCGTGGGCGGGGTCGAGTGGAGGCGGTGTGTTTTTTGCTGACGGAGTGGGAGGCCGAGCCTTTTCACACAGCCAGGAGTGGAGATAGGTGGCGGCCGGGTGTAGGTAGAAAACAATTGGTGGTGCGTACTCAAGAGGAAATAGCTGGCAAAATGCGCTTCTTTTAGATCCTATCAAGTTGTCTCGTCGACGGAGGATGTTACTATATGGTTGTGTGAACGTCGGGGTGAGTCAGGACGGGAGGGACGAGCTAAGCCCACCTATAGTGTGCAGGTTTGTTGTCGGGACGGGGTGTGGGTGTCTGATCTAGCTTCGTGCGTTGGTGCCAGGACCTTCCGTTTGAGTGCCGGGGGGCAGGGGGTTGCGGATCGACGCGCCTGTATTGACGGGCACAACCAGGGAACAGAGCTAAGTAGGATCGTGTGAGCGATCGATGGCGGTGGTACAGATGTGATGAACTTCGTGGGTGGGGGGTCTGGAGAGTCATTGCGAGGGCGGGCAGTCACCGTGTCTTGTCGCAGGAGAGACTGTGCGCTACAAGCATGTTGGCTAGCTGCGGGTGTAGCACGGTATGGAGGGAGAAGGTTACACGATGTTGTTGGGTGTGGTGCTGTCGATGGGGCACAACTATTGGGCACTGGAAGGAGGCGGGGAAAAGAGGACCATAGACGCGTCTATTCCACAATTTCACTGGGCGGTCGCAGTGGAAGAGGCGGGGAGGTTTCATTGTGGGGAGACTGGGGACTTGTATGGTTCCGGGAGAAGTGGCACACGGGTGTTTAGGGACGGGGGCATGGAAATGGTACAAGTGGGCAGGCGACGCGGAGTGACCCACAAAGGTGAAACCAAGGAGGAGGAATGGCGGAGTCAAGAGTGGTGAGATGTAAGACTTGGGAGGCGGAGGGGGGGGGGGAACGGGGGGCATCGAGGGAAAGTTGACAAACGCCACAAAGAGTGGTGGCGTGGGAGAAGGGGACGCGGGTGCGTGCAAGGAGAAAGGATCATCCTGCGTTTGCGACAGGGGCGCACACGCTGTGGCAGGCAAGAAGAGGAGGGGGGAGGAAAGGAAGGGGAGAGGCAATGGGCACCAGCTGGGTGATGGTGGGGGTATGCCAGAGAGGATGAGGGGAAAGGGAGGGAGAAAGGTGAATGGGGGGGGAGTGAGTGGGGGAAGCCAAGGTGGCGGTGTGTCGGGGGGGCATGGGGGTTCGTTCTGAGGGTTTGTGGACGGTAGTGGGTGGGGGGGGGGGGAAGGAGGGGGGAAAGAAAAGGGAAAAAGAGAGGTGGGGTGGAGGAGGTGGGGGGAAGGTGCACATGGGTCATGAGATTGGTTGAGAATAGTGATGAAGCCGAGGTAAAAATAGGCGAGTTTAACAAACAGGTAATTCAGTGGTTGTGTAGAAGAGTAATAACTAGGAAGGGTATGTTGTCGCTATAATGAATAAGTAGACAGATTCTGTAGTGTCCTGACCCCTGGGTAGTGGACCTGGGTACGCGGGGGTGTGTAGTCGTCTAGCACGAAAGTAAAAGAGAGATGGACAGAAAAATAAATCATACGCAAACAAAAGACACGTGTGGAAGGCCGAAAGGGGAATAGATACAGATTAGAGTGGCCAAAAACACAGACGATAACATCACGTGAGCAAATAAACGCCACACACATAATCAATACGCTCTAAAAACGGCAGTATGATTGTTCTGTTCTACGGTAGAGGGGGAGGCGAAGGCGATACCATAGCACAAGGGAGAGTTTGAAACCCCTTGGTGGTAAGCGGAGAAGGGAGCGGGCGCTGGTGGGTAAAAAGAATGAGGGGGAGCGTAGGTGCCAGGGAAGCGTTGTGTGAAGGTGTGCGGGGTCGTTGTGGTGGTTGTCTGCGGGCGGTGGGGGTATCATGGAGTCTATGCGAAAGAACAGGGAGTGGGGATCTGCGCTTGCAACATCGAGTGCACCGTGGAGCGGGGGTCACAAGGTATGCGGAGTGTTGGGAATGCGGGAGAGAAGTTTGGATTCAACATAATACGCTGAGTGTGGTGTGCACGTGAAATGGGAGGTGGTAGCAGAGTATTTGTGTCGTTGAAATGGTGATGTTGGGGAGCCGACGACAGAGGGAAGAAGGGATAAACAACAAAAGGTGATATCAGTGAGACATCAAACAAGAAAAAGAGAAAACCCGGGTGTGTGCGGTGTGTGTAGGGATAGTGAAAATCCAACCGCGTGGCCGATTCACAAGGCTACCTGTGGTCTTGAGGTGAGGGCGTGTTGAGCTCGTGTGCGTCTGTCAAGGAAGCCTCGCGGGGGTTGGGCGCACAAAAAGGTGGCTACCAACTAACTCTGTTGGGCTCAATGGAGGCGGGGGTGGGGGTAAAAATAAACGCAATAAAACAACCATAAAGGGTAAGAGAAAGGGGAGAGGTAGGATAGCTCTGCATGAAGAGCGAAGGAAAGGAGAGAGGGAAAAGTGCGGGAGAACAGGAGATGCAACACAAACAAGGGGAGGGGGGGGGAAGAACAGAAGAAAAAAACAAATCATCGAAAAAAAGACTTGCCTTCGCAATGGAGTAGAAAAGGCCGGGAGAGCATGTGCAGACGGGGAACTTGTGAGGCCGAAAAAGCACACTGGGGTTGTGTGACGGTTTCATTTACATAGGAAGTCCCAGGGGGGGGCAGGCTGGGTGGTGTGGCTGGAGGTGCCTGAAGGGAGTGCAATGAGTGGATAAGGTAGTGCGAAGCAAAGGGTAGGTACTGTAAGGTAGCGGCGCAGTGCTGGGTGAGCCTGACAAGCGAGGGACCGGGCAAGAAAGCAGCCGCGGGGCGACGGCGCACAGAACAGGGCAGCAGCGGGGGGCAAAAGAACCGAGGACAGCAGGGCAGGGCACGGCGGAGAGAGCGCCGAGAAAGGCCGACACGGGAACGTTGTGGGGCACGCAAAGCTACTTGTATGTCGCTACAGGGAAACACAGGGCACACACCGAGGGCACAAAAGAGAGAAACAGGGAACCAAGGGAGCTGCAAGGGGCGCGCGAAAAGCGGAAAATGCGAGAGGACGCGTGGGGTCAGGAAGCACACGGGGGGGGAACGGTGCCAGAAACGGTGCATCAGGCGGCCCGGCGAAAACGGAACCAAGGAAAACCGCACACAAGGACAGGGCACTTAGCGCCGCTCACAACACAACGGAAAAAGACGAGAAGAAGCACTCGGCAGAGACGGGATCTCTGCACGGGGCCGGGGTGGGCCAAGAACACGAAGACACGGCATGGAAACTCCTAAAACAAGGTATCGCCGAACACAAAAAGGGACTAGAGAAACTGCGGGACAAACTGCCCGAAAGAACCACGGGCATATGGGAACTCGAGCCCCACAGGGCGCGATTGGGTGGGAAGCCCGGGAACAGCCGCCCAAGTCAAAAACAAGAATTTGCCCTGCCACAAGGGACAGTGAGAACTGCCTAAGACGGACACGAAAGTAAATGCCAACATGTCGCGAAGCCGACGCACGGTGCACGCGGGGAAAGCAATAGCCGGCCTAAAAGGGAGAAGTGCGATGCCAAAACGAGGAGATCGTCCCGGAACACAAAGCAACCACAAAGAACTACGGTCGGAGATACGGACCAGAGAGTAACACCTCCAACATTGACTCGCAGCTCGCACGGGTGTCACGCTGGGAAAAGCAAGCCTGCGGAACATAGCGTCCAAAACGCACAAACAGGGGGATTGGCGCCGCAGAAAAAGTTACAACGTAAACGACAGGAGTCTATCACTGAGAAGAAAAAGAAATATATAGGTAAGTTGACGGGTCCGCACGGGCCCTAGTTCAAGCTCATGACAGCCTAACGAGTTTGGTAAAGCACAAAAACAAATGGGGTGGCTCGAGACAAAGTACAGGCAAAACCTGTAGATACTTATCGGAAAGAAGGCCATCGCACCATACTTCCCAAGATGCCACATCTACATAGACTGATCCTCTGCACTGTGTCACTGTTTTCCGAAACGACAGGCAGAACACTCAGGAAACTTCCAAACAAGGGTGGCTGGCCGCCTGAACAAAAAAGAGTTACATTAAAACTTGGTAGGATCGGCGCCTAAACAGCACACGGCCAGCGTACGCGAGTCCCTCCGCCTTGGTCTTCTAGGGTAAATCATGGCCGGGTGACAGGTGCCAGTCAATTCAGAAACAAGAATGATATTCGCCTGAACACAAAAGGTTTCAGTTTTAGAAACGTCTCGAGGTTACGTATCCCTAAGAAGGGAAATGCCACATTTGACGCGGATCCTTCGCACGGGTTCACGCTGGGGAAAGCAAGGGCCTGCCCCGGAACAGGGGAATGGGCGAAGGGCGCAAAACGAGAGGATCTACCCCCCCCCCCCCCCTTCGCCGGAACCAAGCGTAAGACTACAGATCGTCGTAGTACTAGCACTGAGAAGTACACCTCCAACGATTTGACTCTCGTCCTCCTCACGTGGGTTCACGCGTTGGAAAAGCAGCCTGCGGAACAGAGTCCGGAAAACTCACAAAACCAGGTCATGGTCTCCGAACATAAAAAAGTCACAACGATAGAAACATCGACAATTCTTACACTTAGAAGAGAAATGAAATAGGGAATTTAAGCCGCGTCCTCACTTGGTCCCTATGGCAAGCCATTACAAGCCGGACATAGTTGGTAGAATCCACACAAAAAAATGGTGTATCCGCCAAAGCAAAGTGTTACGTCTAGAACCTTGTAGATACGTAGCGGAAGAAGTCACATGCTCACATGACGTCCCAAAGAAGGCACATCTACGAGACGGTGAGTCCGCTTCAATGGGGGTCCGTGTACAAGGGAACGACAGGCATAACACGGGCAGGGAAACGGCCTAAACAATGTGATGTCCGCCTGAACACAAGAGTGTACAATATAGAAACTTCGGTACAAACTTCTTAAAGAAGCGCACTTGCGTATTTACTCGAATCCTCCAGAAAAAACAAGGTCTCATGTGTAAATCAGGCCTGTGAAAGGTGGCCGTGCCAGGTCAGAAACAAGTATGATGTGCGCATGCACACAAAATTACAGTTTTAGAGAACGTCTCAGATACGGATCACTAAGAAGGTAAAGGACAACAGGTGACGCTGAATCCGACGCACGGGTGCACTCTGTGGAAAAGCATAGCCGGCCTGAACAGTTATGTCGAATGTCGCAAAACGAGGAGGAGCTTCTCCTGAACACAAGCGTAACACTACAGAATCTGTCTGTAGATCTTTCCGAGAAGTACCCTCCAACATTTGACTCGCAAGTCCTCCCACTTGAGTTCACGCGGTGGGAAAATCAAGGCCGGCGGAACATGGCCAGGAAAACGGCCAAAAACCAGTGGGGCTTTTCCTCCAAACATAAAAGTTACAACGGATAAGATCTACAGGATTCGTATCACTGAGAAGAAAAGGAAATATGTGACTTTACGTGTCCGCACTGGGGCCATATTTCAAGCTCATTACAAGCCTGAACAAGGTGGTATGAATCAGCACAAACACAGGGGGTGTTCTCCAGAAGACAAGGGTTACAGCTAGAAACCTTGTAGGATACGTATCTGAAGAAGTGCCATGCTGCACAGGACTCCCAAAATTGGCAACAGGCTACATAGACTGTGAGTCGCTTCCTGGTGCACTGGGTTTTCGGAGGGAACGACATGCTGAACACGTTGCATGGAAACGGCCTAAAACAATTGTGCTTTCCTCCTGGGGGAACACAAAGAGTTACAATATAAAACTTGGGTCCGATATTTCTCCTAAACAAGCCACTTGCAGCAATTTAACTCTGAGGTCCCTCCGCACTGGTTCTTATTTTGTGAAATCATGGCCTGTGGTGAACAATTAGCCAATTTCAAATGTCGAAAACAAGAATGAGTGTCGCCTGAACACAAAGTTACAGTTTTTAGGAACTTCTCGAGGATGCTTAATCCAAGAAGGGAAATGCCAACATTTGACTCTGAGTCCTCCGCATGGTTCACTCGTTTGGAAAATCATGGGCCTGCCTGACATGTTGTATGTGCGAATGTCGGCAAACGAAGATGATCGTTCTCCCGTACACAAAGCGTAACACTACAGAATAGTCTGTAGGATACGTATCCCTGAGAGTAAACCCTCTAACATTTGACTCTCATCCTCCTCACTTGGTTCCTCTTTTGGAAAATCAAGGCCTGCGTGAAACATATTCCAGAAAACGTCACAAAACGTGTGCATTTCTCCAGAACATAAAAGTTACAACGTATGAACATCTACAGGATTCTTATCACTGAGAAGAGAAATAATATGTGATTTTAGACGCGTATCACTGGTCACTAGTTGCCACTAATTCAGCCTGACAAGTTGTTATAAGCAGCACAAAACAAATGTTGTTTTCTCCAGAATACAAAGTGTTACAGTCGAGAAACCTGTGTAGGATCCTTACGGAAGAAGTGCAACATGCTGGCACATGACTTCCAAAGAAGTGACATGCTCATATTCTGTGGGTCCTCTGCACTGGTTCACTGTTTTTCGAGGGAAACATGCATGAACACGTTTCCATGGAACGTCTAAAACAAGTGTGATTTCCTCCTGACACAAAGTTACAATATGAAACTTTCTGTTGAAAACGTCTCCTAAAGAGCGCACTTGAGTAATTTAACTCTGAGTCCATCCACACTTGGTTCTCTAGTGTGTGAAATCATGGCTGTGTAAAAATGCGCCGTTCCAATGGCAGACAAGTATGGATTTGCGCCTGCACACAAAAGTTACGTTTAAGGAACTCTCTAGGATACTTATCACTAAGAAGGAAATGCCAACTTGACTCGAATCCTACGCACTTGGTTTCACCTTTTGGAATAATGGCCTGCGTTAAATGTTATGTGCGAATGTCGCAGAAACGAGATATCTTCTCTGAACACAAAGCGTACACATAACAGATCTTCTGTAAGATACTTATGCCCTGAGAATAACACCTCCAACATTTTACTCTCAGTCCATCCTCACTTGGTTTCACTCTTTGGAAAATCAAGGCCGCGTGAACATATGCCATGAAAAACTTCACAAAACCAGTGTGTATTTCTCGAACATAAAAAGATACAACGTATGACCATCTAAGGATTTCTTATCACTGAGAAAGAGAAAGTGGAATATGTGAATTGACGCTCCTCACTATGGTCCCTATTTTCAAGCTCATTACAAGCCTGAACATAGTTGGTAGAAGCACAACAAAACAAATGTTTGTTTTTTCTCCAGAATACAAAGTGTTACAGTGTAGAAACCTGTGTAGGAACTCTTATAAGAAAGAAGTGCACATGCTGCGCATGACTTACGCCAAAGAAGTGCAGCATGCGGACATATGACGGTGAGTCGCGTTCACTTGGTTCACTGTTTTCGAAAGGGAAACGACATCATGAACACGTTTTCATGGAAACGTCCTAAAACAGTGTGCTTCCCCTCCTAACAAAAAGAGTTACAAGATAAAACTTGTATGATGGCTTCTCCTAAACAACACACTTGCAGCATTTAACTCGATCCTCCGCACTGGTTCTCTATTTTGTGAAATAAGGGCCTGTGGAACATGTGCCATTCAAATGGCAGAAAAACAAGAATGAAATTCGACTGAACACAAAAGTTACAGTTTAGGAAAGTCTCTGGTTACTATCCTAAGAAGTGAATGCCAACGTTGACTCTGAAGCCTCGCACTTGTTCACGCTTTTGGAAATCAGGCCGGCCTGAACATGTTATGTGCGAATGTCGCAAAACAGGATGATCTTCTCCTTGAACACCAAAGCGTAACAGTACAGAATCTTCTGTAGAATACTTATCCCTGAGAAGTGCACCTCCAAAATGTGACTCTCAGTCCCTCCTCACTGGGTGCACTCTTTTGAAAATCAGGCGCGTGAACATAGTCCATTAAAACGTCACAAAACGCAGTGTGCATGTCTCCGGAACATAAAAAGTTATTACAACGTATTGAACATCTACAGGATTCTTAGCACTGAGAAGAGAAAGTGAAATATGTGGAATGAGACGCGTCTCACTTGGTCCCCTATTTTCAAAGCTGCATTACAACCTGAACATAGTTGGTAGAATCAGCACAAAACAAATTTTTTTTCTCCAGAATACAATGTTACAGTCTAGAAACCTGTTTAATGATACTTTATCTGAAAGAAGTGCACATGCTGGCACATTACTTCCCAAAGAAGGCACATGCTACATATGAACTGGGAGGCCTCTTCACTTGGTTCAGCTGTTTTCGAAGGAACGACATGCAGATGACACTTTCTGGAAACGTCCTAAAACATGGTGATTTCCTCCTGAACACAAAGAGTTACATATAGAAACTTCTGTTAAACTTCTCCTAAAGAAGCGCACTTGCAGTAGTTAACTCTTATCCTCCACATTGGGGAGCTTCTGTTTTGTGAAATCAAGGCCGTGTGAAAAATGGTGCCTTTCAAATGTCAGAAAACAAGTATGATTGCGCCTGCACACAAACCCTGAGAAGTGCACCTCCAACATTGGACTCACAGTCCTCCGCACTTGGTTCACTCTTTTGGAAAATCAAGGCCTGCGTGAAATATTCCATGAAAACTTCACAAAACCAGTGTGTGAAGTTCTCCGGAACATAAAAAGTTACAACGTATGAACATCTACAGGATTCTTATCTTGAGAAGAGAAAGTGAAACATGTGAATTTTACGCGTCCTCACTTGGTCGCTATTTTCAAGCTCATTACAAGCCTGAACATAGTTGGTAGAATCAGCACAAAACAATGTTGTGTTCTCCAGAATACAAAGTGTTCCAGTCTAGAAACCTGTGTAGGATACTTATCCGAAAGAAGTGCACATGCGACATGACTGTGATTCCTCTTCACTTGGTTCACTATTTTCGAAGGGAACGACATGCATGAACATGTTTCATGGATACGTCGTAAAACAAGTGTGATTTCCTCCTGAACACAAAGAGTTACAAAATAGAAACTTCTCTAAGATACTTCTCCTAAAGAAGCGCACTTGCAATTTTTACCTCTGAGTCCTCTGCACTTGGTTCTCTATTTTGTGAAATCATGGCCTGTGTGAACATGTGCCATGCAAATGTCTGAAAACAAGTATGATTTTCGCCTGAACACAAAAGGTACAGTTTAGGAACTTTTCTAGGATACTTATCCCTAAGAAGTGAAATGCCAACATTTGACTCTGAATCCTCTGCATTTGGTTCACCCTTTTGGAAAATCATGGCCTGCGTGAACATGTTATGTGCGAATGTCACAAAACGAGTATGATCTCTCCTGAACACAAAGCGTAACACTCCAGAATTCTGTAGGATACTTATCCCTGAGAAGTGCACCTCCAACATTTGACTCTCAATCTTTTTTGGAAAATCAAGCCTGCGTGAACATATTCCATGAAAATGTAACAAAACCAGTGTGAATTTCTCCTGAAATAAAAAGTTATAATGTATGAACATCTACAGGATTCTATCACTGAGAAGAAAAGTGAAACATGTGAATTTGACGCGTCCTCACTTGGTCACTATTTTCAAGCTCATTACAAGCCTGAACATAGTTAGTAGAATCAGCACAAAACAAATGTTTTCTCCAGAACCCAAAGTTTTACAGTCTAGAAACCTGTGTAGGATACTTACCCAAAAGAAGTGCAGATGCTGCACATGACTTCCCAAAGAGGTGCACATGCTACATATGACTGTGAGTCCTCTTCACTTGGTTCACTCTTTTCGAAGGGAACGACTTGCATGAACATGTTTCATGGAAACGTCATCAAAACAAGTGTGATTTCCTCCTGAACACAAAGACTTACAAATAGAAACTTCTGTACGATATTTCTCCTAAAGAAGCGCACTTGCAACATTTAACTCTGAGTCCTCCGCACTTGGTTCTCTATTTTGTGAAATCATGGCCTGTGTGAACATGTGCCATTCACATGTCAGAAAACAAGTATGATTTTTCGCCTGAACACAAAAGTTACAGTTTAGGAACTTCTCTAGGATATTATCCCTAAGAAGTGAAATGCCAACATTTGACTCTGAATGCTCCGCACGTGGTTCACTCTTTTGGAAAATAATGGCCTGCGTGAACATGTTATGTGTGAATGTCGCAAAACGAGGATGATCTCTTGAACACAAAGCGTAACACTACAGAATCTTCTGTAGGTAATTATCCCTGATAAGTGCACCTCCAACATTGGACTCTCAGTCCTTATCACTTGGTTCACTGTTTTGAAAAATCAAGGCCTGCGTGAACATATTCCATGAAAAGGTCACAAAACCAGTGTTAATTTCTCAGGAACATAAAAAGTTACAACGTATGAAATCTACAGGATTCTTATCTTGAGAAGAAAAGTGAAATATGTGAATTTCACGCATCATTGGTCACTATTTCAAGCTCATTACAACTGAAATAGTTGGTAGAATAGCAACAAAAGAAATGATGTTTTCTCCAGAATACAATGTGTTAGCGGCTAGAAACCTGTGTAGGATACTTATCCGAAAGAAGTGCCCATGGTGCATGACTTCCCAACGAAGTGCACATGCCTATGACTGTGAGTCCTCTTCACTTGGCTCACTAGTTCGAAGGGAAATGACATGCATGAAACGTGTTTAATGAAACGTCGTAAAACAAGTGTGATTTCCTCCTGAACACAGAGTTACAATATAGAAACTTCTGTACGATACTTCTCCTAAAGAAGTGCACTTGCAACATTTAACTCTGAGTCCTCCGTACTTGGTTCTTGATTTTGTGAAATTGGCCTGTGTGAACACATGGCCATTCACATGTGAGAAAACAAGTATGATTTTCGCCTGAACACAAAAGTTACAGTTTAGGAACTTCTCTGGGATACTTATCCCTAAGAAGTGTAATGCCAAAATTTGACTCTGAATGATCTGCACTTGGTTCACTCTTTCGAACATCATGGCCTGAGTGAACATGTTATATGTGAATGTCGCAAAACGAGTATGATCTTCTCCTGAACACAATGTGTAACACTACAAAATCCTCTGTTCTATACTTATCCCTGAGATGTGCACCTCCAACATTTGAGTCTCAGTCCTCCTTACTTGGTTCACTATTTTGGAAAATCAAGGCCTGCGTGAACATAGTCCATGAAAACGTCACAAAAACAGTGTGAATTTTCTCCTCAACATAAAAGTAACAACGAATGAACATCTACCGGATTCTTATCACTGAGTAGAGAGAGTGAAACGTGTGAATTTGACGCGTCCTCACTTGGTCACTATTTTCAAGCTCATTACAAGCCTGAACATAGTTGGTCGAATCAGTACAAAACCAATGTTGATTTCTACAGAATACAAAGTTTTACAGTCTACAAATCTGTGTAGGATACTTATCCGAAATAAGTGCACATGCTGCACATGACTTCCCAAAGAAGTGCACATGCGACATATGACTGTGACTCATCTTCACTTGGTTCACTATTTTCGAAGGGAACGACAAGCATGAACATGTTTCATGGAAACGTCGTAAAACAAGTGTGATTTCCTCCTGAACACACAGAGTTACAATATAGAAACTTCTGTACAATACTTCTCTTAAAGAAGTGCACTTGCAACATTTAACACTGAGTCCTCTTCAACTTGATTCTCTATTTTGTGAAATCATGGCCTGTTCAAACATGTGCCATAGAAATGTCAGAAAACAAGTATGATTTTGGCCTGAACACAAAAGTTACAGTTTAGGAACTTCTCTAGGATACTTATCACTAAGAAGTGAAATGCAACATTTGACTCTGAATGTTCCGCACTTGGTTCACTCTTTTGGAAAATCATGGCCTGCGTGAACATGTCATATGCGAATGTCGCAAAACGAGTATGATCTTGTCCTGAACACATAGTGTAACACTACAGATCTGTAGGATAATTATCCCTGAGGAGAGCACCTCCAATATTTGACTCTCTGTCGTCCTCACTTGGTTAATTATTTTGAAAAATCAAGGCCTGTGTGAACATATTTCATGAAAACATCACAACACCAGTGTGAATTTCTCCTGAATAAAAAGTTACAACTTATGAACATCTGCAGGATTCTTATCACTGAGAAGAGAATGTGAAACATGTGAATTTGTCATGTCCTCACTTGGTCACTATTTTCAAGCTCATTTCAAGACTGAACATAGTTGGTAGAATCAGCACAAACCAATCTTGTTTTCTCCAGAATACAAAGTTTTAACAGTCTAAAAACATGTGTAGGATAAGAAAGAAGTGCACATGCAGCACTTGACTTCCCAAAGAAGTGCACATGCTACATATGACTGTGAGTCCTCATCATTTGGTTCACTATTTTCGAAGGGAACGACATGCATGAACATGTTTCATGGAAACGTCGTAAAACCAGTGTGATTTCCTCCTGAACAAAAAGAGTTACAACATAGAAACTTCTGTAAGATACTTCTCCTAAAGAAGCGCACTTGCAACATTTAACTCTGAGTCCTCCGCACTTGGTTCTCTATTTTTGAAATAATGGCCTGTGTGAACATGTGCCATTCAAATGTCAGAAAACAAGTATGATTTTCGCCTGAACACAAAAGTTATAGTTTAGGAACTTCTCTAGGATACTTATGCCTAAGAAGTGAAATGCAACATTTGACTCTGAATCCTCCGCACTTGGTTCACTCTTTTGGAAAATCATGGCCTGCGTGAACATGTTATGTGCAAATGTCGCAAAGCAAGGATGTTCTTCTCCCGAACACAAAGCGTAACACTACAGAATCTTCTGTAGGATACTTATCCCTGAGAAGTGCACCTCCAACATTTGACTCTCAGTCCTCCTTACTTGGTTCACTGTTTTGAAAATAAGGCCTGCCTGAACATATTCCATGAAACGTCACAAAACCAGTGTGAATTTCTCCGGAACATAAAAACTTACAATGTATGAACATCTACAGGATTCTTATCACTGAGCAGAGAATGTGAAACGTGAATTTGACGCATCCTCACTTGGTCACTATTTTCAAGCTCATTTCAAGCCTAAACATAGTTGGTAGAATCAGCACAAAACAAATGTTGTGTTCTCCAGAATAAAAGATTTACAGTCTAGAAACCTGTGTACGATCCTTATCCGAAAGAAGTGCACATGCTGCACATGACTTCCCAAAAAAGTGCACATGCTACATATGACTGTGAGTCCTCTTCACTTGATTCACATTTTCGAAGGAACGACATGCATGAACATGTTTCATGGAAATGTCGTGAAACAATTGTGATTTCCTCCTGAACACAAAGAGTTACAATATAGAACTTCTGTACGATACGTCTCCTAAAGAAGTGCACTTGCAACATTTAACTCTGAGTCCTCTTCAACTTGTTTCTCTATTTTGTGAAATCATGGCCTGTGTGAACATTTGCCATTCAAATGACAGAAAACAAGTATGATTTTCGCCTGAACACAAAAGTTACAGTTTAGCAACTTCTCTAAGATACTTATCCCTAAGAAGTGAAATGCCAACATTTGACTCTGAATTCTCCGCACTTGGTATATTCTTTTGGAAAAACATGGCCTGCGTGAACATGTTATATGCGAATGTAGCAAAACGAGTATGATCTCCTGAACACAAAATGTAACACTACAGAATCTTCTGTAGGATACTTATCCCTGAGAAGTGCACCTCCACCATTTGATTCTAAGTCCTCCTCACTTGGTTCGCTATATTGGAAAATCAAGGCCTGCGTGAACATATTCCACGAAAAAGTAACAAAACCACTGTGATTTTCTCCTCAACATAAAAAGTTACCACGTATGAACATCTACAGGATTCCTATCACTGAGCAGAGAAAGTGAAACATGTGAATTTGACGCGTCCTCACTTGGTCACTATTTTCATCTCATTACAAGCCTGAACATAGTTGGTAGAATCATCACAAAACCAGTGCTGTTTTCCCCAGAATACAAAGTTTTACAGTCTAGAAACCTGTGTAGGATACTTATCCGAAAGAAGTGCACATGCTGCACATGACTTCCCAAAGAAGTGCACATGCTACATTTGACTGTGAGTCTTCATCACTTGGTTCAATATTTTCGAAGGGAACGACATGCATGAACATATTTCATGGAGATGTCGTAAAACAAATTGATTTCCTCCTGAACACAAAGAGTTGCAATACAGAAACTTCTGTACCATACTTCTCCTAAAGAAGCGCACTTGCAACATTTAACTCTGAGTCCTCCGCACTTGGTTCTCTATTTTGTGAAATCATGGCCTGTGTGAACATGTGCCATTCCAATGTCAGAAAACAAGTATGATTTTCGCCTGAGCACAAAAGTTACAGTTTAGGAACTTCTCTAGGATACTTATCCCTAAGAAGTGAAATGCCAACATTTGACTCTGAAACCTCCGCACTCGGTTCACGCGTTTGAAAAATCATGGCCTGCGTGAACATGTTATGTGTGAATGTCGCAAAACGATTATGATCTTCTCCTGGACACAAAGCGTAACACTACAGAATCTTCTGTAGGATACTTATCCCTGAGAAGTGCACCTCCAACATTTGACTCTCAGTCCTCCTCACATGGTTCACTATTTCGGAAAATCAAGGCCTGCCTGAATATATTCGATGAAAACGTCACAAAAACAGTGTGAATTTCTCCTGAACATAAAAAGTTACAACGCATGAACATCTACAGGATTCTTATCACTGAGAAGAGAAAGTGAAACATGTGAATTTGACGCGTCCTAACTTGGTCACTATTTTCAAGCTCATTACAAGCCTGAACATAGTTGGTAGAATCAACACAAAACAAATGTTGTTTTCTCTAGAACACAAAGTTTTACAGTCCAGAAACCTGTGTGGGATACTTATCCGAACGAATTGCACATGCTGTCCATGACTTCCCAAAGAAGTGCACATGCGACATATGACTGTGAGTCCTCTTCACTTGGTTCACTATTTTCGAAGGGAAAGAAATGAATGAACATGTTTCATGGAAACGTCGTGAAACAAGTGTGATTTCCTACTGACCAGAAAGATTTACAATGTAGAAACTTCTGTATGATACTTCTCCTAAAGAAGAACACTTACAATATTTAACTCTGAGTCCTCCGCACTTGGTTCTCTATTTTGTGAAATCATGACCTGTGTGAACATGTGCCATTCCAGTGTCAGAAAAGAAGTATGATTTTCGCCTGAATACAAAAGTTACAGTTTAGGAACTTCTCTACGATACTTATCCCTAAGAAGTGAAATGCCAACATTTGACTCTGAATCCTCCGTACTTGGTTCACTCTTTTGGAAAATCATGGCCTGCGTGAACTTGTTATGTGCGAATGTCGCAAAACGAGTATGATCTTCTCCTGAACACAAAGCGTAACACTACAGAATCTTCTGTACGATACTTATCCCTGAGAAGTGCACCTCCAACATTTGACACTCAGTCCTCCTCACTTGGTTCACTATTTTGGAATATCAAGGCCTGCGTGAACGTATTCCATGAAAACGTCACAAAACCAGTGTGAATTTCTCCTGAACATAAAAAGTTACAACGTATGAACATCTACAGGATTCTTATCACTGAGAAGAGAAAGTGAAACATGTGAATTGGATGCATCCTCACTTGGTCACTATTTTCAAGCTCATTACAAGCCTGAACATAATTGGTAGAATCAGCACAAAACCAATGTTGTTTTCTCCAGAATGCAAAGTTTTACAGTCTAGACACCTGTGTAGGATACATATCTGAAAGAAGTGCACATGCTGCACATGACTTTCCAAAGAGGTCCACATGCTACATATGACTGTGAGTCCTCTTCACTTGGTTCACTATTTTCGAAGGGAAAGAAATGAATGAACATGTTTCATGGAAACGTCGTGAAACAAGTGTGATTTCCTACTGACCAGAAAGATTTACAATGTAGAAACTTCTGTATGATACTTCTCCTAAAGAAGAACACTTGCAATATTTAACTCTGAGTCCTCCGCACTTGGTTCTCTATTTTGTGAAATCATGGCCTGTGTGAACATGTGCCATTCCAATGTCAGAAAACAAGTATGATTTTCGCCTGAACACAAAAGTTACAGTTTAGGAACTTCTCTAGGATACTTATGCCTAAGAAGTGAAATGCCAACATTTGACTCTGAATCCTCCGCACTTGGTCCACTCTTTTGGAAAATCATGGCCTACGTGAACATGTTGTGTGCGAATGTCGCAAAAAAAGGATGATCTTCTCCTGAACACAAAGCGTAACACTACAGAATTTTCTGTAGGATACTTATCCCTCAGAGGTGCACCTCTAACATTTGACTCTCAGTCTTCCTCACTTGGTTCACTCTTTTAGAAAATCAAGGCCCGCGTGAACATATTCCATGAAAACGTCACAAAACCAGTGTGAATTTCTCCTGAACATAAAAAGTTACAACGCATGAACATCTACAGGATTCTTATCACTGAGAAGAGAATGTGAAACATGTGAATTTGATGCGTCCTCACTTGGTCACTATTTTCAAGCTCTTTATAAACCTGAACATAGTTGGTAGAATCAGCACAAAACAAATGTTTTTTCTCTAGAATACAAAGTTTAACAGTCTAGAAACCTGGTTAGGATACTTATCCGAAAGAAGTGCACATGCTGCACATGAGTTCCCAAAGAAGTGCAAATGCGACATATGACTGTGAGTCCTCTTCACATGGTTCAATATTTTCGAATGGAACGACATGCAGGAACATGTTTCATGGAAACGTCGTGAAACTAGTGTGTTTTCCTTCTGAACACAAAGAGTTAGAAAATAGAAACTTCTGTACGATACTTCTCCTAAAGATGCGCACTTGCAACATTTAACTCTGAGTCCTCCGCACTTGGTTCTCTATTTTGTGAAATCATGGCCTGTGTGAACATGTGCCATTCCAATGTCAGAAAACAAGTATGATTTTCGCCTGAACACAAAAGTTACTGTTTAGGAACTTCTCTAGGATACTTATCCCTAAGAAGTGAAATGCCAACATTTGACTCTGAAACCTCCGCACTTGGTTCACGCGTTTGGAAAATCATGGCCTGCGTGAACATGTTATGTGCGAATGTCGCAAAATGAGTATGATCTTGTCCTGCACACAAAGCGTAACACTACAGAAACTTCTGTAGGATACTTATACCTGATTACTGTACCTCCAACATTTGACTCTCAGTCCTCCTCACTTGGTTCACTCTTTTGGAAAATCAAGGCCTGCGTGAACATATTCCATGAAAACGTCATAAAACCAGTGTGAATTTCTCCTGAACATAAAAAGTTACAACGCATGAACATCTACAGGATTCTTATCACTTGGAAGAGAAAATGAAACATGTGAATATGACGCTTCCTCCCTTGGTCACTATTTTCAAGCTCTTTATAAACCTGAACATAGTTGGTAGAATAAGCACAAAACAAATGTTGTTTTCTCCAGAACACAAAGTTTTACAGTCTAGAAACCTGGTTAGGATACTTATCCAAAAGAAATGCACATGCTGCACATGACTTCCCAAAGAAGTGCCCCTGCTACATATGACTGTGAGTCCTCTTCACTTGGTTCACTATTTTCGAAGGGTACGACATGCATGAACATGTTTCATGGAAATGTCATAAAACAAGTGTGATTTCCTCCTGAACACATAGAGTTACAATATACAAACTTCTGTACGATTCTTCTCCTAAAGAAGAGCACTTGCAACATTAAACTCTGAGTCCTCCGCACGTGGTTCTCTATTTTTTGAAATCATGGCCTGTGTGAACATGTGCCATTCCAATGTCAGAAAACAAGTATGATTTTCGCCTGAACACAAAAGTTACAGTTTAGGAACTTCTCTAGGATACTTATCCCTAAGAAGTGAAATGACAACATTTGACTCTGATTCCTCCGCAATTGGTTCATTCTTTTCGAAAATCATGGCCTGCGTGAACACGTTATGTGCGAATGTTGCAAAACAAGGATGTTCTTCTCCTGAACCCAAAGCGTAACACTACAAAATCTTCTGTAGGATACTTATCCCTGAGAAGTGCACCTCCAACATTTGACTCTCAGTCCTCCTCACTTGGTTCACTCTTTTGGAAATTCAAGGCCTGCGTGAACATATTCCATGATAAGGTCACAAAACCAGTGAGAATTTCTCCGCAACATAAAAAGTTACAACACATGAACATCTACAGGATTCTTATCACTGAGAAGAGAAAGTGAAACATGTGAATTTGACGCGTCCTCACTTGGTCACTATTTTCAAGCTCTTTATAAACCTGAACACAGTTGGTAGAATAAGCACAAAACAAATGTTGTTTTCTCCAGAACACAAAGTTTTACAGTCTAGAAACCTGGTTAGCATGCTTATCCAAAAGAAATGCACATGCTGCACATGACTTCCCAAAGAAGTGCACATGCGACATGTGACTTTGAGTCCTCTTAACTTGGTTCACTATTTTCGAAGGGTAAGACATGCATGAACATGTTTCAAGGAAACGTCGTGAAACAAGTGTGATTTCCTACTGACCATAAAGATTTACAATGTAGAAACTTCTGTACGATACTTCTCCTAAAGAAGCACACTTGCATCAATTAACTCTGAGTCCTCTGCACTTGGTTCTCTATTTTGTGAAATCATGGCCTGTGTGAACATGTGCCATTCCAGTGTCATAAAAGAAGTATGATTTTCGTCTGAACACAAAAGGTACAGTTTAGGAACTTCTATAGGATACTTATCCCTAAGAAGTGAAATGCCAACATTTGACACTGAATCCTCCGAACTCGGTTCACTCTTTTGAAAAATCATGGCTTGCATGAACATGTTATGTGCGAATGTCGCAAAACGAGTATGATCTTCTCTTGAACACAAAGCGTAACACTACAGAATCTTCTGTAGGATACTTATCTCTGAGAAGTGCACCTCCAACATTTGACTCTCAGTGATCCTCACTTGGTTCGCTCTTTTGGAAAATCAAGGCTTGCGTGAACATATTCCATGAAAATGTCACAAAACCAGTGTGAATTTGTTCTGAACATAAAAAGATACAATGCATGAACATCTACAGGATTCTTATCACTGAGGAGGGAAAGTGAAAAGTGAATTTCACGCCTACTCACTTGGTCACTATTTTCAAGCTCATTGCAAGCCAGAACATAATTGGTAGAATCAGCACAAAACAAATGTAGTTTTCTCCAGAATACAAAGTTTTAAAGTAGAAAACTGTGTAGGATAATTATCCGAAAGAAGTGCACATGCTGCCCATGACTTCCGAAAGAAGTGCACATGCTACATATGACTGTGAGTCCTCTTCACTTGGTTCAGTATTTTCGAAGGGAACGACATACATGAAAATGTTTCAAGGAACGTCGTAAAACAAGTGTGATTTCCTCCTGAACACAAAGAGTTACAATATAGAAACTTCTGTACGATACTTCTCCTAAAGAAGCGGACTTGCAACCTTTAACTCTGAGTCCTCCGCACTTGGTTCTCTATTTTGTGAAATCATGGCCTGTGTGAACATGTGCCATTCCAATGTCGGAAAAGAAGTATGATTTTCGCCTGAACACATAAGTTACAGTTTAGGACCTTCTCTAGGATACTTATCCCTAAGAAGTGAAATGCCAATATTTGACTCTGATTACTCGGCCCTTTGGTCACTCTTTTGGATATTCATGGTCTGCATTAACATGTTATGTGCGAATGTCTCAAAACTAGTATGATCTATTCCTGAACAAAATGCGTAACACTACAGAATCTTCTGTAGGATACTTATATCTGAGAAGTGCACCTCCAACATTTGACTCTCAGTCCTCCTCACTTGGTTCACTCTTTTGGAAAATCAAGGCCTGCGTGAACATATTCCATGAAAATGTCACAAAACCAGTGTCAATTTCTCCTGAACATAAAAATTACAACGCATGAACATCTACAGGATTCTTATCACTGAGAAGAGAAAGTGAAACATGTGAATTTGACGCGTCCTCACTTGGTCACTATTTTCAAGCTCTTTACAAACCTGAACATAGTTGGTAGAATAAGCACAAAACAAATGTTGTTTTCTCCAGAATACAAAGTTTTACAGTCTAGAAACCTGGTTAGGATACTTATCCGAAAGAAGTGCACATGCTGCACATGACTTCCCAAAGAAGTGCAAATGCGACATATGACTGTGAGTCCTCTTCACTTGGTTCACTATTTTCGAAGGGAACGACATGCATGAACATGTTTCATGGAAACGTCGTAAAACAAGTGTGATTTCCGCCTGAACCCAAAGAGGTACAATATAGAAACTTATGTATGATACTTCTCCTAAAGAAGCGCACTTGCAACATTAAACTCTGAGTCCTCCGAACTTGGTTCTCTATTTTGTGAAATCATGGCCTGTGTGAACATGTGCCATTCCAATGTCAGAAAACAAGTATGATTTTCGCCTGAACACAAAAGTTACAGTTTAGCAACTTCTCTAGGATACTTATCCGTAAGAAGTGAAATGCCAATATTTGACTCTGAATCCTCTGTACTTGGTTCATTCTTTTGGAAAATCATGGCCTGCGTGAACTTGTTATGTGCGAATGTCGCAAAACGAGTATGATATTCTCCTGAACATAAAGAGTAACACTACAGAATCTTCTGTAGGATACTTATCCCTGAGAAGTGCACCTCCAACATTTGACTCTCAGTCCTCCTCACTTGGTTCACTCTTTTGGAAAATCAAGGCTTGCGTGAACATATTCCATGAAAATGTCACAAAACCAGTGTGAATTTGTTCTGAACATAAAAAGATACAATGCATGAACATCTACAGGATTCTTATCACTGAGGAGGGAAAGTGAAAAGTGAATTTCACGCCTACTCACTTGGTCACTATTTTCAAGCTCATTGCAAGCCAGAACATAATTGGTAGAATCAGCACAAAACAAATGTAGTTTTCTCCAGAATACAAAGTTTTAAAGTAGAAAACTGTGTAGGATAATTATCCGAAAGAAGTGCACATGCTGCCCATGACTTCCGAAAGAAGTGCACATGCTACATATGACTGTGAGTCCTCTTCACTTGGTTCAGTATTTTCGAAGGGAACGACATACATGAAAATGTTTCAAGGAACGTCGTAAAACAAGTGTGATTTCCTCCTGAACACAAAGAGTTACAATATAGAAACTTCTGTACGATACTTCTCCTAAAGAAGCGGACTTGCAACCTTTAACTCTGAGTCCTCCGCACTTGGTTCTCTATTTTGTGAAATCATGGCCTGTGTGAACTAGTGCCATTCCAATGTCGGAAAAGAAGTATGATTTTCGCCTGAACACATAAGTTACAGTTTAGGACCTTCTCTAGGATACTTATCCCTAAGAAGTGAAATGCCAATATTTGACTCTGATTACTCGGCCCTTTGGTCACTCTTTTGGATATTCATGGCCTGCGTGAACATGTTATGTGCGAATGTCTCAAAACTAGTATGATCTATTCCTGAACAAAATGTGTAACACTACAGAATCTTCTGTAGGATACTTATATCTGAGAAGTGCACCTCCAACATTTGACTCTCAGTCCTCCTCACTTGTTTCACTCTTTTGGAAAATCAAGGCCTGCGTGAACATATGCCATGAAAATGTCACAAAACCAGTGTCAATTTCTCCTGAACATAAAAATTACAACGCATGAACATCTACAGGATTCTTATCACTGAGAAGAGAAAATGAAACATGTGAATTTGACGCGTCCTCACTTGGTCACTATTTTCAAGCTCTTTATAAACCTGAACATAGTTGTTAGAATAAGCACAAAACAAATGTTGTTTTCTCCAGAACACAAAGTTTTACAGTCTAGAAACCTGGTTAGGATACTTATCCAAAAGAAATGCACATGCTGCACATGAGTTCCCAAAGAAGTGCACATGCGACATATGACTGTGAGTCCTCTTGAACCGTTTCACTATTTTCGAAGGGAACGTCATGCATGAACATGTTTCATGGAAACGTCGTGAAACAAGTGTGATTTCCTCCTGAACACAAAGAGTTACAATATAGAAACTTCTGTACGATATTTCTCCTAAAGAAGCACACTTGCAACATTTAACTCTGAGTCCTCTGCACTTGGTTCTCTATTTTCTGAAATCATGGCCTGTGTGAACATGTGCCACTCCAATTTCAGAAAACAAGTATGATTTTCGCCTGAACACAAAAGTTACAGTTTAGGAACTTCTCTAGGATACTTATCCCTAAGAAGTGAAATGACAACATTTGACTCTGATTCCTCCACAATTGGTTCATTCTTTTGGAAAATCATGGCCTGCATGAACACGTTATGTGAGAATGTTGCAAAACAAGGATGTTCTTCTCCTGAACCCAAAGCGTAACACTACAACATCTTCCGTAGGATACTTATCCCTGAGAATTGCACCTCCAACATTTGACTCTCAGTCCTCCTCACTTGGTTCACTCTTTTGGAAAATCAAGGCCTGCGTGAACATATTCCATGTAAACGTCACAAAACCAGTGTGAATTTCACCTGAACATAAAAAGTTACAACGCATGAACATCTACAGGTTTCTTATCACTGAGAAGAGAAAGTGAAACATGTGAATTTGACGAGTCCTCACTTGGTCACTATTTTCAAGCTCATTAGAAGACTGAACATAGTTGGTAGAATCAGCACAAAGCAAATGTTGTTTTCTCTAAAACAAAAGTTTTACAGTCCAGAAAACTGTGTAGGATACTTATCCCAATGAAGTGCACATGCTGCACATGACTTCCCAAAGAAGTGCACATGTGACATGTGACTGTGAGACCTCATCACTTGGTTCACTATTTTCAAAGGGAACGATATGCATGAACATGTTTCATGGAAACGTCGTGAAACAAGTGTGATTTCCACCTGAACACAAAGAGTTACAATATAGAAACTTCTGTACGATACTTCTCCTGAAGAAGCACACTTGCAACATTTAACTCTGAGTCCTCCGCACTTGGTTCTCTATTTTGTGAAATCATGGCCTGTATGAACATGTGCCATTCCAGTGTCAGAAAAGAAGTATGATTTTCGCCTGAACACAAAAGGTACAGTTTAGGAACTTCTCTAGGATACTTATCCCTAAGAAGTGAAATGCGAACATTTGACTCTGAATCCTCCGTACTTGGTTCACTCTTTTGGAAAATCATGGCCTGCGTGAAATTGTTATGTGCGAATGTCGCAAAACGAGTATGATCTTCTCCTGAACACAAAGCGTAACACTACAGAATCTTCTGTAGGATACTTATCCTTGAGAAGTGCACCTCCAACATTTGACTCTCAGTCCTCCTCACTTGGTTCACTCTTTTGGAAAATCAAGGCCTGCGTGAACATATTCCATGAAAACGTCACAAAACCAGTGTGAATTTCTCCTGAACATAAAAAGTTACAACGCATGAACATCTACAGGATTCTTATCACTGAGAAGAGAAAATGAAACATGTGAATTTGACGCGTCCTCACTTGGTCACTATTTTCAAGCTCTTTATAAACCTGAACATAGTTGTTAGAATAAGCACAAAACAAATGTTGTTTTCTCCAGAACACAAAGTTTTACAGTCTAGAAACCTGTGTAGGATACTTATCCAAAGAAATGCACATGCTGCACATGATTTCCCAAAGAAGTGCACATGCTACATATGACTGTGAGTCCTCTTCAACCGTTTCACTATTTTCGAAGGGAACGAAATGCATGAACATGTTTCATGGAAACGTCGTGAAACAAGTGTGATTTCCTCCTGAACACAAAGAGTTACAATATAGAAACTTCTGTACGATACTTCTCCTAAAGAAGCACACTTGCAACATTTAACTCTGAGTCCTCTGCACTTGGTTCTCTATTTTCTGAAATCATGGCCTGTGTGAACATGTGCCACTCCAATTTCAGAAAACAAGTATGATTTTCGCCTGAACACAAAAGTTACAGTTTAGGAACTTCTCTAGGATACTTATCCCTAAGAAGTGAAATGACAACATTTGACTCTGATTCCTCCACAATTGGTTCATTCTTTTGGAAAATCATGGCCTGCATGAACACGTTATGTGAGAATGTTGCAAAACAAGGATGTTCTTCTCCTGAACCCAAAGCGTAACACTACAACATCTTCCGTAGGATACTTATCCCTGAGAATTGCACCTCCAACATTTGACTCTCAGTCCTCCTCACTTGGTTCACTCTTTTGGAAAATCAAGGCCTGCGTGAACATATTCCATGTAAACGTCACAAAATCAGTTTGATTTTCTCCTGAACATAAAAAGTTACAACGCATGAACATCTACAGGTTTCTTATCACTGAAAAGAGAAAGTGAAACATGTGAATTTGAAGAGTCCTCACTTGGTGACTATTTTCAAGCTCATTAGAAGACTGAACATAGTTGGTAGAATCAGCACAAAGCAAATGTTGTTTTCTCTAAAACAAAAAGTTTTACAGTCCAGAAAACTGTGTAGGATACTTATCCCAATGAAGTGCACATGCTGCACATGACTTCCCAAAGAAGTGCACATGTGACATGTGACTGTGAGACCTCATCACTTGGTTCACTATTTTCAAAGGGAACGATATGCATGAACATGTTTCATGGAAACGTCGTGAAACAAGTGTGATTTCCACCTGAACACAAAGAGTTACAATATAGAAACTTCTGTACGATACTTCTCCTGAAGAAGCACACTTGCAACATTTAACTCTGAGTCCTCCGCACTTGGTTCTCTATTTTGTGAAATCATGGCCTGTATGAACATGTGCCATTCCAGTGTCAGAAAAGAAGTATGATTTTCGCCTGAACACAAAAGGTACAGTTTAGGAACTTCTCTAGGATACTTATCCCTAAGAAGTGAAATGCGAACATTTGACTCTGAATCCTCCGTACTTGGTTCACTCTTTTGGAAAATCATGGCCTGCGTGAAATTGTTATGTGCGAATGTCGCAAAACGAGTATGATCTTCTCCTGAACACAAAGCGTAACACTACAGAATCTTCTGTAGGATACTTATCCTTGAGAAGTGCACCTCCAACATTTGACTCTCAGTCCTCCTCACTTGGTTCACTCTTTTGGAAAATCAAGGCCTGCGTGAACATATTCCATGAAAACGTCACAAAACCAGTGTGAATTTCTCCTGAACATAAAAAGTTACAACGCATGAACATCTACAGGATTCTTATCACTGAGAAGAGAAAATGAAACATGTGAATTTGACGCGTCCTCACTTGGTCACTATTTTCAAGCTCTTTATAAACCTGAACATAGTTGTTAGAATAAGCACAAAACAAATGTTGTTTTCTCCAGAACACAAAGTTTTACAGTCTAGAAACCTGGTTAGGATACTTATCCAAAAGAAATGCACATGCTGCACATGAGTTCCCAAAGAAGTGCACATGCGACATATGACTGTGAGTCCTCTTCAACCGTTTCACTATTTTCGAAGGGAACGAAATGCATGAACATGTTTCATGGAAACGTCGTGAAACAAGTGTGATTTCCTCCTGAACACAAAGAGTTACAATATAGAAACTTCTGTACGATACTTCTCCTAAAGAAGCACACTTGCAACATTTAACTCTGAGTCCTCTGCACTTGGTTCTCTATTTTCTGAAATCATGGCCTGTGTGAACATGTGCCACTCCAATTTCAGAAAACAAGTATGATTTTCGCCTGAACACAAAAGTTACAGTTTAGGAACTTCTCTAGGATACTTATCCCTAAGAAGTGAAATGACAACATTTGACTCTGATTCCTCCACAATTGGTTCATTCTTTTGGAAAATCATGGCCTGCATGAACACGTTATGTGAGAATGTTGCAAACAAGGATGTTCTTCTCCTGAACCCAAAGCGTAACACTACAACATCTTCCGTAGGATACTTATCCCTGAGAATTGCACCTCCAACATTTGACTCTCAGTCCTCCTCACTTGGTTCACTCTTTTGGAAAATCAAGGCCTGCGTGAACATATTCCATGTAAACGTCACAAAATCAGTTTGATTTTCTCCTGAACATAAAAAGTTACAACGCATGAACATCTACAGGTTTCTTATCACTGAAAAGAGAAAGTGAAACATGTGAGTTTGAAGAGTCCTCACTTGGTGACTATTTTCAAGCTCATTAGAAGACTGAACATAGTTGGTAGAATCAGCACAAAGCAAATGTTGTTTTCTCTAAAACAAAAAGTTTTACAGTCCAGAAAACTGTGTAGGATACTTATCCCAATGAAGTGCACATGCTGCACATGACTTCCCAAAGAAGTGCACATGTGACATGTGACTGTGAGACCTCATCACTTGGTTCACTATTTTCAAAGGGAACGATATGCATGAACATGTTTCATGGAAACGTCGTGAAACAAGTGTGATTTCCACCTGAACACAAAGAGTTACAATATAGAAACTTCTGTACGATACTTCTCCTGAAGAAGCACACTTGCAACATTTAACTCTGAGTCCTCCGCACTTGGTTCTCTATTTTGTGAAATCATGGCCTGTATGAACATGTGCCATTCCAGTGTCAGAAAAGAAGTATGATTTTCGCCTGAACACAAAAGGTACAGTTTAGGAACTTCTCTAGGATACTTATCCCTAAGAAGTGAAATGCGAACATTTGACTCTGAATCCTCCGTACTTGGTTCACTCTTTTGGAAAATCATGGCCTGCGTGAAATTGTTATGTGCGAATGTCGCAAAACGAGTATGATCTTCTCCTGAACACAAAGCGTAACACTACAGAATCTTCTGTAGGATACTTATCCTTGAGAAGTGCACCTCCAACATTTGACTCTCAATCCTCCTCACTTGGTTCACTCTTTTGGAAAATCAAGGCCTGCGTGAACATATTCCATGAAAACGTCACAAAACCAGTGTGAATTTCTCCTGAACATAAAAAGTTACAACGCATGAACATCTACAGGATTCTTATCACTGAGAAGAGAAAATGAAACATGTGAATTTGACGCGTCCTCACTTGGTCACTATTTTCAAGCTCTTTATAAACCTGAACATAGTTGTTAGAATAAGCACAAAACAAATGTTGTTTTCTCCAGAACACAAAGTTTTACAGTCTAGAAACCTGGTTAGGATACTTATCCAAAAGAAATGCACATGCTGCACATGAGTTCCCAAAGAAGTGCACATGCGACATATGACTGTGAGTCCTCTTCAACCGTTTCACTATTTTCGAAGGGAACGACATGCATGAACATGTTTCATAGAAACGTCGTGAAACAAGTGTGATGTCCTACTGACCACAAAGATTTACAATGTAGAAACTTCTGTACGACACTTCTCCTAAAGAAGCACACTTGCAACATTTAACTCTGAGTCCTCCGCACTTGGTTCTCTATTTTGTGAAATCAGGGCCTGTGTGAACATGTGCCATTACAGTGTCATAAAAGAAGTATGAATTTCGCCTGAACACAAAAGGTACAGTTTAGGAACTTCTCTAGGATACTTATCCCTAAAGTGAAATGCCAACATTTGACTCTGAATGATCCGCACTTGGTTCACTCTTTTGGAAAATCATGGTCTGCGTGAACATATTCCATGAAAACGTCACAAAACCAGTGTGAATTTCTCCCGAACATAAAAAGTTACAACACATGAACATCTACAGGATTCTTATCACTGAGAAGAGAAAGTGAAACATGTGAATTGGACGCGTCCTCACTTGACCACTATATTCAAGCTCATTACAAGCCTGAACATAGTTGGTAGAATCAGCACAAAACAAATGTTGTTTTCTCTAGAACACAAAGTTTTACAATCCAGGAACCTGTTTTGGATACTTATCCCAATGAAGTGCACATGCTGCACATGACTTCCCAAAGAAGTACACATGCTACATATGACTGCGAGTACTCTTCACTTGGTTCACGATTTTCGAAGGGAACGACATGTATGAACATGTTTCATAATGATGTGGAAAACAAATTGATTTCCTCCTGAACACAAAGAGTTACAATATAGAAACTTCTGTACCATACTTCTCCTAAAAAAGCGCACTTGCAACATTTAACTCTGAGTCCTCCGCACTTCCTTCTCTATTTTGTGAAATCATGGCCTGTGTGAACATGTGCCATTCCAGTGTCAGAAAAAAAGTATGATTTTCGCCTAAACACAAAGGTACAGTTTAGGAACTTCTCTAGGATACTTTTCATTAAGAAGTGAAATGCCAACATTTGACTCTGAATCCACCTTACTTGGTTCACTCTTTTCGAAAATCATGGCCGGCGTGAACTTGTTATGTGCGAATGTCGCAAAATGAGTATGATCTTCTCCTGAACACAAAGCCTAACACTGCAGAATCTTCTGTAGGATACTTATCCTTGAGAAGTGCACCTCCAGCATTTGACTCTCAGTCCTCTTAACGTGGTTCACTATTTTGGAAAATCAAGGCCTGCGTGAACATATTCCATGAAAACGTCACAAAACCAGTGTGAATTTCTCCGCAACATAAAAAGTTACAACATATGAACATCTACAGGATTCTTATCACTGAGAAGAGAAAGTGAAACATGTGAATTGGACACGTCCTCACTTGGTCACTATTTCAAGCTCATTACAAGCCTGAACATAGCTGGTACAATCAGCACAAAACAAATGTTGTTTTCTCCAGAATACAAAGTTTTACAGTCTAGAAACCTGTGTAGGATACTTATCCCAAAGAAGTGCACATGCTGCACATGACTTCCCAAAGAAATGCACATGCTACATATGACTGTGAGTCCTCTTCACTTGGTTCACTATTTTCGAAGGGAACTACATGCATGAACATGTTTCTTGGAAACGTCGTAAAACAAGTGTGATTTCCTCCTGAACACAAAGAGTTACAATATAGAAACTTCTGTACGATACTTCTCCTAAAGAACGCACTTGCAACATTTAACTCTGAGTCCTCCGCACTTGGTCCTCTATTTTGTGAAATCTTGGCCTGTGTGAAAATGTGCCATTCACATGTCAGAAAACAAGTATGATTTTCACCTGAACACAAAAGTTACAGTTTAGGAACTTCTCTAGGATACTTATCCCTAAGAAGTGAAATGCCACCAGTTGACTCTGAATCCTCCGCACTTGGTTCACTCTCTTGGAAAATCATGGCCTGCGTGAACATGTTATGTGCGAATATTGCAAAACATAGATTATCTTCTCCTGAACACAAAGCGTAACACTACAGAATCTTCTGTAGGATACTTATCCCTGAAGAGTGCACCTCCAACATTTGACTCTCACTCTGCCTAACTTGGTTTACTATTTTGAAAAATCAAGGCCTGCGTGAACATATTCCATGAAAACGTCACAAAACCAGTGTGAATTTCTCCAGAACATAAAAATTCACAACGTATGAACATCTACAGGATTCTTATCACTGAGAAGAGAAAGTAAAACATGTGAATTTGACGCGTCCTCACTAGGTCACTATTTTCAAGCTGAGTACAAGCCTGAACATAGTTGGTAGAATCAGCACAAAACAAATGTTGTTTTCTCCAGAACACAAAGTTTTACAGTCTAGAAACCTGTGTAGGATTCTTATCTGAAAGAAGTGCACATGCTGCACATGACTTCCCAAAGAAGTGCACATGCTGCATGTGACTGTGAGTCCTCTTCCCTTGGTTCTCTGTTTTCGAAGGGAACGACATGCATGAACATGTTTCATGGAGATGTCATAAAACAAGTGTGATTTCCTCCTGAACACAAAGAGTTACAATATAGAAACTTTTGTATGATACTTCTCCTAACGAAGCACACTTGCAGCATTTAATTCTGAGTACTGCGCACTTGGTTCTGTATTTTGTGAAATCATGGCCTGTGTGAACATGTGCCATTCCAATGTCAGAAAACAAGTATGATTTTCACCTGAACACAAAAGTTACAGTTTAGGAACTTCTCTAGGATCCTTATCCCTAAGAAGTGAAATGCCAACATTTGACTCTGAATCCTCCGCACTCGGTTCAATCTTTTGGAAAATCATGGCGTGCGTGAACATGTTAGGTGCGAGTGTCGCAAAACGAGGATGATCTTCTCCTGAACACAAAGCATAACACTACAGAATCTTCTGTAGGATACTTATCCTTGAGAGGTGCACCTCCAACATTTGACTCTCAGTCCTCCTCACTTGGTTCACTCTTTTGGAAAAGCAAGGCCTGCATGAACATATTCCATGAAAACGTCACAAAACCAGTGTGAATTTCTCCGGATATAAAAAGTTACAACGCATGAACATCTACAGGATTCTTATCACTGAGAAGAGAAAGTGAAACATGTGAATTGGACGCGTCCTCACTTGGTCACTATTTCCAAGCTCATTACACGCCTGAACATGGTTGGTAGAATCAGCACAAAACCCGAATACAAAGTTTTACAGACTAGAAACCTGTGTAGGATACTTATCCGAAAGAAGTGCACATGCTACACATGACTTCCCAACGAAGTGCACATGCTACATATGACTGTGAGTTCTCTTCACTTGGTTCACTCTTTTCGAAGGGAACGACATGCATGAACATGTTTAATAGAAATATCGTAAAACAAGTGTGATTTCCTCCTGTACACAAAGAGTTACAATATAGAAACTTCTGTACGATAGTTCTCCTAAAGAAGCGCACTTGCCACATTTAACTCTGAGTCCTCCGCACTTGGTTCTCTATTTTGTGAAACATGGCCGGTGTGAACATGAGCCATTCCAATATCAGACAACAAGTATGATTTTTGCCTGAACACAAAAGTTACAGTTTAGGAACGTCTCTAGGATACTTATCCTTAAGAAGTGAAATGCCAACATTTGACTCTGAATCCTCCGCAGTTGGTTCAGTCTTTTGGAAAATCAAGGCCTGCGTGAACATGTTATGTGCAAATGTCGCAAAACTAGGATGATCTTCCCCTGAACACAAAGCGTAACACTACAGAATCTTCTGTAGGATAGTTATCCCTGAGAAGTGCACCTCAAACCTTTTACTCACAGTCCTTTTCACTTGGTTCACTGTTTTGGAAAATCAAGGCCTGCGTGAACATACTCCATGAAAACATCAGAAAACCAGTGTGAATTTCTCCAGAAAATAAAAAGTTAAAACGTATGAACATCTACAGGATTCTTATCACTGAGAAGAGAACGTGAAACATGTGAATTGGACGCGCCCTCACTTGGTCACTACTTTCAAGCTCATTACAAGCCTGAACATAGTTGGTAGAATCAGCACAAAACAAATGTTGTTTTCTCCAGAATACAAAATTTTTACAGTCTGGGAACCTGTGTAGGATACTTATCCGAAAGAAGTGCACATGCTGCACATGACTTCCCAAAGAAGAGCACATGCTACATATGACTGTGAGTCCTCTTCACTTGGTTCACTGTTTTCGAAGGGAACGACGTGCATGAACATGTTTCATGGAAACGTCATAAAACAAGTGTGATTTCCTCCTGAACACAAAGACTTACAATATAGAATCTTCTGTACGATACTTCTCTTAACGAAGCGCACTTGCAGCATTTAACTCTGAGTCCTCCGCACTTGGTTCTCTATTTTGTGAAATCATGGCCGGTGTGAACATGTGCCATTCCAATGTCAGAAAACAAGTATGATTTTCACCTGAACACAAAAGTTACAGTTTAGGAACTTCTCTAGGATACTTATTCCTAAGAAGTGAAATGCCAACATTTGACTTTGAATTTTCCGCACTCGGTTCACTCTTTTGGAAAATCATGGCCTGCGTGAACATGTTATGTGCGAATGTCGGAAAACGAGCATGATCTTCTCCTAAATACAAAGCGTAACATTACAGAATCTTCTGTAGGATACTTATCCCTGAGAAGTGCACCTCCAACATATGAATCTCAGTCCTCCTGACTTTGTTCACTGTTTTGCAAAATCAAGGCCTGTGTGAACATATTCCATGAAAACGTGACAAAACCACTGTGAATTTCTCCGGAACATAAAAAGTTAGAAACTATGAACATCTACAGGATTCTTATCACTGAGAAGAGAAAGTGAAACATGTGAATTAAACGCGTCCTCACTTGGTCACTATTTTCAAGCTCATTACAAGCCTGAACATAGTTGGTAGAACCAGCACAAAACAAATGTTGTTTTCTCCAGAATACAAAGTTTTACAGTCTAGAAACCTATGTAGGATACTTATCCAAAGAAAGTGCACATGCTGCACATGACTTCCCAAAGAAGTGCACATGTTACATATGACTGTGAGTCCTCTTTTCTTGGTTCAGTATTTTCGAAGGGAACGACATGCATGAACATGTTTCATAGAAATATCGTAAAACAAGTTTGATTTCCTCCTGTACACAAAGAGTTACAATATAAAAACTTCTGTACGATAGTTCTCTTAAAGAAGCGCACTTGCAACATTTAACTCAGAGTCCTCCGCACCTGGTCCTCTATTTTGTGAAATCATGGCCGGTGTGAACATGTGCCATTCCAATATCAGAAAACAAGTATGATTTTTGCCTGAACACAAAAGTTACAGTTTAGGAACGTCTCTAGGATACTTATCCCTAAGAAGTGAAATGCCAACATTTGACTCTGAATCCTCTGCAGTTGGTTCACTCTTTTGGAAAATCAGGGCCTGCTTGAACATGTTATGTGCGAATGTCGCAAAACGAGGATGATCTTCCCCTGAACACAAAGCGTAACACTACAGAATCTTCTGTAGGATACTTATCCCTGAGAAGTGCACCTCCAACATTTGACTCACAGTCTTTTTCACTTGGTTCACTGCTTTGGAAAATCAAGGCCTGGGTGAACATATTCCATGAAAACATCACAAAACCAGTGTGAATTTCTCCGGAACATAAAAAGTTACAACGTATGAACATCTACAGGATTCTTATCACTGAGAATAGAAAGTGAAACATGTGAAATGGACGCGTCCTCACTTGGTCACTATTTTCAAGCTCATTACAAGCCTGAACATAGTTGGTAGAATCAGCACAAAACAAATGTTGTTTTCTCCAGAATACAAAATTTTTACAGTCTAGAAACCTGTGTAGGATACTTATCCGAAAGAAGTGCATATGCTGCATGTGACTTCCCAAAGAAGTGCATATGCTACATATGACTGTGAGTCCTCTTCACTTGGTTCACTGTTTTCGAAGGGAACGACATGCATGAACATGTTTCATGGAAACGTCATAAAACAAGTGTGATTTCCTCCTGAACACAAAGACTTACAATATAGAAACTTCTGTACAATAGTTCTCCTAAAGAAGCGCACTTGCAACATTTAACTCTGTGTCCTCCGCACTTGGTTCTCTATTTTGTGAAATCATGGCCGGTGTGAACATTTGCCATTCCAATGTCAGAAAACAAGTATGATTTTCACCTGAACACAAAAGTTACAGTTTAGGAACTTCTCTCGGATACTTATCCCTACGAAGTGAAATGCCAACATTTGACTCTGAATCCTCCGCACTCGGTTCACTCTTTTGGAAAATCATGGCCTACGTGAACATATTCCATGAAAACGTGACAAAACCAGTGTGAATTTCTCCGGAACGTAAAAAGTTACAAAGTATGAACATCTACAGGATTCTTATCAGTAAGAAGAAAAAGTGAAACATGTGAATTAGACGCGTCCTCACTTGGTCACTATTTTCAAGCTCATTACAAGCCTGAACACAGTTGGTAGAATCAGCACAAAACAAATGTTGTTTTCTCCAGAAAACAAAGTTTTACAGTCTAGAATCCTATATAGGATACTTATCCAAAGGAACTGCACATGCTGCACATGACTTCCTAAAGAAGTGCACATGTTACATATGACAGTGAGTCCTCTTCACTTGGTTCACTATTTTCGAAGTGAACGACATGCATGAACATGATTCATGGAAACGTCGTAAAACAAGTGTGATTTCCTCCTGAACACAAAGAGTTACAATACAGAAACTTCTGTACAATAGTTCTCCAAAAGAAGCGCACTTGCAACATTTAACTCTGAGTCCTCCGCACTTGGTTCTCTATTTTGTGAAATCATGGGCGGTGTGAACATGAGCCATTCCAATATCAGACAACAAGTATGATTTCTGCCTGAACACAAAAGTTACAGTTTAGGAACGTCTCTAGGATACTTATCCCTAAGAAGTGAAATGCCAACATTTGACTCTGAATCCTCCGCAGTTGGTTCACTCTTTTGGAAAATCAAGGCCATGCCTGAACATGCTTTGTGCGAATGTCGCAAAACGAGGATGGTCTTCCCCTGAACACAAAGCGTAACACTACAGAATCTTCTGTAGTCTACTTATCCCTGAGAAGTGCACCTCCAACATTTGACTCACAGTCCTTTTCACTTGGTTCACTGTTTTGGAAAAACAAGGCTTGCGTGAACTTATTCCATGAAAACGTCACAAAACCAGTGTGAATTTCCCCGGAACATAAAAAGTTACAACGTATGAACATCTACAGGATTCTTATCACTGAGAAGAGAAAGTGAAACATGTGAATTGGACGCGTCCTCACTTGGTCACTATTTTCAAGCTCATTACAAGCCTGAACATAGTTGGTAGAATCAGCACAAAACAAATGTTGTTTTCTCCAGAATACAAAGTTTTACAGTCTAGAAACCTGTGTAACATACTTATCCGAACGAAGTGCACATGCTGCACATGACTTCCAAAGAAGTGCACATGTTACATATGACTGTGAGTCTTCTTCACTTGGTTCACTGTTTTCGAAGGAAACGCCATGCATGAATATGTTTCATGGAAACATCCTAAAACAAGTGTGATTTCCTCCTGAACACAAAGAGTTACAATATAGAAACTTCTGTACGATAGTTCTCCTAAAGAAGCGCACTTGCAGCATTTAACTCTGAGTCCTCCGCACTTGGTTCTCTATTTTGTGAAATCATGGCCTGTGTGAACTTGTGCCAATCCAATGTCAGAAAACAAGTATGATTTTCGCCTGAACTCAAAAGTTACAGTTTAGGAACTTCTCGAGGTTACGTATCCCTAAGAAGTGAAATGCCAACATTGGACTCTGAATCCTCCGCACTCGGTTCACTCTTTTGGAAAATATGGCCTGCGTGAACATGTAATGTGCGAATGTCGCAAAACGAGGATGATCTTCTCCTGAACACAGACCATAACACTACAGAATCTTCTGTAGGATACTTATCCCTGAGAAGTGCACCTCCAACATTTGACTCTCAGACCTCCTCACTTGGTTCACTGTTTTGAAATATCAAGGCCTGCGTGAACATATTCCATGAAAACGTCACAAAACCAGTGTGAATTTCTCCTGAACATAAAAAGTCACAACGTATGAACATCTACAGGTTTCTTATCACTGAGAAGGGAAAGTGAAACATGTGAATTGGACGCGTCCTCACTTGGTCACTATTTTCAAGCTCATTACAAGCCTGAACATAGTTGGTAGAATCAGCACAAAACAAATGTTGTTTTCTCCAGAATACAAAATGTTTACAGTCTGGAAACCTGTGTAGGATACTTATCCGAAAGAAGTGCACATGCTGCACGTGACTTCCCAAAGAAGTGCATATGCTACATATGACTGTGAGTCCTCTTCACGTGGTTCACTGTTTTCGAAGGGAACAACATGCATGAATATGTTTAATAGAAATATCGTAAAACAAGTGTGATTTCCTCCTGTACACAAAGAGTTACAATATAGAAACTTCTGTACGATAGTTCTCCTAAAGAAGCGCACTTGCCACATTTAACTCTGAGTCCTCCGCACTTGGTTCTCTATTTTGTGAAATCATGGGCGGTGTGAACATGAGCCATTCCAATATCAGACAACAAGTATGATTTTTGCCTGAACACAAAAGTTACAGTTTAGGAACGTCTCTAGGATACTTATCCTTAAGAAGTGAAATGCCAACATTTGACTCTGAATCCTACGCAGTTGGTTCACTCTTTTGGAAAATCAAGGCCTGCGTGAACATGTTATGTGCGAATATTGCAAAACTAGGATGATCTTCCCCTGAACACAAAGCGTAACACTACAGAATCTTCTGTAGGATACTTATCCCTGAGAAGTGCACCTCAAACATTTGACTCACAGTCCTTTTCACTTGGTTCACTGTTTTGGAAAATCAAGGCCTGCGTGAACATACTCCATGAAAACATCACAAAACCAGTGTGAATTTCTCCAGAACATAAAAAGTTAAAACGTATGAACATCTACAGGATTCTTATCATTGAGAAGAGAACGTGAAACATGTGAATTGGACACGTCCACACTTGGTCAATATTTTCAAGCTCATTACAAGCCTGAACATAGTTGGTAGAATCAGCACAAAACGAATGTTGTTTTCTCCAGAATACAAAATTTTTACAGTCTGGAAACCTGTGTAGGATACTTATCTGAAAGAAGTACACATGCTGCACATGTCTTCCCAAAGAAGAGCACATGCTACATATGACTGTGAGTCCTCTTCACTTGGTTCACTGTTTTCGAAGGGAACGACCTGCAGGAACATGTTTCATGGAAACGTCATAAATCAAGTGTGATTTCCTCCTGAACACAAAGAGTAACAATATAGAAACTTCTGTACGATAGTTCTCCTAAAGAAGCGCACTTGCAGCATTTAACTCTGAGTCCTCCGCACTTGGTTCTCTATTTTGTGAAATCATGGCCTGTGTGAACTTGTGCCAATCCAATGTCAGAAAACAAGTATGATTTTCGCCTGAACTCAAAAGTTACAGTTTAGGAACTTCTCTAGGGTACGTATCCGTAAGAAGTGAAATGCCAACATTGGACTCTGAATCCTCCGTACTCGGTTCACTCTTTTGGAAAATATGGCCTGCGTGAACATGTTATGTGTGAATGTCGCAAAACGAGGATGATCTTCTCCTGAACACAGACCATAACACTACAGAATCTTCTGTAGGATACTTATCCCTGAGAAGTGCACCTCCAACATTTGACTCTCAGTCCTCCTCCCTTGGTTCACTGTTTTGGAAAATCAAGGCCTGCGTGAACATATGCCATGAAAACGTCACAAAACCAGTGTGAATTTCTCTGGAAGATAAAAAGTTACAACGTATGAACATCTACAGGATTCTTATCACTGAGAAGAGAAAGAGAAACATGTGAATTTTACGCGTCCTCACTTGGTCACTATTTTCATGCTCATTACAAGCCTGAACGTACTTGGTAGAATCAGCAGAAAACAAATGTTGTTTTCTCCAGAATACAAAGTTTTACAGTCTAGAAACCTGTGTAGGATACTTATCCGAAAGCAGTGCACATGCTGCACATGAGTTCCTAAAGAAGTGCAAATGATACATATGACTTTGAGTCCTCTTCACTTGGTTCACTGTTTTCGAAGGAAACGACATGCATGAACATGTTTCATGGAAACGTCGTAAAACAAGTGTGATTTCCTCCTGAAAACAAAGAGTTACAATATAGAAACTTCTGTACGATACTTCTTTAAAGAAGCGCTCTTGGAGCATTTAACTCTGAGCCCTCCGCACTTGGTTCTCTATTTTGTGAAATCATGTCCTGTGTGAACATGTGCCAATCAAATGTCAGATAACAAGTGTGATTTTCGCCTGAACTGAAAAGTTACAGTTTAGGAACGTCTCTAGGATACTGATCCCTAAGAAGTGAAATGCCAACATTGGATTCTGAATCCTCCACACTCGGATCACTCTTTTGGAAAATCATGGCCTGCGTGAACATGTTATGTGCGAATGTCGGAAAACGAGCATGATCTTCTCCTAAACACAAAGCGTAACATTACAGAATCTTCTGTAGGATACTTATCCCTGAGAAGTGCACCTCCAACATTTGAATCTCAGTCCTCCTCACTTTGTTCACTGTTTTGCAAAATCAAGGCCTGCGTGAACATATTCCATGAAAACGTGACAAAACCACTGTGAATTTCTCCGGAACATAAAAAGTTAGAAACTATGAACATCTACAGGATTCTTATCACTGAGAAGAGAAAGTGAAACATGTGAATTTCACGCGTCCTCACTTGGTCACTATTTTCAAGCTCATTACAAGCCTGAACATAGTTGGTAGAACCAGCACAAAACAAATGTTGTTTTCTCCAGAATACAAAGTTTTACAGTCTAGAAACCTATGTAGGATACTTATCCAAAGAAAGTGCACATGCTGCACATGACTTCCCAAAGAAGTGCACATGTTACATATGACTGTGAGTCCTCTTTTCTTGGTTCAGTATTTTCGAAGGGAACGACATGCATGAACATGTTTCATAGAAATATCGTAAAACAAGTTTGATTTCCTCCTGTACACAAAGAGTTACAATATAAAAACTTCTGTACGATAGTTCTCTTAAAGAAGCGCACTTGCAACATTTAACTCAGAGTCCTCCGCACCTGGTCCTCTATTTTGTGAAATCATGGCCGGTGTGAACATGTGCCATTCCAATATCAGAAAACAAGTATGATTTTTGCCTGAACACAAAAGTTACAGTTTAGGAACGTCTCTAGGATACTTATCCCTAAGAAGTGAAATGCCAACATTTGACTCTGAATCCTCCGCAGTTGGTTCACTCTTTTGGAAAATCAAGGCCTGCTTGAAAATGTTATGTGCGAATGTCGCAAAACGAGGATGATCTTCCCCTGAACACAAAGCGTAACACTACAGAATCTTCTGTAGGATACTTATCCCTGAGAAGTGCACCTCCAACATTTGACTCACAGTCTTTTTCACTTGGTTCACTGCTTTGGAAAATCAAGGCCTGGGTGAACATATTCCATGAAAACATCACAAAACCAGTGTGAATTTCTCCGGAACATAAAAAGTTACAACGTATGAACATCTACAGGATTCTTATCACTGAGAAGAGAAAGTGAAACATGTGAAATGGACGCGTCCTCACTTGGTCACTATTTTCAAGCTCATTACAAGCCTGAACATAGTTGGTAGAATCAGCACAAAACAAATGTTGTTTTCTCCACAATACAAAATTTTTACAGTCTAGAAACCTGTGTAGGATACTTATCCGAAAGAAGTGGATATGCTGCACGTGACTTCCCAAAGAAGTGCATATGCTACATATGACTGTGAGTCCTCTTCACTTGGTTCACTGTTTTCGAAGGGAACGACATGCATGAACATGTTTCATGGAAACGTCATAAAACAAGTGTGATTTCCTCCTGAACACAAAGACTTACAATATAGAAACTTCTGTACAATAGTTCTCCTAAAGAAGCGCACTTGCAACATTTAACTCTGAGTCCTCCACACTTGGTTCTCTATTTTGTGAAATCATGGCCGGTGTGAACATTTGCCATTCCAATGTCAGAAAACAAGTATGATTTTCACCTGAACACAAAAGTTACAGTTTAGGAACTTCTCTCGGATACTTATCCCTAAGAAGTGAAATGCCAACATTTGACTCTGAATCCTCCGCACTCGGTTCACTCTTTTGGAAAATCATGGCCTACGTGAACATATTCCATGAAAACGTGACAAAACCAGTGTGAATTTCTCCGGAACGTAAAAAGTTACAAAGTATGAACATCTACAGGATTCTTATCAGTAAGAAGAAAAAGTGAAATATGTGAATTAGACGCGTCCTCACTTGGTCACTATTTTCAAGCTCATTACAAGCCTGAACATAGTTGGTAGAATCAGCACAAACAAATGTTGTTTTCTCCAGAAAACAAAGTTTTACAGTCTAGAATCCTATATAGGATACTTATCCAAAGGAACTGCACATGCTGCACATGACTTCCTAAAGAAGTGCACATGTTACATATGACAGTGAGTCCTCTTCACTTGGTTCACTATTTTCGAAGTGAACGACATGCATGAACATGATTCATGGAAACGTCGTAAAACAAGTGTGATTTCCTCCTGAACACAAAGAGTTACAATACAGAAACTTCTGTACAATAGTTCTCCAAAAGAAGCGCACTTGCAACATTTAACTCTGAGTCCTCCGCACTTGGTTCTCTATTTTGTGAAATCATGGGCGGTGTGAACATGAGCCATTCCAATATCAGACAACAAGTATGATTTCTGCCTGAACACAAAAGTTACAGTTTAGGAACGTCTCTAGGATACTTATCCCTAAGAAGTGAAATGCCAACATTTGACTCTGAATCCTCCGCAGTTGGTTCACTCTTTTGGAAAATCAAGGCCATGCCTGAACATGCTTTGTGCGAATGTCGCAAAACGAGGATGATCTTCTCCTGAACACAAAGCGTAACACTACAGAATCTTCTGGAGGATACTTATCCCTGAGAAGTGCACCTCAAACATTTGACTCTCAGTCCTCCTCACTTGGTTCACTGTTTTGGAAAATCAAGGCCTGTGTGAACATATTCCATGAAAACGTCACAAAACCAGTGTGAATTTCTCCTGAACATAAAGAGTTACAACGTATGAACATCTACAGGATTCTTATCACTGAGAAGAGAAAGTGAAACATGTGAATTTGAAGCGTCCTCACTTGTTTACTATTTTCAAGCTCATTAAAAACCTGAACAGAGTTGGTAGAATCAGCACAAAATAAATGTTGTTTTCTCCAGAATACAAAGTGTTACAGTCTAGAAACCTGTGCAGGATACTTATCTGAAAGAAGTGCAAATGCTGCACATGACTTCCCAAAGAAGTGCACATGTTACATATGACTGTGAGTCCTCTTCACTTGGTTCACTGTTTTCAAATGGAACGACATGCATGAACATCTTTCATGGAAACGTCGTAAAAAAAGTGTGATTTCCTCCTGAACACAAAGAGTTACAATATAGAAACTTCTGTAAGATATTTCTCCTAAAGAAGCGCACTTGCAACATTTAACTCTGATTCTTCTGCACTTGGTTCTCTATTTTGTGAAATCATGTCCTGTGTGAACATGTGCCATTCACATGTCAGAAAACAAGTATGATTTTCGCCTGAACACAAAAGTTACAGTTTAGGAACTTCTCTAGGATACTTATGCCTAAGAAGTGAAATGCCAACATTTGACTCTGAATGCTCCGCAATTGCTTCAGTCTTTTGGAAAATCATGGCCTGCGTGAAAATGTTATGTGCGAATGTCTCAAAACGAGGATGATATTCTCCTGAACACAAAGCGTAACACTACAGAATATTCTGTAGGATAATTATCCCTGAGCAGGGCATCTCAAACATTTGACTCTCAGTCCTTCTCACTTGGTTCACTGTTTTGGAAAATCAAGGCCTGTGTGAACATATTCCATGAAAACGTCACAAAACCAGTGTGAATTTCTCCTGAACATAAAAAGTTACAACGTATGAACATCTACAGGATTCTTATCACTGAGAAGAGAAAGTGAAACATGTGAATTTGAAGCGTCCTCACTTGTTTACTATTTTCAAGCTCATTACAAGCCTGAACATAGTTGGTAGACTCAGCACAAAACAAATGTTGTTTTCTCCAGAATACAAAGTCTTACAGTTTAGAAACCTATGTAGGATACTTATCTGAAAGAAGTGCACATGCTGCACATGACTTCCCAAAGAAGTGCACATGCTACATATGACTGTGAGTCCTCTTCACTTGGTTCACTCTGTTTGAAGGGAACGACTTGCATGAACATGTTTCATGGAAACGTCGTAAAACAAGTGTGATTTCCTCCTGAACACAACGAGTTACAATATAGAAACCTCTGTACGATGCTTCTCCTAAAGAAGCGCACTTGCAACATTTAACTCTGAGTCCTCCGCAATTGGTTCTCTATTTTGTGAAATCATGGCCTGTGTGAAAGTGTGCCATTCCCATGTCAGAACACAAGTATGTTTTTCGCCTGAACACAAAAGTTACAGTTTAGGAAATTCTCTAGGATACATATCCCTAAGAAGTGAAATGCCAACATTTGACTCTGAATCCTCCGCCCTTGGTTCACTCTTTTGGAAAATCATGGCCTGCGTGAACATGTCATGTGTGAATGTCTCAAAACGAGGATGAACTTCTCCTGAAAACAAAGCGTAACACTACAGAATCTTCTGGAGGATACTTATCACTGAGAAGTGCACCTCCAACATTTGACTCTCAGTCCTCCTCACTTGGTTCACTCTTTTTGAAAATCAAGGCCTGCGTGAAAATATTCCATGAAAACGTCACAAAACCAGGCTGAATTTCTCTGGAACATAAAAAGTTACAAAGTATGAACATCTACAGGTTTCTTATCACTGAGAAGAGAAAGTGAAACATGTGAATTGGACGCGTCCTCACTTGGTCACTATTTTAAGGTCATTACAAGCCTGAACATAGTTGGTAGAATCAGCACAAACAAATGTTGTTTTCTCCAGAATACAAAGTTTTACAGTCTAGAAACCTGTGTAACATACTTATCCGAACGAAGTGCACATGCTGCACATGACTTCCAAAGAAGTGCACATGTTACATATGACTGTGAGTCCTCTTCACTTGGTTCACTGTTTTCGAAGGAAACGCCATGCATGAATATGTTTCATGGAAACATCCTAAAACAAGTGTGATTTCCTCCTGAACACAAAGAGTTACAATATAGAAACTTCTGTACGATACTTCTCCTATAGAAGCGCTCTTGCAGCATTTAACTCTGAGTCCTCCGCACTTGGTTCTCTATTTTGTGAAATCATGGCCTGTATGAACATGTGCCATTCCAGTGTCAGAAAAGAAGTATGATTTTCGCCTGAACACAAAAGTTACAGTTTAGGAACTTCTCTAGGGTACGTATCCGTAAGAAGTGAAATGCCAACATTTGACTCTGAATGCTCCGCACTTGGTTCACTCTTTTGGAAAATCATGGCCTGCATGAACATGTTATGTGCGAATGTCCCAAAACGAGGATGATCTTCTCCTGAACACAAAGTGTAACACTACAGAATCTTATGTAGGATACTTATCCCAGAGAAGTGCACCTCCAACATTTGACTCTCAGACCTCCTCACTTGGTTCACTGTTTTGAAATATCAAGGCCTGCGTGAACATATTCCATGAAAACGTCACAAAACCAGTGTGAATTTCTCTGGAACATAAAAAGTCACAACGTATGAACATCTACAGGTTTCTTATCACTGAGAAGGGAAAGTGAAACATGTGAATTGGACGCGTCCTCACTTGGTCACTATTTTCAAGCTCATTACAAGCCTGAACATAGTTGGTAGAATCAGCACAAAACAAATGTTGTTTTCTCCAGAATACAAAATGTTTACAGTCTGGAAACCTGTGTAGGATACTTATCCGAAAGAAGTGCACATGCTGCACGTGACTTCCCAAAGAAGTGCATATGCTACATATGACTGTGAGTCCTCTTCACTTGGTTCACTGTTTTCGAAGGGAACAACATGCATGAATATGTTTAATAGAAATATCGTAAAACAAGTGTGATTTCCTTCTGTACACAAAGAGTTACAATATAGAAACTTCTGTACGATAGTTCTCCTAAAGAAGCGCACTTGCAAAATTTAACACTGAGTCCTCCGCACTTGGTTCTCTATTTTGTGAAATCATGGGCGGTGTGAACATGAGCCATTCCAATATCAGACAACAAGTATGATTTTTGCCTGAACACAAAAGTTACAGTTTAGGAACGTCTCTAGGATACTTATCCTTAAGAAGTGAAATGCCAATATTTGACTCTGAATCCTACGCAGTTGGTTCACTCTTTTGAAAAATCAAGGCCTGCGTGAACATGTTATGTGCGAATGTTGCAAAACTAGGATGATCTTCCCCTGAACACAAAGCGTAACACTACAGAATCTTCTGTAGGATACTTATCCCTGAGAAGTGCACCCTCAAACATTTGACTCACAGTCCTTTCACTTGTTTCACTGTTTTGGAAAATCAAGGCCTGCGTGAACATACTCCATGAAAACATCACAAAACCAGTGTGAATTTCTCCAGAACATAAAAAGTTAAAACGTATGAACATCTACAGGATTCTTATCACTGAGAAGAGAACGTGAAACATGTGAATTGGACGCGTCCACACTTGGTCACTATTTTCAAGCTCATTACAAGCCTGAACATAGTTGGTAGAATCAGCACAAAACGAATGTTGTTTTCTCCAGAATACAAAATTTTTACAGTCTGGAAACCTGTGTAGGATACTTATCTGAAAGAAGTGCACATGCTGCACATGTCTTCCCAAAGAAGAGCACATGCTACATATGACTGTGAGTCCTCTTCACTTGGTTCACTGTTTTCGAAGGGAACGACCTGCAGGAACATGTTTCATGGAAACGTCATAAAACAAGTGTGATTTCCTCCTGAACACAAAGAGTTACAATATAGAAACTTCTGTACGATAGTTCTCCTAAAGAAGCGCACTTGCAGCATTTAACTCTGAGTCCTCCGCACTTGGTTCTGTATTTTGTGAAATCATGGCCTGTGTGAACTTGTGCCAATCCAATGTCAGAAAACAAGTATGATTTTCGCCTGAACTCAAAAGTTACAGTTTAGGAACTTCTCTAGGGTACGTATCCGTAAGAAGTGAAATGCCAACATTGGACTCTGAATCCTCCGTACTCGGTTCACTCTTTGAAAATATGGCCTGCGTGAACATGTTATGTGTGAATGTCGCAAAACGAGGATGATCTTCTCCTGAACACAGACCATAACACTACAGAATCTTCTGTAGGATACTTATCCCTGAGAAGTGCACCTCCAACATTTGACTCTCAGTCCTCCTCCCTTGGTTCACTGTTTTGGAAAATCAAGGCCTGCGTGAACATATGCCATGAAAACGTCACAAAACCAGTGTGAGTTTCTCTGGAAGATAAAAAGTTACAACGTATGAACATCTACAGGATTCTTATCACTGAGAAGAGAAAGAGAAACATGTGAATTTTACGCGTCCTCACTTGGTCACTATTTTCATGCTCATTACAAGCCTGAACATACTTGGTAGAATCAGCAGAAAACAAATGTTGTTTTCTCCAGAATACAAAGTTTTACAGTCTAGAAACCTGTGTAGGATACTTATCCGAAAGCAGTGCACATGCTGCACATGAGTTCCTAAAGAAGTGCAAATGATACATATGACTGTGAGTCCTCTTCACTTGGTTCACTGTTTTCGAAGGAAACGACATGCATGAACATGTTTCATGGAAACGTCGTAAAACAAGTGTGATTTCCTCCTGAAAACAAAGAGTTACAATATAGAAACTTCTGTACGATACTTCTTTAAAGAAGCGCTCTTGGAGCATTTAACTCTGAGCCCGCCGCACTTGGTTCTCTATTTTGTGAAATCATGGCCTGTGTGAACATGTGCCAATCAAATGTCAGAACACAAGTGTGATTTTCGCCTGAACTGAAAAGTTACAGTTTAGGAACGTCTCTAGGATACTGATCCCTAAGAAGTGAAATGCCAACATTGGATTCTGAATCCTCCGCACTCGGATCACTCTTTTGGAAAATCATGTACTGCGTGAACATGTTACATGCGAATGTCGCAAAACGAGGATGATCTTCCTCTGAACACAAAACGAAACACTACAGAATCTATTGTAGGGTACTTATCACAGAGAAGGGCACCTCCAACATTTGACTCACAGTCCTTTTCACTTGGTTCACTGTTTTGGAAAATCAAAGCCTGCGTGAACATATTTCATGAAAACGACACAAAACAGTGGGGGAATTCTCCAGAACATAAAAAAGTTACAACGTATGAACATCTACAGTTTCGTATCACTGAGAAGAGAAAGTAAAACATGTGAATGGACGAGTCTTACTTGGTCACTATTTTCAAGCTCATTACAAGCCTGAACATAGTTGGTAGAATCAGCACAAAGCTAAATGTTGTTTTCTCCAGAATGCAAAGTGTTACAGTCTAAAACCTGTGTAGGATACTTATCCGAAAGAAGTGCCACATGCTACACATGACTTCCAAAGAAGTGCACATGCTACATATGACTGTGAGTGCTCTTCACTTGGTTCACTATTTTCGAAGGGAACGACATGCATGAAACATGTTTCATGGAAACGTCGTAAAACAAGTGTGATTTCCTCCTGAACACAAAGAGTTTAATATAGAAACTTCTGTACGATACTTCTCCTAACGAAGCGCACTTGCAGCATTTAACTCTGAGTCCTCCGCACTTGGTTCTCTATTTTGTGAATCATGGCCTGTGTGAACATGGGCCAATCCAATGTCAGAAAACAAGTATGATTTCGCCTAGAACACAAAAGTTACAGTTTAGGAACTTCTCTAGGATACTTATCCCTAAGAAGTGAAATGCCAACATTGGACTCTGAATCCTCCGCACTTGGATCACTCATTTGGAAAATCACGGCCTGCGTGAACATGTTATGTGCGATATGTCGCAAAAACGAGAATGATCTTCTCCTGAAAACAAAGTGAAACACTACAGAATCTTCTGTAGGATACTTATCCCTGAGAAGTGCACCTCCAACATTTGACTCACAGTCCTTTTCACTTGGTTCACTGTTTTGGAAAATCAAGGCCTGTGTGAACATATTCCATGAAAACGTCACAAACCAGTGTGAATTTCTCCAGAACATAAAAAGTTACAACATATGAACATCTACAGGATTCTTATCACTGAGAAGAGAATGTGAGACATGTGAATTGGACGCGTCCTCACTTGGTCACTATTTTCAAGCTCATTATAAAACTGAACAAAGTTGGTAGAATCAGCACAAAATAAATGTTGTTTTCTCCAGAACACAAAGTTTTACAGTCTAGAAACCTGTGTAGGATACTTATCTGAAAGAAGTGCAAATGCTGCACATGACTTCCCAAAGAAGTGCACATGCTACATATGACTGTGAGTTCTCTTCACTTGGTTTACTATTTTCGAAGGGATCAACATTCATGAACATGTTTCATGGAAACGTCGTAAAACAAGTGTGATTTCCTCCTGAACACAAAGAGTTTCAATATAGAAACTTCTGTATGATACTTCTCCTAACGAAGCGCACTTGCAACATTTAACTCTGAGTCCTCCGCACTTGGTTCTCTATTTTGTGAAATCATGGCCTGTGTGAACATGTGCCAATCCAATGTCAGAAAACAAGTATGATTTTCGCCTGAACACAAAAGTTACAGTTTAGGAACTTCTCTAGGACACTTATCCCTAAGAAGTGAAATGCCAATATTGGACTCTGAATCCTCCGCACTCGGATCACTCTTTTGGAAAATATGGCCTGCGTGAACATGTTATGTGCGAATGTCGCAAAACGAGGATGATCTTCTCCTGAACACAAAGCGTAACACTACAGAATCTTCTGGAGGATACTTATCCCTGAGAAGTGCACCTCAAACATTTGACTCTCAGTCCTCCTCACTTAGTTCACTGTTTTGGAAAATCAAGGCCTGCGTGAACATATTCCATGAAAACGTCACAAAACCAGTGTGAATTTCTCCTGAACATAAAAAGTTACAACATATGAACATCTACAGGATTCTTATCACTGAGAAGAGAATGTGAGACATGTGAATTGGACGCGTCCTCACTTGGTCACTATTTTCAAGCTCATTATAAAACTGAACAAAGTTGGTAGAATCAGCACAAAATAAATGTTGTTTTCTCCAGAACACAAAGTTTTACAGTCTAGAAACCTGTGTAGGATACTTATCTGAAAGAAGTGCAAATGCTGCACATGACTTCCCAAAGAAGTGCACATGCTACATATGACTGTGAGTCCTCTTCACTTGGTTCACTATTTTCGAAGGGAACGACATGCATGATCATGTTTCATGGAAATGTCATAAAACAAGTGTGATTTCCTCCTGAACACAAAGAGTTACAATATAGAAACCTCTGTACGATGCTTCTCCTAAAGAAGCGCACTTGCAACATTTAACTCTGAGTCCTCCGCAATTGGTTCTCTATTTTGTGAAATCATGGCCTGTGTGAACGTGTGCCATTCCCATTTCAGAACACAAGTATTTTTTTCGCCTGAACACAAAAGTTGCAGTTTAGGAAATTCTCTAGGATACGTATCCCTAAGAAGAGAAATGCCAACATTTGACTCTGATTCCTCCGCCCTTGGTTCACTCTTTTGGAAAATCATGGCCTGCGTGAACATGTCATGTGTGAATGTCTCAAAACGAGGATGAACTTCTCCTGAAAACAAAGCGTAACACTACAGAATCTTCTGTAGGATACTTATCCCTGAGAAGTGCACCTCCAACATTTGACTCTCAGTCCTCCTCACTTGGTTCACTCTTTTGGAAAATCAAGGCCTGCGTGAACATATTCCATGAAAACGTTACAAAACCAGTGTGAATTTCTCTGGAACATAAAAAGTTAAAAAGTGTGAACATCTACAGGTTTCTTATCACTGAGAAGAGAAAGTGAAACATGTGAATTGGACGTGTCCTCACTTGGTCACTATTTTCAAGCTCATTACAAGCCTGAACATAGTTGGTAGAATCAGCACAAAGCAAATGTTGTTTTCTCCAAGAGTGGAAAGTGTTACAGTCTAAAAACCTATGTGGAATACTTATCCGAAAGAAGTGCACATGCTACACATGACTTCTCAAAGAAGTGCACATGCTACATATGACTGTGAGTGCTTTATACTTGGTTCACTATTTTCGAAGGGAACGACATGCATGAACATGTTTCATGGAAACGTCGTAAAACAAGTGTGATTTCCTCCTGAACACAAAGAGTTACAATATAGAAACTTCTGTAAGATATTTCTCCTAAAGAAGCGCACTTGCAACATTTAACTCTGATTCCTCTGCACTTGGTTCTCTATTTTGTGAAATGATGACCTGTGTGAACATGTGCCATTCCCATGTCAGAACACAAGTATTTTTTTCGCCTGAACACAAAAGTTACAGTTTAGGACCTTCTCTAGGATACGTATCCCTAAGAAGAGAAATGCCAACATTTGACTCTGATTCCTCCGCCCTTGGTTCACTCTTTTGGAAAATCATGGCCTGCGTGAACATGTCATGTGTGAATGTCTCAAAACGAGGATGAACTTCTCCTGAAAACAAAGCGTAACACTACAGAATCTTCTGTAGGATACTTATCCCTGAGAAGTGCACCTCCAACATTTGACTCTCAGTCCTCCTTACTTGGTTCACTCTTTTGGAAAATCAATGCCTGCGTGAAAATATTCCATGAAAACGTCACAAAACCAGGCTGAATTTCTCCTGAACATAAAAATTTACAACGTATGAACATCTACAATATTCTTACCACTGAGCAGAGAAAGTGAAACATGTGAATTTCACGCGTCCTCACTTGGTCGCTATTTACATACTCATTACAAGCCTGAACATAGTTAGTAGAATCAGCACAAAAGTAATGTTGTTTTCTCCAGAATAGAAAGTTTTACAGTCTAGAAACCTATGTAGGATACTTATCCGAAAGAAGTGCACATGCTGCACATGACTTCCCAAAGAAGTGCACATGCTACATATGACTGTGAGTCCTCTTCACTTGGTTCACTATTTTCGAAGGGAACGACATGCATGAACATGTTTCATGGAAATGTCGTAAAATAAGTGTGATTTCCTCCTGAACACAAAGAGTTACAATATAGAAACCTCTGTACGATGCTTCTCCTAAAGAAGCGCACTTGCAACATTTAACTCTGAGTCCTCCGCAATTGGTTCTCTATTTTGTGAAATCATGGCCTGTGTGAACGTGTGCCATTCCCATTTCAGAACACAAGTATTTTTTTCGCCTGAACACAAAAGTTACAGTTTAGGAAATTCTCTAGGATACGTATCCCTAAGAAGAGAAATGCCAACATTTGACTCTGATTCCTCCGCCCTTGGTTCACTCTTTTGGAAAATCATGGCCTGCGTGAACATGTCATGTGTGAATGTCTCAAAACGAGGATGAACTTCTCCTGAAAACAAAGCGTAACACTACAGAATCTTCTGTAGGATACTTATCCCTGAGAAGTGCACCTCCAACATTTGACTCTCAGTCCTCCTCACTTGGTTCACTCTTTTGGAAAATCAAGGCCTGCGTGAACATATTCCATGAAAACGTTACAAAACCAGTGTGAATTTCTCTGGAACATAAAAAGTTAAAAAGTGTGAACATCTACAGGTTTCTTATCACTGAGAAGAGAAAGTGAAACATGTGAATTGGACGTGTCCTCACTTGGTCACTATTTTCAAGCTCATTACAAGCCTGAACATAGTTGGTAGAATCAGCACAAAGCAAATGTTGTTTTCTCCAAGAGTGGAAAGTGTTACAGTCTAAAAACCTATGTGGAATACTTATCCGAAAGAAGTGCACATGCTACACATGACTTCTCAAAGAAGTGCACATGCTACATATGACTGTGAGTGCTTTATACTTGGTTCACTATTTTCGAAGGGAACGACATGCATGAACATGTTTCATGGAAACGTAGTAAAACAAGTGTGATTTCCTCCTGAACACAAAGAGTTACAATATAGAAACTTCTGTAGGATACTTCTCCTAAAGAAGCGCATTTGCAACATTTAAATCTGAGTCCTACGCACTTGGTTCTCTAGTTTGTGAAATCATGGCCTGTGTGAACATGTGTCATTCAAATGTCAGAACACAAGTATGATTTTCGCCTGAACACAAAAGTTACAGTTTAGGAACTTCTCTAGGATACTTATCCCTAAGAAGTGAAATGCCAACATTTAACTCTGAATGCTCCCCACTTGGTTCACTCTTTTGGAAAATCATGGCCTGCGTGAACATGTTATGTGCGAATGTCGCAAAACGAGGATGATTTTCTCCTGAACACAAAGCGTAACACTACAGAATCTTCTGTAGGATACTTATCCCTGAGAAGTGCACCTCCAACATTTGACTCTCAGTCCTCCTTACTTGGTTCACTCTTTTGGAAAATCAATGCCTGCCTGAAAATATTGCATGAAAACGTCACAAAACCAGGCTGAATTTCTCCTGAACATAAAAATTTACAACGTATGAACATCTACAATATTCTTACCACTGAGCAGAGAAAGTGAAACATGTGAATTTCACGCGTCCTCACTTGGTCGCTATTTACATACTCATTACAAGCCTGAACATAGTTAGTAGAATCAGCACAAAAGTAATGTTGTTTTCTCCAGAATAGAAAGTTTTACAGTCTAGAAACCTATGTAGGATAATTATCCGAAAGAAGTGCACATGCTGCACATGACTTCCCAAAGAAGTGCACATGCTACATATGACTGTGAGTCCTCTTCACTTGGTTCACTATTTTCGAAGGGAACGACATGCATGAACATGTTTCATGGAAACGTAGTAAAACAAGTGTGATTTCCTCCTGAACACAAAGAGTTACAATATAGAAACTTCTGTAGGATACTTCTCCTAAAGAAGCGCATTTGCAACATTTAAATCTGAGTCCTACGCACTTGGTTCTCTAGTTTGTGAAATCATGGCCTGTGTGAACATGTGTCATTCAAATGTCAGAACACAAGTATGATTTTCGCCTGAACACAAAAGTTACAGTTTAGGAACTTCTCTAGGATACTTATCCCTAAGAAGTGAAATGCCAACATTTAACTCTGAATGCTCCGCACTTGGTTCACTCTTTTGGAAAATCATGGCCTGTGTGAACATGTTATGTCCGAACGTCGCAAAACGAGGATGATCTTCTCCTGAACACAAAGCGTAACACTACAGAATCTTCTGTAGGATACTTATCCCTGAGAAGTGCATTTCCAACATTTCACTCTCAGTCCTCCTCACTTGGTTCACTCTTTTGGAAAATCAAGGCCTGCGTGAAAATATTCCATGAAAACGTCACAAAAGCTGGCTGAATTTCTACTGAACATACAAAGTTACAACGTATGAACACCTACAGGATTCTTATCACTGAGCAGAGAAAGTGAAACATGTGAATTTCACGCGTCCTCACTTGATCGCTAATAAAAGCTCATTACAAGCCTGAACATAGTTGGTAGAATCAGCACAAAACAAATGTTGTTTTCTCCAGAATACAAAGTGTTACAGTCTAGAAACCTGTGTAGGATACTTATCCTAAAGAAGTGCACATGTTGCACATGACTACCCAACGAACTGCACATGCTACATATGACTGTGAGTGCTCTTCACATGGTTCACTATTTTCGAAGGGAACGACATGCATGAACATGTTTCATGGAAATGTCGTAAAACAAGTGTGATTTCCTCCTGAACACAAAGAGTTACAATATAGAAACTTCTGTACGATACTTCTCCTAAAGAAGCGCACTTGCAACATTTAACTCTGAGTCCTCCGCACTTGGTTCTCTATTTTGTGAAATCATGGCCTGTGTGAACGTGTGCCATTCCCATGTCAGAACACAAGTATGTTTTTCGCCTGAACACAAAAGTTACAGTTTAGGAAATTCTCTAGGATACGTATCCCTAAGAAGTGAAATGCCAACATTTGACACTGAATCCTCCGCCCTAGGTTCACTCTTTTGGAAAATCATGGCCTGCGTGAACATGTCATGTGTGAATGTCTCAAAACGAAGATGAACTTCTCCTGAAAACAAAGGGTAACACTACAGAATCTTCTCTAGGATACTGATCCCTGAGAAGTGCACCTCCAACATTTGACTCTCAGTCCAACTCACTTGGTTCACTCTTTTGGAAAATCAAGGCCTGCGTGAACATATTCCATGAAAACGTTACAAAACCAGTGGAATTTTCCGGAACATAAAAAGTTACAACGTATGAACATCTACAGGATTCTTATCACTGAGAAGAGAAGTGAAACATGTGAATTGGACGCGTCCTCACTTGGTCACTATTTTCAGCTCATTTACAGCCTGAA
>JALPQD010000897.1:317297-399626 GCA_023101885.1 Typhlomys cinereus
TTCTTTTCTTTTTCTTCTTTTCTTCCTTCTTTCTTCTTTCTTCTTTCTTTCTTTCTCTTTTCTTCTTTCTTTCTTTCTTTTTCTTTCTCTTTCTTCCTTCCTTAGCTTCCTTCCTTCCTTTTCTCTCTCTCTCCTCCCTCCTTCCCTCCCTCTCTCCTTCTCTCCTCCCTCCTCCTTCCTCCCTTCCCCTTCCTTCCTCCCTCCACTTCTTTTCTCCCTCCCTCCTCCTCCCTCCATTCCTTCCTTCCTTCCTTCCTCCTTCCTTCCTTCCTTCCTTCCTTCCTTCCTTCCTTCCTTCCTTCCTTCCTCCTTCCCCTCTCCTTGCATGTGTGTTGTGTGTGTGTGTGTCTGTGTATGCCTCTGTGTGTATGTGCGTGCGCGTGCGCGTGTATCGGGGGCGTTGGATGTGCCTATGGAGACTCAAGGGGTGAGCTGGAGAATCGCCTTGGACTGCTCCACCTCCTTTGCTCTGCTTGTTCTGCATCGCCCAGGCTGGAAGGGCAGGCCAGCGTCACCATGTCCGCTTGACATTGTCACGTGGGATCCAGACCCCAGCTCAGGTCCTTCTGCTTGGGAGGCAGAGCTGAGCCCCCAGCATCTCCCCAGCCCAGGACCGCAGCTTCTAGGCAACGAACTGCAGCGACTAAAAGGCTCTGAGCATGTACAGGGAGGAGAGACAGATGTTATAAACACGTCACACCATTCTCCTCTTCCCAGAGACGCAGACCACCGGATGACAAGAATGGTTTGCCCGTTGTCATGTGACCGGCTCACCCTGGGTGGATATCACTTCTCAGTTACCTTTAGAACTTGTAAAAGAAGGCAGGTCTCTGAAAGAGGAGGTTGCGAAGAAATACCCTTGCAAAGATTGTTTCAAGGTCATGCTGCCATGAAATGCAGAGGCAGGAAACTCAGAAGAAAGTACAACCATGATGGGGTGCTGGGGTCCCAAAGGAAGAGACCTTCCAGCCCCCAGAATAGCCAGAGAGTTCTACCCCATACCGCAGACAGCACAATGGGGTCTGAAAGCCAGAGGGGATCTCCAATTCCAAAGAAGGTAGAGTTTCTTGCTCTGATAGGCTTTCAGTGTGTGTGCGTGGGTGGGGGTCCACACCACGTGACCTAGGCTAGGTGCTGGGAGTCAGGAATGCCCTGAGAACGACCAGCTGTGATTCGGGCTTCTCTTGTGTCTGTGTGGGCAGAAGGGGGGCAGGCCCGCGGCTGTGAGGGGTGGGCGGTTCCTTGACCACAGGTCCCTACTGACTGTGTCATGAAAGAGGTGCAGAGGCCCGAGGCCTCATTTCTGAGAAACAGCAGGAGGGACAGCTAGAGGGGTTAGTTGAACAGTTGCTTACCATCCTGCTTCGTGATGAGCCGGAATGATACCTGGTGGGCTTGGGCGCTGCTTGAGTGGGTCCCCAGGGGCCTCACATACTGGCTCAGGTGGGACAAACTTTAAAACGGGAAGGCCTGGAGAGAGGCAATTAGGTCACCAGAGGTCAATGCCCTCGGAAAGTCTGATGCTAGCTTTGGCTTTTCAGTGTCCAAAACTATGAGAAAAATATACTTGGAGTGTGTGTGTGTGTGTGTGTGTGTGTGTGTGTGTGTGTGTGTGCTATGTGCACGCAGCAGAAAAAGATTCTTAAATATGTCTGCCTGTGGAGCCCCAAGGGTGACATTAGGAATCATCCTTGATTGCTCTACCCCCTTATGGCTTTGCTTTGGGGTTTTCCAAGCTGCCTTCCAGGGCTGGAATAACAGGCCACCGCCGTTTCCTGGATGCATGAATAGAAAGCCCTAATTAAAGCTGGTACGTGAAGTCTAAGTTTTTAAAAAATCAGACAGCATACTTTTAAAGATTTTTTAAATATTACTTTACAAAATAGCATTTTCGTGCGTCTGTTTTTTCCAGGTGAGACAGCAGCCTCGAGGGTTCCAACAGGTAATGTCTGGCAGAAAGTCACAGGCCATCAATGTGACAGGCAGTCAGGCTGAAGGTGTGTGCAGATGCAGAGCAGGGATGCATAATCGGTGCTTTATTAAGTGATTATCACGATGCATTTATCCGCTTCTTCCTCTTAGCAGACTCTGCTCAGACCAGTCCAGGGGTCACAAGTGCCATTTTGTCACTGTGAGTTTGGCGGCTGCTGGTGGGCTTTCGTCTCCCTGGCAACCCCTGAGTTCCATTTCTTTTTCCTGTAACTTCAGATAGAACCGAGGCCTGACCGTCCACAGGGCACAGCAGACAGAGCTGGTGCAGCGCCCCCCTTGGCTGGCTCTGCTGGCAGGGGGCACCTGGGACCAACCGGAAGCATTTTACCCAAAGAGGCGCTGCCCCTACTTTTGATTCTGCTAATGGATATTTTGAACAGAAATGTTACATTCAGACCTTCATTAACAAGAACAAGTTTTTATTAATTTTAATTCATTATGAGAGAGAGAGAGAGAAAGAGAGGGAGAGAGAGACTGAAATTCTACACAAACCGTTAAGGAAATTTAAATAGAGACTGTCCTATTTAAAAAAAAAAAAAAACCCTGGGGCTGGAGAGGTGGCTCAGGGGTTAAGCCTCTGCCTTGCAGGCAGAAGGGCCTGAGTTCGGATCCTAGACCCTACGTATAGACGCCAGGCAGAAGCGGGGGCCTGCGTTTCTGGTCCTGGTGGGCAGAGCCTGTGAATCCCGGGGCAGAGTAAACAAGGAGGAAGCGGTCCATGGTGGTTCCCGAATTCGTCCGTGGTTCTACATACGCGTGCGCACACACACACACACACACACACACACACACACACACACACGCATACACATGCACAATTGAATAAATAATAAAAAAATTAAAAAAAATAATAAAAAAATAAAAAACCCTAAATATAAAAATGAGCAGGAAAAACAAACAGATCTTTTAAGCAAGTTTGACTTAGCTTGGTTTGCAGATTTGGAACATGGTACATTTGTAGCTACCTTAGGAGCATAGGGTATCTTAAAATACATTCCTTTCTTTTTAATGCATGGCTTGGATTGTTTCTCCTTAACCCCCAAAAATACATTCATGGGGGAACCCTCACCTACGTAGCTCAGTGACTATTTGGAAGGCATTTTTTAGAGGGGTGATGGAGTCTGAAGTGAGACCACTAGGTGTGTGTTCACACCATGTGACTGAACACACACTGTGTGACTGGCATCCTTGCAGGAAGGAGGAATGGGCGATATGCCAACAAAACGTAGGAAGGGAGACAGCTGGGGGGTGGCAAGGGGCGCTGCACGTTGGATCCACAAGCTGGGGCAGGATGCTGGGATCACCAGCAAACGTAGAGGCTACAAAGGGCAGGGCGAGAGCCTCTTCTGGACACCTCTGTGAGAACCAGGCCGGCCCTCGTGTGGCGTCCCAGCCTGGAAGCTGATGGAAGCGTAACGTCTGCCTTTTAAAGCGTCTGCATTGCTGCTCTGTGGCAAGATCTGTCGATTCCACCACGTGAGGACCAGAAATATGTAAAGTGCTCGCCAGACGAGCGAAACTGCCGAGACGACATCCCCAGATCCTGTACAAATACCAGGCAGATGCGGCGTCCCGCCTGTAATTTGAGTCTGGGAGACTGGGACCCACAGAGCAAGCTGGCTGGCAGATTAGTCCTATCCAAACGTGCTGTATCTGCTTCCAGACCTTGGCTCAAAAGAATAGGATGCAAGACCTGTTCTTACATGTGTGCGAACATGCATTAGCACACGTACACACATATATGTGAACATACATACACACATGCACACACTTCTCACATACACATCAAAGCAGAAAAACAGGTTTAAAAAGTAAATACGTGTGAATACATGCAGGTTTTAATCATTGTCCTTTCTCTATAAACAACAGACTATTAATTACACACACGGTGCTCCATCGTATCAGTATCACAACCAACATGGTCAGCAAACGCTAAGCTTGGCCGAGAAGACACAGAGTATGTACTGAGCACAGTCAGCAAGTACTAGGGATGGCCAACAAGCACCAAGAATGGCCAGCAAGTACCAATCATGGTCAGCAAGCATCAAGCGTGGCCAGTAATTACTAAGCATTGTCAGAAAAGACTTATGGCCAACAAGCCATAACATGGTCAGCAAGCACCAAGAAGTACCAGCAAGCACTGAACGCAGTCAACAAGTACTGAGAGTGGTCAAAAAGCACCAAGCCTGCTCATCAAGCACTGAGTGTTGCCAGTGAGTACTGGGCACGGTCCGCAAGCACTGAGTGCTTCCAGTGAGTACTGGGCATGGTCAGCAAGCACTGAGTGCTGCCTGTGAGTACTGGGCACGGTCCACAAGCACTGAGTGCTGCCAGTGAGTATTGGGCACAGTCCGCAAGCACTGAGTGCTGCCAGTGAGTACTGAGCACGGTCCGCAAGCCCTGAGTGAGTGCTGCCAGTGAGTGAGTACTGAGCACGGTCCGCAAGCACTGAGCAGCAGGTTCCCACTGCTCCCAGGGTTCTCGGGTCCGCTCTCAGACAGACCGAGCCTGCTGGCCTCTCCCAGTCAGCAGGACACTCTCTGCTGTTTGCTCTCTCCTGCCGAGAACGTTGTGCGTCTCTCCTTGGCTGGTTAGCAGCATTTTTCAGGGACGACGCTCAGTCACATCTCTCTTCCATGAACATATGGATCAAAACCAAAATGAAACGAACATGGAGACCAGCCCCGTGGAAGGCTACAGGACAACCGAGAGGCGCTGGCATCTGCCCTGCCCTGCCCCATATCCGCCCCGACACGCTTCTCTTTTCCTTAGGAAGCTCTTTTCCACGAAGGAAAGCCAAGGCGTGGAGATGGCAGGGGGTGTGCCCACTGTGGCTGTGACGGGGTGGGATCAGCCTCTAGTCTTTACTCCCAGGGGGATGATGTCGCCTGCGGTGGACTCTGTGGTCCCCCTCGTGGATGATGCCCCAGAGGTGGACGACGCCACCCGAGAATCTGAAGCCTTCTGACTGGGAGAATATCACCCGAGAGGGACATGGTGGCCTGCATCGGACAATGTCAGTTGAGGTGGACTTTTCGCAGGGACAGATGTTGAGGGGAATGACGGCACCCCAGGTGGACACTGTCACCTGAGGTTGTTGGCGCCATCTGCAAGAGACATGATGGTTTCTCAATGGACCAAGTCCCATGGAGCCAACAATGTGCACCTGGAGGGGCCGGAGACTTTCAGGGGACACGGGGACCTCCTTTCTGCTTCCACCTGAGCCTGTCGCTCTAGCCGCTGCCACCTGCCGGTCCTGAGTGCGAGGCTCTGGCCACAGGCAACCCATTGTCAGTCCTCCATGGGGCTCACACACAACCTCATGCCGGACAACTGTGAGCATCTCCTTCAGAACCTGCTGCAGCCACAGCGACGCCGGCTCCTGCTCAAGATGACGTGGGTATTGTGTGTGACCTGTGCGTCCTCCCAGGCCCCTTTAGTCACCTCTAGATGCTTCATTATGAATATCCTGTCACATCGCTTAAGATGAATGGTAAGGAAAAAAGTCTACGTTTTCAATGTGGACATACTTTTTCCATATCTTTGCAGCATCCTGCAATAACCAGGATTAATGATGCGCTTCAACTGCGTATTCTGGTAGAAGTGCCCCGTTCTGTTCTTGGAGGGAGGAGCTTGGAACTCTGGTCCTCAAAACAAGGACCCGCCGCCCTGGTCCAGGCCGGCCAGAGGCGTGGATTTAGCCATGTCAATTAGAAAGCTGCACATATTTTCAACAATGTTGAAAGCCCACACTGTAGTAACTTCACCTCCTTTGAGCAGTTAGCAGCAGGTCTGGGCTGTAGTCCATTATCTGTCTGTTATCTATCATGTAGCATCCATTTATCAGCTATCAACACTTCTCATCTCTCTCTCTTTAATTCATCATCTATTTATTGATCAATCAATTGATCTATCATCTATTATTCATCTATCAGCTATTACACATCTCTCATTGATCAATCTGTCATGTTATCTAATATCTATCACCCATCTGTCTCTATCATCTATCTATCTATCTATCTATCTATCTATCTATCTATCTATCTATCTATCTATCTACCTATCTATCTATCTATCATCTATTTATCTATCATCTGTCATTCACTTATCATCTACACATCATCCATCGTGTCTCTGCAGCACTGGGCCCATCTCATTGAAGTCACCCAACCTCTCTGTCTCAAGGTCACAGCTTTTCATCTGCAACCTCAGTTCCTTTTTTTCCCACTGACTATACAAAGTCTCAAGTACGGGGAGTTAGTGTGGCCAACTTAGTAGCATTATTCCACCAACCACAGAACTTTGTGTATAGATGTGTGTGTGTGCACGTGTGTGCACAGACACACATGTTGTGGCCTGTACGGGGAGGTCAGAGGATAACCGCCTTTGCCTCCTACCTGCTTGGGACAGGGTCTCCTCGTTGCTCACCTCTGTGCACCAGGACAGCCGGCCATGTGCTCCCAGAAATTCTTCTGCCGCCACCTCTCATGTTGCCAATGGAGCTTTGAGATCAGCGAGTTCTGGGGATTTGAACTCAGATCTCATGCTTGCACAATAAACACTAACAATCCAGCCCGTTTCCCAGCCCAGACTGCAGAATCTTAATGTGCATGAATACATTTGCAATTCCTATGAGAACTATAAATGCTTTATATCCTATTCTTACACCACAGAAACTGCAGCCAGAGAACAAAATATGAAGCAGCCAGATTTTCATGTGTGACTAAAATGAGTGATTTTTCAATCCCATGATGTACGTTTGATGCTTTACTGTAACAAGTAATGAAATAAAAGTTTTAGTAGCTTTGCAGCATCATATGCATCTGCAGCTCTGCCTTCCATTGCCAACACTGCCAAGACACACACGTGTGCACACACACATACACGCATGAATGCATGCATGTACACATGCACATTTACATATGTATGCATACACACATGCACACATACATACTCATACACATATAGACACATGGACATATGTATGCACACACATATGCACATATATGCACACCCATGCATAAACACACACGTACATGCATATGCACACACATACTCATGCACACACGTGCACACATGTACATGCATATGCACAAACACATGCCTACGTACATGTGTGTGCACACACGCATGTACACACAGGCACACACATACACAAATGAACACACATATGCACATACGTATGCATACATACACACATATGCATACACATGCACACACATACACAAGCATACACAGATACACAAGCAAGCACGAGGACTAGCGGCCAAGGCCGCAGCAGAGCTAACCTTCACATGTCCTTACCTCCCCATCTTGTAGCAACTCGTCCTTAAGATAAAGCAACTGCTCTGAATGTCCTGCGGGATTAATTGTGCCTCCCTTCTCCCCACTAAGCAATTATATCACAAGCTTATTCTCTGCTACCTCTGTAAATCCCCACACAGATGTTCTCTGACTTAAGGTCTGACATAGTTTTTGTCTACGTTGATGCCAGAGTTCATGCATGGAGATATGCTGGTTTTCTTCTTCATATTCTGTCCCATCATTTTCAAGCGGTGTCCAGCATTCTGTTGCAACAGACCACTGGGTGGTCCTGCCCGAGTGTTCGGAGCACGTCGGACATGGGGTCAGTTTACAATGCTCACACGTTTGGATGCATTTTCATTTCCACAGCCTACGCAAGCTGAGGCATTTTAAAACATATTCGCAGAATGCCCAACACCTAAACCAATAAAAATGTTCACTTCAAAGGCAAATGTAAAATCAAGCATATTAAATTTTATCTATTAAATTTTGGGCTTCTTTGAAGAAAGCTCTGACTTGAGATACGCAGGACTCCATGAATGCCACACTTGGAATGTGAGTTCCCCCGCCTCCCACGGGCTCCAGCGTTCACTTCCTCAGCTGGTGTTAATGTTTCTGGAAGTTGAGGCATTTGGGGGAGGCGGGGTCCTGCTGAGGAAGGCACACCACAGGGTGGCCCTGGAGGGTGGTGGCCCCGCCCTGTCTCTTCTCAGTCTTACTCTTGCTGTGCCTCATGGTGGCTGCCGAGACCTGAACCTGAACAGGCCTCCGGCCTCTGCCTCCAGCCATGCCTTGTGCGTGTGATCCCAGCCGCAACGGATTACGCCCCCTCTGGAGCTGCAAGCCAAATAAATCTCCCTTTCTCCCTATATTTGTTTGTGTCCGAGTGCTGTCTCACAGCCAAAGAAAACAGTAGCTGCAACACCAACCACACTCAACATAGCTGTTGCACTATGCGCTTCTAGATCACATGCACTAAAATGTTCTAGATTGTACAGGAAGCAGTAGTGATTTGCTCTGATAATTTAAAAATATATTTTATATATATATATATATATATATATATATCAGGAGATTTTAGCAACTCTATCAACCACACCACACCAGCGGCACAGTACCGAAAATCAGGTATCAGAATTCCTGCTTGATTGACTATTTGGAATCAGATAGAAGACGGCAGCTCTGGTCAGCAGGACACAGGGCAGAGGCCGGGGTGCCAGTGCAAAAGCCCCCACCCCACCCCTGGCTGGCCTGTGACATGAACTCCATGAACGCTTGCTGTGTCGCTGGCTCTGGTCAGACTCTCCTGACTCATTCGTCTCTGCGCGAGGGGCTCAGGGCCTGGCTTCATGGAGACGCAATGCGTGCATAGCTGGATAAAGAGTGCTCCCGGGGGCCACGCGGGGCTGGACCTTCAGGCAGCTGTCAGTCATTAGATCGCTCCACCACACAGCTGACTCACCGCGCATATTTCAGTTTGCTCACAAGCATTGCAGTGGGTACTGAGTGTATCAACCACCAGGCGCGTGTGCCACTGTTGAGACGCTACCGGAAGGATGTTGCGTGTTTGGTTCCTGTTGCTGCCATGTTTTGCTGGACATCCTTTGGCCTCCGAAAGGAAGATTGCTAAGAGATTCGCACGGAGCTGTCTGAACACCCACTGGGCGGGGATAATACGGAGTTTGGTTTGTTCCCTCAGCTTAGCATCGCAACAGCAGCTAGCGAATTTGTGACTAAGTTCCTCCTCCCCTGCTAAAGATCCGTCTTCTCGGCGGGTGTTCTGGTTCGTAGGCGGGGCCCTCCCAGGATGGATGGAGGTTGGTTTGGCTCAGAGGCCATGCCTGTAAGTGGGCTGCACGCTGTCACACTGTCTGTGCATGGAGATGGGGCCAGAAGGTGCATGACCTTCCAGATGTCCAGTGAGACATCGCCCCGCATTCCGCGCTCATCTGAAGACTGTCCGATCAGAAGTTGGGACTTCCGTGGTTGGGATGGCTGGGGTAGAACTGCCAAAGCCAAGATGTGAGAAATAAGCAGGTCCAGGGCTTACAGAAGACAGCGGATAGAATTTTTTATGCAGTCATATTTTATTAGTCTGCAAATATGCCACAGTGGGAAGTTTCATTTTTTTAAGTATAATATTTTAAATCTTTTTTAGTTTTACAAGCATATTAGTTGCTAATCCCTGCTTCCCTCCATCCCCCCCTCTGTTCCATCTCCCTCCCTTCCCCTCATCAATCCATTCCATTCCCTCCCACCCTCTGCTTCTATGGACCCAGGGTTCCTTCTGGCTTGTCTACTCTTGTGGGGGTTCAGGCCTCTGTGACATACTACGTTGCCCCTCCTCAAGCCACCCCACTGATAGGGACATTTCCCTTCACTCATCCAGCTTTAACCCCCGAGGTTTCCACTGTGTGTTCTTATCTCTCTTCAGTTCCTCGTAGTCTATGAGGCTTGTTGGTCTGTCAGTCATGATGCAGGTCTGGTAAGGACAAGTGTCTGTGCTGTGAGTTCTTAGAGCAGCAGTCCTGCCTTGAATGTAGTGTCTTGTCCCTGTAGACCTTCCCATCTTTAAGCTCTTACAATCTCACCATCCCCTCTTCCTCTAGATTCCCTAAGCCTTAGGATGGGGAGAGATTGGGTTGGCCTGATTCTGGGTGAACATTGGGTCACCAGTACTCTGCATTATGGCTGCCGTTGTTGAGCGGTCAGAATTTTAATGACAAGGAGCACTTGGGGTTACAGCCCAGCTCCCTGGACAGAGTCTGCTGGCTGAGCGTCATTTCTTCTTGAAAGAAGCATACATTTTTGATTAAATTGCGGGGCTGCTTTAAATGCTACATGAAAGGCAAAGAAGGACTTTCCACGTCAAACTTGTGAGATAATTGAGTGTTTCTTGGTTCTTATCCATGTGGGGTCTTCACAAGGCTTCTGTGCTACGCGCATGCATGGTTCATGTTCCCCTAAGACCGTGTCAATGCAGTTGTCAGAAGAAATAAAGATGTGCTCTCAAGTGCGTCCCAATCCAGTGTGAAAATAAAACACAATAATGACAGTAATTTAGCCACAACTGTCTTCAGAGCCTAGGTGACCCACACAGGCACGTGGAAGAAATCCAAGCACCGCAGGGAGCATGTCAGTGAAGTCACGCGACTCGTGCATACCAGAGACGGTGCAGTTATGATACAAATATAACCACAAAATGAATTACTGCTCAAAGACACATCTTCCTGAGATGCGGGGTGGGGAGGGGGCGCAGCCATGATTACCAAGCAGGGGAACTTCTAGGTAGCATCTGTTGTTTGTTTCTCATACACACCCAGAATGGAGGGGATTCAAATTTGGAGGAAATATATCCAAAGGGAGAAGCAGACCAGAGCATTAACTACAGCCACGGAAAGAGAGATGCCTGGGAATGCCCTGGAAACGCATCATCTAATCTGTGAAATAAATAGGCAGGGTTTGGAGATGATTTCTGAGCAATCGTCCCTTCCCCAAGCTGGCTGGGAAAGAACATTCAAGACAACAGGAGTAAGGTCAAGCCGCTCATTCAGGCTGAACCCTTAAGGAACCATCTCACGTGCATCTCTTGTTCTAGTTCAAGAACTTTTTTTAAAGCAAGAATGCAGAGGTGGCCGCCATGCAAGTGTGAGAATCTGGTTCAGACCCCTAGAACCTACGTGAAAACTGGGTGCAGTAGCAGCATAAGTTTGTGACTCTGGCTGGGGGGGGCTGAGCAAGATGTTAGGGTTTGCTGCGGCCACAGAGAGGGTCTGGGAACTCGGGGTTTGAGAGAGACTCTGACTCAAAAAAATTAAGAGATTGGAAAGAGACGGAGGAAAAACAACACCAGCCTGTGGCCTTTGGGTGCACACAAACACATCCATGATCACACACATGCACACACATGTATGTGACCCATACACACACAGAAAGAATAAACACTAAAGTCCACATGCACACACCATATGCACACACGTCGTGACTACACACACACACACACACACACACACACAGAAAGAATAAACGCTACAGTCCATATGCTGATAATCTTGGTTGTGTCGTGTGAAATCACTCATTTCATGTTTCATTCAAGAACACCGAGCTGCACAGTGTTCTTGTTCCCGGGGTGCAGGGCCTGGAGGGGACAGGTGGGTGGAGATCTCTATCAGTGCAGAGGAAGAAGACGCGGTGGGCTCCTGTCACTTTTCTGCTGGATGCACAAGGCCAGCGATTCTCTGTCGGAGCTCCTGACACAGCTTCGAGGAATGTGTGAGGCAGGATTTGTGCCAATCGTTACATTGGATTCAGGAAAAGTGGGAGAATCTGCAAAGCCGTGGCGAGGGCTGAAATTAGTAGCATGTGTCTTAGCTGAATTAGGTATAATTAGGTAATTCCATGTCACATTCAAAATGACATTTTACAGGCATTCTGATGAGTCTGATGTTTTGCTGTTGGAGAGAAACATGGCTGCCTTGCTGGTCTCTGAACATCCAAGGCTGTGTGTGTGTGTGTGTGTGTGTGTGTGTGTGTGCGTGTGTGTTTGCGTGTGTGTGCATGTGCGCATGCGCACATGCATATGCCTGTATATGTGTATAATTATAAGTGTGTACAAGTGTGTACGTGTGTACACCTATATATGTGTGTGAATGTGTTTATGTGTGCATATGTGTATATGAGTGTATGTGCATCTGTGCACATGCCTGTGTGTGTGTGTGCTTATAGGTACATGTGTATATCAGTGTATGTGTGTGTGTTTGCTCATGTGTGTGATACGTGTGTACATATCTGTGTGTGACTGTGCATGTGTGTGTACACGGGCATATGCACATGTGAGTGTGTGTGCACACATAATTGCACACACAAGAATTATCACACCCGAGAGTTCTTCACTGTGTAAAATGGAGCCGGGTGTGTCTGCTTTACATTTAGCCCCTGAGCTCACCAGCCTGGTCAGCGGCGGGCTGCCCGGCTGTCTCCTCAAGATGCGTCCTTCCCTAGAGGGCAAGGATGGGGAAAACTGAGATGCATCCTTCGCCGTTCATCTGCTCTCCCTGGGACATTGGATTTCCTGATATCAATCTGAAAAGGTCAAGCTGGCCAGCGGCCATGCACAGCACTGCCAGATCTCACGCTCTGACCAGCGGCCATGCACAGCACTGCCAGATCTCACGCTCCGGCCAGCAATGACTTATCTCATGGGCCAGGGGCTGGAAAGAACAAAATGGAGGCTCCTTCATATTTTCAGAGTGACTTGAGAAAGCCCTCAGCCCTCCCGGCCACACATGCGCCCGCTGCCCTGGCCCGGCCAGCGCTGGAGGACAGCACCACCCAACCCACCTGAGCCGGGTCAGCGCTGACGCTGAGGACGCTCTCCACTGTGGCTGCTGCTGACAGATCGATACCAGTGTGGCATCAAAAATGCCATGACTCTCTCCTTAAGAGCACATCAAGCTCGATTAAGAAGCAGTTAAGAACAGACGACATTCGATTACGAACCGTTTATAGGCGTCTGTAAATGCCGGTGCATCGAGAGCAGCCCTCGCCCTGCGTAAAATCACTGCACGCGAAGAGCCCAGGGGACCTGACCGCCCGCTGCAGGCTGAAAGGGAAGCGAGGTCCTGGTCCCCCAGTTTCTTGATTGTGCAGCCCCCCAGTGAGCGGGGCGGCAGCCTCCAGTGAGCGGGGAGGGACGAGGTTTGGGGACGGCTGCGTGTGCTGTGGGGACACCATTCTGCTCCTTACAAGACCCCAGGGTGGGAACAATGTCCACACACGCCTAAATCCCTGCCCAGTTCAGAGCAAGAGTTGCATATTAATGAGCACATCGATCAAGTAGAACAGAAAGACATATGTGAGCTGATGAGACCCCCTGCCACAGAGGCAGAGTCGGCTCATGATCAATACCGAAGGGCTTGACTTTCTTGAAGCCATTTCAAATGTCAAAGTCTGCACCCAAGTCAGGGGACCGTCTCCTGGGAATCAGGCTGTCTGCCCAGTCACGAAAGGTGACTCAGCTCAGACCTGTATCAAAGTGTGGCTCAGGTCATGTCCCGAGGTCAGAGAGAAGTTGGTGGAAGTTCTGCAGGTAGAAAAGGCACAGGACAGGACATTTGCGGAACTACAAGCTTGCAGGATTCTCCAACTGGAATCTATTCCAAATCACAAAGGAAGCCAAAATAGAGATTAAGGGCACCAAGGGAATTAATTATTTGCCAGCACAGTTTGTATCAGAGCTTGTCTGATACAAGTACAGTGTTCAGAAGAAAGTTTGGTGTCTTGTAGATTTCCAGAAGACATGAATGAAACTGAATGGCTTAAGTCCCCATGGAAAGGTAAAGGAGAGATTAGCATCATTCGCGCAGCAAAGGGAAGAGGGTGGGTTAAGAGCACAGTGCTGGAAATCAGTCTGCTGGAGTCATGAAGAGTACAGACCGAAGAGAAATTAGTAAAAAATACTAACGCGAGCATTAGTGAATTAAAATAGATGGCACAGAATTTACAGTTATGAAATCCGAAGTTTTAAGGTAATTAATAAAATGAATGTAATATTGGTAAAGCACGAACCAGAGTGAAATGCACAAGATTAGAAATGAACGGGGTTTATCGACGCTGAGAAGATCGAACGCTATAGCTGCAGCAAATAAAGGGAGAAAATTAGAACTCTGCATATTACAGACGGAGAGGGCAATTAGCATTATTTGCATACAATATAATTGCATCAATGAAAAATTCATGAGCACCAATTGGAAAACTGTTACAAATAGGAAAGATAATTCCGTCAAATGCCTGACTTAAAAGGTAAAATGAGGTTTCCCAAGTGTTCACAAACACCCTTTCGGAATCTGGGTCTCACGTGAGCGAAGTGTGAGAACCACGTGAATGTTCTCGTGTGAGGACATGGTTGGCCTGTCTGATAACAATCTCCAAGTCCCAGGGTTGTGGTTTGAAACCGGAATGTCCCTGTGGTGGAGCACTTGGTCTCCAGCTGCGGTCACTGGGTGGAGCCTTGGCGCACAGGAGGTCTCCTTGGAGGAGTGGGCGGGGCTTCAGGGGTCTCTGCTGACCTCGCTTCCTCCTGGTTCTGTCTCTGTTCACTAAGTTGTGAGCAAGCACAGCACGCAGCGTCCGGCTGCCACTGCCAGCGCTGGAAGCTGTCCCGGGCCCACCTGACGGACTACGGCGTCTCCGACCCGGAGCCTGATGCGCCCTCCCTCCCTCCACTTGCTTCTGGCAGGCGGTGATCACTCGGTGACAAGTAGGCGACTCCTGGATTGCTCTGTATTCAGACCCCACTAACCACATATGGAGCAGATTGTGCTCCAGCGAGGGGATCTAGTTTAAAAACTAACTGTGAAAAGAAGCACACAGGCAGGATAACCAGAGCAGGAATTCAAATGCATCTTAAGGGCAAGGCGCAGGTGCGTGAGTAGACGGAAGAGCGGAAGGACCCACCGGCAGGCCAATACTGAAGATAAAGGTGGCGGCAGGAAGTGCTGTCCTGAGTTCGAGCCCCAGAAGCCCACGTGGTGGAAGGAACAGACTTCTGAAGGTTGTTCTCTGATTGCCCGTGTATGATGTGGTATGCATGCGCGCCCTCGCTTTCTCTCTCTCTCTCTCTCTCTCACACACACATACACACACACTTCTCTGATCACCCGTGTATGACAAGGCATTCGTGCACTTCTCTCTCTGTCTCTCTCTCTCTCTCTCTCTCACACACACACACACTTCTTTGATCACCTGTGTATGCCATGGCATTCATGCACTTCTCTCTCTCTCTCTGTCTCTCTCTCTCTCTGTCTCTCTCTCTCACACACACACACACACACTTCTCTGATCACCTGTGTATGCCAAGACATTCGTGCACTTCTCTCTCTCTCTCTCTGTCTCTCTCTCACACACACACTTCTCCTACCATCGTGTATGCCATAACATGCATGTGTACAATCTCTCTCACACACACACACATACACACACACAAATAAGGAATTAAATATTTAGAAATAAATAAATGACGTTAGGCACACAGAACTTAAGGGAAAACAATGGAATTTCAACTCTACCTAACTTGTCACATCCAAATAATCTCCAGAGGTTCCAATAATGAGAACAAAGAGGTAATTATTAGGGGAATGTTGTATTATGTGGTCTAACGTGAGGAAGCATTTTAAAATATGATATGAAACTCTATGTCCAATAGTGTAGACGTTTCACCCCATGAACTAGAATATTTCTTTAAGGCAGAAAATAAAAGTGAATACAGTGGGGAAAGTTTTATGTCAGAAAAAAGAGATCTTTCTTTAAATGTTGACAAATCTGACTGATTAATTATTAAATCAAAAACAAATCAACCACCCTGGAGGAAAGATGGATGAGAGACATGTTGGGGCGGTTGTGGGAAAGGAAGTTCACTTTGCAAAGATGTGAGCAGGGAAGTGCGACCCATCCGTGAAGAGGAAGACTACCAAAAAGACTAAGGCCACGCTTGCTCCTCAGAATGGCAGAAGTTCCTGGTGATATGTCAGCTGAGCAAGCATGAAAGAAACATTCTTCTAATGAAGGAGCGTGAGCAGACCAAGGATCTAAGGAGACCACGGCGGCAAAGCGTCTATCAGATGTTAAAAAATACACCTGTCGCTCAGGACTCAGAAGGATCCAGGCTTGGAATGCTCCCGATAGACGCTCGGGTACATGTGCGGCTTCATTAGACACGAATCCTAACTGCATCTGCTAGTGAAACATTAGACACGAGTCCTAACTGTGTCGTGCTGGTGAAACATTAGATGTGAATCCTAACTGTGTCGTGCTGGTGAAATATTAGACACGAGTCCTAACTGTGTCGTGCTGGCGAAAGACCAACACCGAACGTTCGCCAGTGAAAGCCAAGCAAAGTGAGCTGCGTGAGCTATTAAAGGAGAGGAAGCTGCGTTCAGAAGCTTTACTGTTCAGCTGGCTCTGGGGTGCAGAACTGTAATTGCAGCGACTATGAAAGTTAAGGTGGGAGGTTCACAGGTTCAAGGCCAGCCTGGGCATCTCATTGGGGAGGCTTGGATACCCGTGCCCAGTACACACCGAGGTGAATAGTCTCCATCTGACTGGGCTTCCGCAGCGGGGGTGCGCTTCTGAGAGGATGCCCAGGAGAGGGTGAACTGCGCTCATGTATGAAGCGAGATGCAGGGGTGCTGGGTGTGGACAGGTGTAGGCCCGTGAAACTGAAGATAAGTTGAAGGCTGACGATCCCATTATTAACGTGTTCTTGACCCTCCCGCCAGCTTGGGATCCATGTGCCTCAAGTGCTCACATGCGTCATCCTATGTTTCCCTGAGCCAGGGGCTCTGTGTGCGAGTCTCCCCCATGCCAGCTCCAGCAGAGCGCGGGGTTCAGCAGCCCACCCCACAGCCCAGCTCAGCACCTAGGGTGAGTCTCACGCCAACCCTCCGCCTCTGGAGTCCGAGACCCAGAATGCACCCCCACATGTGCCTCTTCTTCTCCCCAAGGTGACCCCCTCCTACATGCCTTTCTTTGTCACGTGACCCGCTGACTTGCGCGAGGCTGCTCGCATGAGCTCCGCTGTTTATCTGAGCGCGGGCAGCTTACCGTGGTCTCAATCTTGCTGCTCCTTGGAGTCACGTGACAGTCTTTTAAAACTCTTGTGTTGGTCTCCAGGTGAGAGGACCTTGGGTGTCTGGGTGGGGTCAGGTGGTAAAGAAATGTGGGGACCCAGATACGGAGGGAGGTGACCACACTCCTTACAGCGGGGGGATGGGGGGGTGGACTGGTTGGGGCTGATTTTGAATACAACATTTTGGGGGTCCACATGGGATTGAACTGGTGGCTTCCCACAGAAGCACCAAGGTCTCCACGGCCCCCAAGCAGCTGTGCCATACCTCTGAGCTGAGAACAAGGTGGAGCCCCCAGCTGTGGCAACCACGGGGAACATGGGTGTGCGTGCGTGCACATGTGTGCATGTGAGAGAGTATGCATGTACGTGCACGTGTGTATATGTATATGTGTACACGTTTGTGCACGTGTGAGAGAGACGCGTGTGCTTGCATGTGCATGTATTTGTATGGAGAATATGCATGTGCGCGCGTGTGTGAACACCTTTGTATGTGTGAGTGCAGGCACGCATGGCACAGTGTGCAGCAGAGGCCAGAAGATGCCCTTGGGTTGGGCCTCACTTTCTACCTTCCTTTCAGGCAGTCTCTCGCTGTTCACGGCTGCCTATGTCAACCTAGCTGGCACAGAGGATTCTGGGAGCTTATTCTCTAGCTCCCATCTTCCCTCAGGAGCACTGGGAGGACAGACATGTGCTCCTGAGTCTGATCTTATGTGGATCTTGAGAATTTGAACTCAGGTCCCAATACTTGCATGGGGGGCCCTTTTATCCATTGAGCCCTCTCGACCCTGTCTCTCTCTGAAAGGGCAGTTGACCATGTGAAGGGACAGTGTCATAGTTAAGCACAGGTGTCAATTTGACTGTTGAGGGTTTGAGCTCTGGGCACAGTTGTGGAGAGTTGATGGTTGAGTTAAGCCCAGAGCAAACCTGAAGGATATTGTCTAGCTGCTGGGGAAGACCCAGCCCATGGTGGGTGGGATTAGGCCCTGGATAAATCAGAGAGACCTGGTTGAGAGAGTTGGCATTCTTCTGTATATTTGGCCAGACATGCTGGTCTGGCAAGTAAGGATCGTCCATCTCTCAGCCGTTACATGGTGATCGTGTGGCCGGTTCCCTCGGCCCTGGTGTTGGTGTGTGCTCTCCCGTCAAGCTGGACTAAGAACTGTAACCGGACTGTCGTAAGAGTAAACTCCTTGTTCCCTTAAGCTGTGTGATGGTCATTTATCAGCAACCATGCAGGCAGATTGCAACAGACAGGCTAGAAGCATTTTCTACTCTATAGAGTTCAAGACGGTTTGGAGATTCTATGCATTTTGTTAGTATGATCATTGCTAATAAAACCCTGCTGAAAATATCAGTGGCGTCTGTTGCTTGAAACACTGAGTCCTTTTATGCCCAAACAAGAGCATCAGTCTATTTCTTTATCATATATCTAGACCTAGATCTTTATTAATCTACCCATCCCAAATTTGGCTTCCAAAGTGCCTTTCTCCCTCAGGGACTTTGCACTGACCTTTCTTTACCCAGAATGCTATTGTCTCAGTTTCTTTCCATGAGCAGCTCTTTCCCTTCTTTTAGGATCAGCTTAAATATCTTCAAAATATTTTCTATTTCATACTGAATGTGGAAAGCCCCTTTCCACAATGCGTAGACCAAGGCACTAAGCTGGTGAAAGCCGTTTGAATTGATCCACACTCGTCCTGGACTCTGCATCCCAATAAAAAGAAGACGAACCCACTCATTCTACTCCCTCCAGGATAAAGCCACAAACGGCTGACCAGTGAGATATTTAAGGGAGGTGCCAGGATTCTTGCTTTTGACAGTGGTTTGAGCATGAACATATGGGGGTAAATGTTTTCAGTGAGATCATCAGTCCAAATAAATCTGCTTGGCTTCTAAAGCGCAGGACTGGAAAGAGCCGCAGCAGTGCGCACAGCTGTAAGGGCTGTAGCCTAGGAAACCCCAGTCTCCCCCGGCCGGGTGTGAACCCACCTGGGCTGTTAAATTCAGTGTCCACCGGGGCTGTGGAGCTGCAGGTGACCAGCAGTCACGTCGGCTGTCGTGTGACCAGCAGCACGTGGCCCTGCCGGACACTCCCACAACTGGAGACGGAGGATCCTGCCACGTCACTCCTCATCTTGAAATGCCAGGTGGTAATCAGGCTCCGACACTACCACGGCTCCCACGGGACTGTCGGTCGCTGCCACGCCCCCGTCTCCCCCACTATGGCCCGAAGATGGCAGCAACGCCAGGGTCCTGGTCATGTTGGTCAACCTGGACGGTCCAGATCTTGGCGGCGGCTACTCTGAGCCATGGCCTCCTTGCAAAACCCCCCACCTGGGAGCCGCCCCCCATCTGGGAGCCGCCCCCCACCTGGGAGCCGCCCACCCCGACGTTTGAAATTCTGTTTTTAAGAATAGTTTCTTTTCCTATGGACAGGAAACATTTTCCTTCCCTTGGCGGGGGGAGGGGGGCACATAGCCGCGCAGAGTCGGCTCTTCTGAGCCCTGCGGACAGCCAGAGCATCCACGTTTGCTCCCAGTTTGCACGACCTCACCCAGCGATTGGGTGGATTCAAACTCCAAGAGCCAGGCTTCAAGGGAGCCGTGGCACTCTGAGGTCTGGCATAGTGGGGCAGGGTCATGTACAAGAACTTGCCTGGGGCTGGTCAGCTTCACCCCAAAACTCCTGCCCCTTATCTCACGCAGTTGCAACACAGTCACGCTGTTGCTTTGCCTTGCCTATCTGTCCTGATGCCTCCGGCCTTGGGCATGCCAGCCAGCGCTCTACCCCTGCACGGCACTGCAAAAGCCTTGCCGATTCTTTTTTTAAGACTACATTCCCAGTATCTTTAAATCAACTAGATCTTGAGGATCTAGAATTTAAGCCAATGAAAAAAACTGCTGGCGTGATGCTAAAGCTATTTCGGCCACCAGAGGGCCCCCATATTTCGATCATTAGCTCCTAACCTGTATTCAAACAACTAAGAAAATAAAAGGCAATTTCAGGAGCAGTGAGCTAATTGGAATGTAAACTGTTTCCACAGAAAGTTAAATCTGATTTCTTTAAAAAAACACATTTGTCTGTCTCTTTACCCTAAATCCTGCCCTCACAGTCACACGAACACGGTGATTTCGTCCCTAAGGCGAGGACTGCCATGTCTTGTTGGAGTCCACTTATAAATCCGTTTGTATTACTTGCTTGACTGTGGCGACAGAAACCCTCAAATGACCATGTGGAGATGAGTGCTTTATGTCCAGAAATACAGTTTTCTGAAAGCATGTGTTTGGAAGCAAGAACAACATGAAATAAATTTCCCTGTCAGGGTTGATGTGGGGACGGAAAGCAAATCCCACATTTCAGTACATCTGGAAATTAACTTTGACAATTTAGAGTATGCGGAGGGTGACTTGCCGAGTGACAAACACTGGTGAACACGCACAGGTTCTCAACAAGGGTAACCTGTTAGGAGTTGACTGAGGAGAAATACGCATGTTGGAATTTTTTCGGGAATAATTATAAGAGTGAACCGAGGGAGGCGAATGCCGGCTCTTGGCAGTATACCAGCTAAGCAGTGAAGTTCTGTAGCTGAGGAAAAGAAGGGAAATACTTGGGGCTTTTCAGGGTTACTCCCCGAGCCCCTTCTTAGAGTCCGAGCATCCCGTGTGCGAGACAGACGGGGGAGAGCTGACCACGGACGGTCTCTGGCTTCGGCTTGGTTCTGCCCACGGAGCCCCGGAGCTTCACAGGCTCCAGATCCCCATGAGACAAGAGCTGAAGCCCTGGGTCACCCCGCCCTGCTCATTGAAGCCCCCGGTCGTCCCGCCCCACTCACATGGTCCCATGGCCTGGCCTCCTCCAGCTCTTGGTAATCAAAAGGTTTAATTGGCTGAAGCTGTAGTTCCTTAGTCAATGCAGAGCCAACCCCCGAACATGAGCCCCAGAGTGTGACGTCAGAACCCATGGCTTCTCTGGGGAAGCACTTGGGGCCTGGACCCCCAGAGCAGCAGAGGCAGAGGATCCTGGGGGCCCCTGACTAGCCAGCCTCGCCTACTTGGCGAGTCCCAGGTCATGGAAGACCCTGTCTCCAAAGTAAGGACTGATGATGACTCCTGAGATTCCGAAGGAAGGAGGAGGGCTGGGAGCAACTTGCTGACTCTGACCCCTCGGCAGCTGCCGGGACACCATGACGTCCCCCTGTGCTGATGGACTGCGGCCCCGCAGAGGGCCAGCCAAGCAAACCTTCCCTTCCTGAAGAGTGATTTGCATCATCTACAGGGCAACAGGTGATGCCCCCGAAGAAGTTCTAATCTTGAATTGGTAGTTACGATGTCCACTTTCCCCTCAATTCACGATGAATGCGCTGGTTTGGTTTAGCAGCTTTATTTTCGCTGTGGACATTTCATGGTCTCCCCCCACCCCCAGAACCTGACTTTCATTTCCTGCTGTAGTGAGTCTCGTCTGCTTTGGGGCGTCCTGCCTTCCGTGCGCCGAGGACGGGGCTCCCTTGATCATCCTTCTCACCGGTCCGCAGAGTGGCTGTGTCCTTGGAGCAGTCGGCAGCCGCAGATCCATCCGGGTGGGATCCGTGTGCGAGGCGCTGAGCTAACACGGCAGCGAAGCAGCTCAGGTGCATGCTAGGCAGACACGTCGCGCCAGCAGCACAGACGACTCGAAGGGCGCTGGGTCTTTGGGACCCTTCCCCCAGCTCCCAACTGAGGTGAAGCTGACCTGAAGCTCTGCAGCCGCAGAGGGGATTTGTGTCATCCCCCACACCCCCACCCAGAGAGAGTCCAGCTCACACTTCGAGGACAGGACTAGTTCCCAAGTACACGGCACATGCTTTTGTGAACAGATCACTTAATCCTCCTTAACAGCCAGATTCCTGGGAACTGTTTTTCCTTGTTTTATGGATGAGGAAACTCAGGCAAGACGCTGCCAGCCGCCTGCTCAGGTCACATGGCTGAGACGTTGCGAGCCAACGTCCACACCCACAGAGATGTGCCCACACCAGGCTGCTGCCAGACCCTCAACCAGGAGGGAGAAGACCCTGCTGTGTCTTGTGCCCCATGGGGAAGCTCCCTGGAGAAGGAGGACAGAGTCTTTCTGCTCTTTCAGGGTCCTGATGCCACGCGTGTCCAGGCAACCAGCTGGCATCTGCCATAAACGTGGACGGTGCATCCGCCCTTCCATGCCTACATTTAGAAGCCGGCATTGCATCACAGTTCAAAACATATGTTGTGGAGAAGATGGGTGAGAAATATTTTTATATTGAATCACATTTCAAATTCACTAAGTTATTTAAAGCAATCCTAAAGAAAATCAGTTTCTTAAACTAAAGGAAACTTTGGGGACAAAAATCATCTTTTATTCTATCATGACACAACTTCTAATTTTTCTACTTTTACTGTGTTGGGGATTAAACTTAGGGCTCCTGCATGCTAAGCATTCACTCTCCCAACTGAGCCACATCCTCAGCCCCTAGTCCCTGATTGGCACGACTTTCTGATACTGACCTGGGCACATTCATGTACCTTGAATTGGATATCTTGCTTACTAAACCAAAGCAAGAGGAGCATTCACCTTGGGCTTTCAGTACCAAGATCACAGTAAGGAAGTCTTAAGATGAGGCGGCAGATGGTTTGAAATCAAACACATGGACTGTTGATCTGGCTGGTTTCGTGCATGCACATTTGTTAGAGGGGTGGCTTATTTAAAATGTTTACATGTTTAAGTGTATTTTGGTAGCGTCGAAAGCCACGGGTGTTCATTTCCCAGCTCGGTTATCTGATGCTTCCATTCTGTCTTCTACAGACGCGTCTCTCCCAGTCTGGTTTGGATGCAGAACCTGGGTGACAGTTGACGCATGTGCCCCTGAGGGAAAAGCAAGCGCTTCATAGTTTCTCAGCGCTGATTAGCATGCGTGCCGCGGCGGCACACCGGATGGCTTTATGTTGCTGTGGTCCTATGGGTTGGTTCTCAAGGTGAGCGTGAACCTATTTCCCCAGCAAATAAGATGGTCCCTGTGGATCACTGGTTTACTTTGGCAGAAGTCTCAAGGTGTTCCTGTGGGCATAAGGGGCAAAGTTCACTAGCCTGGCAGATACTAAAAGTGGCCACAGTGCCTCAGTTTACCTGTCAGCAGAGCTGCGGGCTCCATCTCGTGGAAGAGCGGCTGATGTTTTGGGACCTGAAGATGTTGAAGGATGGTATCAAACATGTGATTTCGGTACAAGACAGATGCTGAATTCATTGTGAATGTGTTCCTCTAAGGAGCGCGAGGAAGCCGCTCCGTGAAGGGTCATACTCTCAGGAGTGAACTCTGCCTCCTTGGGCAACAGTGTCCATGTCAGGGGTCTGTGACAGCGGGGGGCTGTGAAGTTAGGCATCTGGGATCCTGCAGGGCCTCTGTGACCTAGAATGTGTGGGTCTTGCTGCTTTTAAATTGCTGTGTATTATGCCAGTTCGTCTAGAACTCATGCTAAATGTCCAATACCGCTGGATGCACCTGGATTCGGAGGTGGGATCTCTAAAGAGGAGATTAAGGCTGATGAAGTTAAGGGGGGGCGACCAGTATCCTGGTTGAGGAGATGCAGACAGACACGTGCACGCAGAGCTGCCATGTTGGGTCACCGAGAGAAGTCGGCCATCACTGTGGTGTAAATGTGGTTGGTCCCAAAGGCACATGTCAGACGGAGGGATGATTCAGAGGTGCTGAGCCTCAAGGGGAGGTGCCTAGTAAGAGGTCCTCGGTCTTTGGGGTGTGCCTGATGACGGCTTCATTGTACACGCTTACCCGCACACGCCCGCATCTTGAAGAGGCTGCAGACCCGAGCAGCTTGCCCAGCTCTGCGACTGGCCGGCGTCATTGCTTGCCCCTCTACAAGGCCCACCATGGACGTCCCCACCATGTGACCCAGCCAGCCCAGTGGAGAGATGCCGGCTCCAGCCTGATATGGACCTTTATGAGGAAAATGCTCATCGTTGCTTCATAAGTCACCTGCCTCTGGCTTTTACCTAAAGCACTGACCAGGAATCCATCAGAAGGCCTAAAGAAAGGATGAGGAGGAAGGAGCCCCGAGGCGCCTTAGACCCGAATCCCAGCCTCCAGAACTGCGAGAGAATAAATTCATGTTGTTTCCATTGCTATGGCAACCCAGAAGCTGAAAACAGTGACTACCACAGAAAATTCATGAGGCTGGGCGGAGCTCAGTGTGGGGCGCTGGCCTAGGAGGTGCATGTTCTGGCTGCACCCCATCACAGCAGGTAGCACAGAGCACCCCGAACATACCTATGCCCAGAACACTCTAGAAGATGCCCAAGAACCCACAGGCAGGGCTGGGAGAGGAAGACGAGGGTGGGCACACGTCTGTGCAGTCTGCAGCCCCAGAGCCTCTAGGTAGATGGAGACCGAGGCGCAGACGCCCTGAAGCCCACCAGACACCAAGCTGGGTGCATGGAACAGCAAAGAGAGACATGCTTCAGAGACGGTGAGAGGGAGGACTCGTGCCTGCGCTGCGACCACACGCACACAGGCACACGCCACACACACAGGAGACACACGTATCACATCCATCACACGCCACACACACACATGAGACATGCACACCACATCCATCACACGCCACACACACACATGAGACATGCACACCACATCCATCACACGCCACACACACACATGAGACATGCACACCACATCCATCACACACCACACATGTATATGAGACACACACATACATCACACACAAGAGACATGCATACCACATCCACCACACACCACACACATACAAGAGACACACATACCACATACATCACACACCACACATGTATATGAGACACACATACCACATACATCACACACCACACACATACAAGAGACACACATACCACATACATCACACACCACACATGTATATGAGACACACACACATACATCACACACACCACACATACAAGAGACATGCATACCACATACATCACACACACCACACATGTGTATGAGACACACACATACATCACACATCACATACAAGACATGCATACCACATACGTCACACACCACACACATACAAGAGACACGCATACCACATACATCACACACCACACATGTATATGAGACACACACATACATCACACATCACACACAAGAGACACGCATACCACATACATCACACACCACACACATACAAGAGACATGCACACCACATATATCACATACCACACATGTATATGAGACACACACATACATCACACACCACACATACAAGAGACATGCATACCACATACATCACACACACCACACACATACAAGAGACACACATACCACATACATCACACACCACACGTGTATATGAGACATACACACATACATCACACACACCACACAAGGGACATGCATACCACATACACCACACACACCACACACATACCACATACATCACACACATACATAGAACACATGCATCACACACATATACATATACACATTTCATCTATCACACATGCAACACACATATACAACACATACACAGATCACACATCCTTACACATACATACATGTACATCACATATATCATATGCAAATATACATACGTACACCACATATACATATCACACACATATCACATACATACACATCACACACACCAAAATCATACACATACTGACATGTCACATACATGTACCACACATCATACACACATACATACATTCCCAAGCACACACACACACACACACACACACACACACTTGCGTGCGCAAGCATGGAAAATGAAGAGACAAACTCGCCAGCTCATCCCTTGGCATCATGGGTATCCATGTGAGATCAAACAGCCCTTTTTAAAATGTTCTTTGCAGACCGAGCTTGCTGCTCCTCACCCAGAATCTTAACGGACACAATAAACAAACAGCACAGAGTAAAGCTAAAGATGGCGCCTCTCTGCAGGAGCCGGCCCTCCTCCCGCCCAGCACACCCCCTGTGGTCCTGCAGAGTGGGGTTTGAAAGATGCAGCTTGCATCCTGCTGCCTGGCCGAGACCTGACATGTCAGCAAATTACCTCTGGTTCCCACGTTATCATTAATCATGGGCCTCCGGGAAAGGCGGGGTCCCCCAGACCTAATAAGCAATGATAACCTGCGGCTGTGCTGGCGGATGTGCTTGTGTCTCGGGCGGGGGCAGCGTCCCTTAGGGATGGAGGGAAAAGCTGCCCTGGAAGCGGGCTGGCTTCACGCAGCCTGCCGCGTGCCGGAGCTCATGGCCGGCCGAATGCTGCGACCTTGGAGTGGGCTCGGGAGGTTCCCAGGGGTGTCTGCAGAGGCTCAGGTGTGCAGAGAAGAGGGCTCAGCTCCCCAGCAGCCAGCCATCTTGCTGTGCCCCCCCCACACCACCCTTGTTTCTCTGTTCCCAAACAGCAATGCAGCCTCCACAGCTCCATGCCTCCCCCTCCCGCTGCGAACAGCTAGAGACCGGCTCTCACGGCTTCGATGCCATAGCTCTTCTAGGTCACCTGCGCCTGGATTGATCTGGTGGTTCATCTGGGTGTTAACATTCAGCAGAGTGTCCTTCAGAGACCACAGGACTCTGGGCTGCCACATCTTCCCAGGCAGCTGCCCAGTGATGTAGCCCAGCCAGTCTAAGATGCAGCTGGAGGGCTTCTGCTAGCGACGGACAAGTTCTCTGCGGAGGTTTGCAGGGCTTCAAGCATTTCCCCCTTTATGACTATCATGAAGGGGGCTGTTAAGAAAACTCTGGTCCCCTCGGATCCCTGTGACCTTGTGCCTTCGGGGAATATAGGTAAATATTCCTGTTGGGGATGATGTGTTTTGGATGGATACCGTAGAGTGACTTCCACTGGGGATGCTATTGGCTTAAGATGTACAGTCCTGGGGGGAGGGCCATGGAAGAGAACTGTGGACCCTCAGTTTCTTCCTACGGATTTCCGGCATGGTTGGTGCTTTACTGAGATTAACAGATACATGTTCACCCCTCCCTAGGAAAGTCACAGAGTACCTCCCACTTGAAGCCTGAAGCCTTGCGGCCACTTGTTCATATACTCGTAACTACAAAGTGTAAACTGAAGAGATCTTTTGCCCTGTGAGTTAAGTGCCTTGGGTATTTCATTACAGTGATGGAAGCCATTGGCTCCGGGACATACTGGAAGTGGGGTGCCTCTGCCACAGGCCTGGCACGTGTCCAGCTTCCTAAGCAATTGACAGTGTCCAAAAGTGATTTGTATTTGTCTTGCTCTGTATCCAACAAATAAAACAGTAAATTACAAACATCTCCCACTATAATGCAATCATGGATAATTTGTTACCTACAAGCCTCTAAAAAAATGTAGCTCTTGGCCAATAGGAAAGATGTATGTGTCATCCTTGGCCAACAGGGAAAATTTATAATCATTTATTTATTTACTGTGTGTGTGCAAAGCCACTTGAATATGTGTCCCTGTGGAGCCCAAGGGTGACATCAGGAATCATTCTGGATTGTTCTCACTCCTTTTTGCTTTGCTCCAGGGTTTCCCAGGCTGTTTTCCTGGGCTGGAATTTTAGGCTACTGCCGTATCTACCGGGCATTTATACATGGGACCAGGGGATTCAAACTCAGGTCCTTTTGCTTGTAAAGGGAAAGGCTTTAACCCCTGAGCCATCTTCCCAGCCCAAGATGTGTAATTCTTGGCCAGTAGCGTTTGTAATTTCAGATGTTAAGATGAGATTTGGAGCAAGATTGGTTTTGTGGAGACAGGGTCTTACTGAGTGGCCAGGCCCTGGCCTTGAACTTTCCTGCCTTGTCCACCGACCTCAGCAATAGCCCAGGTAAGACCCGAGCCCTGGGGTGGGGGCAGCTACGTGGGGGAGAAACAACTTCATGTGTTTGAAAACGGATGAAGGGCAACTTCGTTGGCTTGGAGGATCGAGACCATAGACATCACCCTATTGGTCCTGCTTTCTGGAGCCATTTCAACAAGAACTAGGATTGTTCCTAAGGCTTGGATTCTGATGGCGGAAAGGGGAAACGCTTCGAGTCTAGAATGTCCGATTCCTCTGTTTATGCTGCATCGGAGGTTCAGAGAATGTCAGCAGGACAGCCGACCGCTCTTAGCGCGGCGTGTCCACACTCACGGAAGATGTGGAGCGGAGTGAAGATGGCGAGATAGCCGCGGCTGCGCTCCAACAGCTGTGCTTGCAAATGAGGTGTCGCAGCACGAGCCCCGCCAGGGAGGCTAATGACACGCAGCCTGATTGTGAGACTGTAATTAAGCATGCGCTGTGCTAAGGACGTAATTATTTTTTAAAATATACCCGACTTGCATTTCTACGTGGATCAACTGTGTCGGTGAGATACCTCCCTAAATCTATAGTGAATGATAGCCATTTTTAAGACCAAGCATGATTATTCTTAATATCTCAGAGTTAGTACGCATACTGAAGAGTAATGATGTATAGCAATAGACACACGTGTACACAGACAAGCTCTAGCTCCTGGATTAGCGAATTATCTATTTAAAAATCTCCAAAAGGTTCTTTCTTTCCATTTGGAGATGTTGTTTTCTTTTAATGTGGAATCGATTTGCATGGTAAGAGGGAAGCCAAGCCACTTATTAGAACACCTGTTATAGACCAGTGTGGTTTTAGACATTTTAAGCATTTTCAATGCTTCTTAGTTGAAAGGAGGAAGAATCAAGCTAGATGAGCAGTGTGTTTATTTAAGAGGCAACTGCAGTCACCTAGCAAGGGCCTGAGCACACAGTGCTGAGACAGGCAACTCGGATGCTCCGCCTTGGAAGCCGAGCGCCTCTAACCAAAGGAGGATGCTGGCAGGAGTCAGAAGGTTTGCTAGGATCGCTGAGCAGCAAGACCGTCTGCGAAAGAGAAGCCGCATTCACGTGACGATCTTCCAGCAGGGAGGGTGCCTAGCTATGGTGTTGGAACCTGAGCCTAATTTACAAATTAATGTCCGCAGAGGTGCATCCAGGTGAGGAAGACACAAAGCACACTCAGAAACAAGGGGTGGAGCCTTAGAATCCATCCACTGCAGTTCGGGGCAAGTTCTGCTTTTTTTTTTTTTTATTATGTGACATTTTTTATTATTTTATTTTTCTAGTTTTACAAGCATATTGAGTACTTATCCTGCTTCCCTCTATCTTTCCTCCCTCTCGTCTCCCTTCCTTTTCCTCACCAATCCATCCCGCTCCCTCTACCCTACTGCCTGGCCATGTCTATGGACCCCAGGTTCCCTCTGGCTTGTCTGCCCTCGTGGGGAGTACACCAAGATGCCCCTCTTCAGGCCACCTTATAGTCCCCAAGGTTTCCACTGTGTGTTCTTATCTCTCGAGTTCTGTTTTTAACTGGGCAGAGTCTTCCTTTCAGGGGTGCCCCCAACCTCACCCAGCTGTCTAATCCTCAGCAGCTTTGCGTTAGAACCAAAGGCTGAAGCCCTGTGTCTGTGAATGACAGAAGCCAAGCCAGCCCAGCCGGGGCCTCACGTGGGGCATGGCCGAGGAAGAGCACCCCAGCATGGCTGATACTGGGCTTGTCTCTCACACCATGGCCTCCTCCAGAGGCTGGTTCCTCTCCTCTTGACGGTCCTGACTCTTGAGGTGACCTCAGACTGTTTACCCCTAGAGACTGTCCACTGTGACCTCGATTCTGACACAGAGGGACTCCTAAATGCATATTAAAACATAGAGAGAGAGAGAGAGAAGAGGAGAGAGAAGAAAGAGAAAGAAGAAAGAAAGGAAAAAAGAAAAGAAAAGAAAGAGAAGACACTAGGGGGATGGCTCATTGGCTAAAGTGCTTGCTGCGTTAGCAAAAGGACCAGGGTTCAAATCCCCATCCATGCAAAAGGCCAGTCGGGTGCAGGACCTGACCTGTAATTTCAGCTCTGAAGGTAGAATCAGGGTACAGTTAGATACATAGGTGTCAACTTGACAATCGAAAGCTAAGCTCTGGGCACATTTACAGAGAATTGGTAGTCAAGGCAAGCCGTGTGCATCCTGCAAGAGATTGTCTGACTGATGGGGAAGACCCAGCCCGCGGTGGGTGGACCATGCCCTGAGTAGATGGATAAGGCGGAGGTAGCTGGCTCGGTGAGTTGGCATTTTCCCAGCCTCCCTTGGCAGTTTTGCTGTCTGGTGAGTGAGGTTTGCCCATCGCAGCCCTCTATGGTTATGGTGTGAGGGTATAGAGGCTTCTGGTGTGGGCGTGGCTCTCCTGCCAAGCTAAGAACTACAACCAGAACTTTTCAGAAAGAATAAAGCCCCCTCGTTTCCTTGTACTCTTTGGTCATTAATTTTTCGGTGACATATAGGTAACTTCAACAACAGGGGACCCCCAGAGCAAGCTGAGGGGCCAACCACCCCTATCAGCCACTCAGCCTGAAAACAGGGAATGGAGGGGACGCCCAGTGCCACTCTTGTGCCTCTATACTCATGTGTTCTCACATGCATACACTTGCACACACACCTGCACCCACTCACATACAAGCCCGGCGCATGCACATGCATGTGCCCTATGCACATATATAAGCCATGCACATGCCCATGCATATGCCCTATATGCACATACATGTGAATATGAAAACAGGGAAAGAGGGAGGGAAGGGAGGGGGGAGACCATAAATATGTAAAATTTACCTATTAGTCAGAAAAAAGCTTAATTTAAAACTTTAAAATTACAAAATGAGAGTAGAAAGTTTAAAACATGCTGGCTACAATGCTGAACAAAACTAAACATCAAAAAAACGGACAAAAATTTCTCAAAATTTCCCCCAGGAATGAAAGAGAAGAGAAAAATACCAAATTCATTTTCCAAAGGCCAGCATTACCCTGGTGAGAAATCTATATAAAAAAGAAGATTGTCACCAAGGAAGAGTTATAGACAAAGACCACAAAAGTTACAACCTGGTATGTCCAAGGACAGACTTGAATGTTCTCAGCAAACACTAGAAAATAGAATCCAGCTGCACATTGAAAGTCGAGTCACATGGAGCAGGTGGGCTCTGCCCCCAGCATGAAGGATGGTTCGGCATCTGAGCTCGTGGATCCGGGACAAGACAAGGACACTCACTGTTAGCACCTCCACATGACACAGAGCTGGAAGCCAGAGCAATCGGACAGGAGAAAGAAGACGTGGCCGGGTCAGAAAGGGAAAGTGCACTTGTCTCTGCTGAGAATGACACATTCTCACACACAGGTGACACATTCTCACACACAGATGACACATCTCACACACAGGTGACACATTCTCACACACAGATGACATCACAGAGAAAAAGCAGGTCTTAGCTTAGACATGGGACCTGCGCGTTCGCATTAAGAAGGTGACTCCAAGGACGGCACGATGACGCAGTAGAGATGCTGTTCCAGCTTGGAGACCTCTTGGATCCCAGGGGACAGTAGAAGACAGAACTGACCCCACATCCTCTGACCGCCAGAGATGCACCAGGAACATATGAGTGTGTGTGTACACAGATTTATACATACACATACACAACTCACACACACATACATGCTCACACATACACAACTCACACACACACATGCACATACACACAACTCACACACATATACATGCATACACATACAACTCATATACACATACATGCTCACACACATACATGCTCACACACATATACAACTCACATGCATACATACAAATACAACTCACGCACACAAAGTACACAACTCACATGAACATACCTATACATACACAACTCACATGCACATATACTCACACATATGCACACACTCACACATATAGTCACACACATACATGTATACCTCACATACACTCACATATACACACATACATAACTCACATACAAGTCATGTACACATATACACACATATACACTCTCACACACATATGCACTTACACAAACACATTCACACACTCCCATTCTCACACACACTCATAAAAACACACACATACTCATATATACATTCACACACATGCACATGCATATATTCACACTGTTGCAGTTCGCCAGTATGGCTGCTGATAAATGACCATCAAAAAGCTTAAGGGAACAAGGGGTTTATTTCCTTATGATTCCTGGTTACAATTCTCAGTCCAGCTTGACGGGAGAGCACGTACCAACACCAGGGCCACATAACAGCTGAGAGATGGACAATCCTTACTTGCCAGACCAGCATGCCTGGCTAAGTGAACAGAAGGATGCCAACTCTCTCAACCAGCTCTCTGTGATTTATCCAGGGCCTAATCCCACCCACCATGGGCTGGGCCTTCCCCATCAGCTAGACAATCTCCTTCAGGTTCGCTCTGGGCTTGACTACTAATTCTCCACAAATGTGCCCAGAGCTCACACCCTCAACTGTCAAGTTGACATCTGTGCCTAACTAGGACACAGACTCACTCACAATACATTCACATTCACCATGCACACTCACAAACACACACTCACATACAAACACTCACACACTTATACACACCACAATCGTGTACAAACCAAAATAATAAAGTTTTTTTAATTTTTTAAATAAAAAAGTAATACAACATCCTCAAAAATACCTAAGAATAAATTTATACAGAGAAACGAAGGGGCTACACTGGCATTAATAAAATAAACAACATTTGCAAACAAATGGAATAGTGTGAGTGTTCATTGCTTGGGAGACCTAGTGCTAGCCAAAATGTTCAACCTGCTCAAAGGAGTGACAGATTAAAGGAAATCCAGTAAAAAGCATTTTTCCACCGAAATAGAAATATAAAAAGAATAAAAACAATTCTAAAATTCACACAGGACCAAAAAGACAAAGAGACCCTACATAAGAAACACAATCGCAAGCAAACAGAACAGAAATGGAGAAGTCCTGTTACATGACTCCAAAATATACTATAAAGTGATTACAGTCAAGACAGCATGATCCTTGCACAAAGCAAAAGACAAAAGTATCAATGGAATGAAACAGAAAGGTGGGAAATCTTTTCAGATTTTAGAAGCACCCAGAAGAAAGAATTGCCTGCTTGAGAAATGGCTTCAGAACAGTAAATGTCTGCACATACAGAGATGAGTCTGGCTCCTTGCCGCATCCCAATACGGATTAGGCATTCAAATATAAGACTTGCAACTGTGAAACTCCAGGAAGTGCATGTGGAGGAAGGGCTAGGCATGCGAGGACCTGAGTTTGACCCTCCGTGTCCACGAGAAAAGCCAATACTGGCAGCATGAGTCGGTGGTCCCAGGGCACGGGAAGCAGAGGGGGGTCTCTGGGGTCACTGACCAACCAGCCTGGCCAAACCGATGCGCTCCATGTTCAGTGAAAGACACTGCTTCGAAAAGTAAGGCGGATGGAAGAAGAAGACCCCAGGTGCCGACCGCTGGCCTCCAAGTGCTCCTACGTACACGTGCACACATCCACACGCAGGCAGCACACACACATGACGTAGAGGGAAAGCGTCGAGCCCTGGTGTGGGCAGAATCCTGAAAGTGCAGAACATAAAAACAAATCAAAAATTCCCCAGACAGAGCTGGGGGGATGGCTCAGGGGTAACAGTCTGCACCTCACAAAGGAAGGACCTGAGCTTCAAGCCCCAAACCCCATATTAAAAAATGTCATTGGATAGGATAGTGGCCTGTCATTCCGGATCCAGAACACAGAGCCGGACCAGAGCACTAAGGAGTCAAACAATCCAGGATGTTTCCCTTGTCATCCTTGGGCCTCCATGGGCACACGCACACTCAAATGCCCTCTTGTATACACACTGCACACATGTAATGTAGACACACCCATAAGCTCACACATACGGGAAAAAATTATAATTCTTTTGCAAGCAAAAGAAGCGAGGAATGGAGTGAGGAGGTAACCCATGGAGTTAGGAGAACGTATCTGCAAATCATACAGTTGATAAAGAGCGGATAGAGTATGTAGGAATTCCAGCAACTCAATAGTAAGGAAGCATTAAATAAATAAAAACAGGCAAAGGACTGAAGAGACATGTCTGAAAAGGCCAACAGATGTTTGGAAAATGTTCACCCTCTTTGATCATCAGGGAAATGCCTTGAGATGATACAAGAACTGTTAGAGTGGCTGTTACCAAAAGCTTGAGGACAAGAGAATATGGTGAGCACAGAGTGAAGAGAGAATCCAGCCTTCTGTGGGAGGAGCGGCAAATCATCCCCTTCATGGTGGGCCAGGTGGCTTGACGGCCCCCATAGAGACCTGCAGCCACACTTGAGCACTGATGCAAGAATCCACACTCCAGGGTCTACACAGAGCACAGAATCTGAGATGCCCAAGGTCGTCATGTAAAACGACCCATTTTGCGTTTTTCATGTGAATAGCCCTAATGCACTGCCAATCACCTCTAGTCATTTGTAATGCCCAATCCACTGCATACACTACACCGCTAGTAATCATGCCGTATGCTTCAGAGAAGAGTAGCAGCAAAAAGTTTGCACGTGTTTTAGTTAGGTGAAAATGTCCTGGAAATTTTTGAGCTGCACTTGACCAAATCTGTGGCACAGAACATGTGGGTAAGGACAGCCAGTTCTCTCTCTCTCTTTATATATACATATACGTGTGTGTATACATATGTGTGTACATTATATATGTTATATATTATGTATACATATATGTATATAATATATATACATGCACACATATTTGCCATGCACACATAAATATATACATATTGCATGTATTAATGTTCATAAAAATTGCTAGACTTAAAAAAGAAAGTAAATGCACCTGTAAATCCGAATTAGGATTTGAGAGTCCACAGAATTCCCCATGCTAAGGCAGGAGATTAATTAGAACACAGGAGAATGTCCCCTTGAAGCCCTGTAACACGCGGTCCATTCTTAACCACGTGAGAGATTTTGCAGCCCGCAGACGGAGACATCACTCTTGGGAGAGTTAAATAGGAAGGACGCAGGTGGCGGGCACAGTATTCAACATCAGGCCCCAAGCTTTCTCAGCCTAGAGGACGCGGGTGAAATGAACACGCGCATAGCTAAGGACCGGGTACTGAGAAAATGGCCGCCCATCTCGGTCTGTGGTCGACTAACATGACTGAGTGAAGCCCAGTGTGTCAGACGGGCAGACAGCTGGTGGGGAACCCTGCTCACAGGGTGGATCAGTCCAGCCACAAAATCCTCAGGCCTGACGGGCTCTGACTCAAGCTGCCCGTCTCTCTAGCTGGCTTCTCTGCTGCCCACCTACCCCCGCCACAGATACCCAGGCTCCAGCAAACAGAATTCAGGAGCGCGGCTCCATCCAGGAGGAACCTCCCAGGGTGCACAGCGTGCAGATGAACCACGCTGGTTCTTCATGAAGATCTTCCTGCTTTCAATCGTGCACGCGAGACGCCACGCACCAATATGCCTGCTGATTCTCTGGGAAAGCGGAAGAGGAATATCAGTGAATTTATTTCTCTGCTGCTTTTTCCCCCCTAACTACACCTTACAAAATTGGGTCAAAGGAACAGAAGTGCAAGTAAATGCAGCAAATGCTTTCCGACCCGTGACTGCACAGAGAAACATCCAAAGTTCTGAGATGGCTGTCAGAAGATGGAAAGAGGACCAAGCACAACTCGATTTTGCCCTTTTAAAAAATATTTATTTGCACATCCTAAATACACCAATATCTATTTTTATCTGGGAAAACTACTATTAAATACACATGCTCTCTAGATAAAGGATTTATGGTCTTGTCTAGAAGATGTGCGAATTCTAGTAACAAATTGCTCTGCTGGTTTCTCTCCCTTTATTTTCTGTAGCCAATTAGACGTTCTGCCTCTCTCCGCTGTCCTGTGGACTGTGGGGGCAGGTATCTCTCTCGTGCGGCAGGTGAAGTGGCTGTCCGACCCTCGCTGCTTCATGCCTGCTGCGAATCCTCCCTTTCCCTTCCATGCTTTCCTGGCCGGGGAGCGTCCCGTTAATCCCGAGCCCTGCTTCCTCTCCTCCTGCCTTGCAGTTCAGCAGGGAGGAGAATTCCCTGCACACCAGGCCCTGGAGGTGACCTTGTGATCTAGGGGCCAGTAGTGGCTCACGGTCTTACCTCCCCAGCCTGGAAGGTGACTCCCCAAAAGAAGTCTCTGGCTACCCTGGCAGAGAAGGGGCAGGTGCCACAAGGTGCAGCTCTGCTGAACTCTTGGGGACCAGGAACCAATGCAGCAGCTCCCAGAGTCCAGAAGGATGGATGCAGGACAGAAAGGTCTAGAGAGACCCAAGCAAAAGGTCGGCGCCCAGTGTGAGCCAGCGAGCTCAGAGGATGCTCCGCCCCTCCCTGCTGCTGTAAGAGCCACTCACTTTTCAGACCTGGGTGATAGGTTGAACATCGTCCCTTTGAAGCGTCACTGCATTCACCTAACAGAAAAATCAGGCGATAAACCTGAAACTCAGGCAAGTCATAGCTTTTCTTTCCATGTGCATATATGTGGAGGGTACACATGTGAATGTGTGTTTCTTATGTGCATGTGGGTGCGCATGTGTACTGGGGAAGGCGGGCACATGAACATGTGAGTGTGTGATACAGACCTTAAGGTGATGTCGGGAGTGACCCTCGTTCATGCTTCCATCTTGTTCTTTCGAGGCTGGGTTTCTAGCTAAGCACGGAGCTCACGCAGAGCCAGCCTGGCCAGCCAGGGGCTGGCAGTGCGGCGGCAGGTTGTCGTATTTGCTGTGATGTTTTGACCGTCTTTAGGTGGGATGTGGGAGATCCAGACCCTGGTCCTTCTGCCTGTGCAGCAAGAGCTTTATCTGCTGAGCCATCGCCCCAGCCAGAAGACGCCACCGTTGGTGTAAGTACCTCCCACAGCGTCAGGAGGCCACGCTTCCAATATGACCTGCTGCTGGCGGGAATGTGTCTTCCGCTGGGTGTCTTCATCCTGTGTGGCAGCCTCGTCTCTCTGGGTGAAGTTGCTTCTGTCCCAGGATGTGGAGGATGGGGTTTTTTGCTGGGTGTATCTGCCGTGCTCAGTGGGGGCTCCCTGAACATCACGCATGTTTCTCTTCCCAGTGTAACTTCTGGCCCCTCCCATTTCACAAAACCCTGCCTCTCCTTGCGTCCACTGGGACACACTAAGGTCACGTCCGCTAAGGATCTTCGGGTTTCGTCTGCCTGCGGTCAGCCAGACAGCCTCCTCCCTCGTGGGCACACATTTCTGCAAGCGCAGGAACGCTAGCATTCCCAGGACTGAAGTTGTCTTTCTCGTCCTCTGTCTGCAGATGAGGTGCAGGGATCTACCCGGCGAATCCAGTTATTTTCCTCGGGACTCTGTGCAGACCCGCAAGCAAGCCTGTGACTCCATGGTGTCCCCAGGGTTCTAAGCGTCCTCTACGGGAAGACCGTCTTCCTGAGGGATCGTTCAGGAACATTCCTGAAACTGCTTTCTTCAGAGTGGAGGATGCTGATGGGGAGGTGGGTTTGCTGCGGCCGGGGCTGGGTGCGCAGAGAAGGGAGATGTGCTGGACAGTCAGGGTCAAGGCGTGTCTGGGTCTCCTTTGCTTGGCCTCTCTCAGCTCCTCGGTGGACTCCATCTTGCAGGTCCTGACCCTCCACCCTCCCCTGTTCCCTCTGCTCCACTTCCCTCACTGTTCCTGTCCCCTCCCCTCTTCCAGGTCTCTCCTCCGCCCACACTGACCTCGCCCCTCTCCTGAGCTGTCCAGGCAGAGTCTGTAGTCTAGAATCTTCTCAGGCTCACATTCACAGGCTGCCTTGCCTGCAGGGACCTCCCCCTCCTCTCCTTCAAGCAGTTCCATCACTCTTGACCTACTATCTTGCCTGGCTTTGCTGGGGGCGTTGATCGATGCCTCCTGAATTAGTAACGAATTCTGTGGAGGAGGAGCTGGCAAAGGAGCCTGGATCACACACAATTCAAAGATCTCTTACGCCACCCCCACAACCCTGTTGCCCCAAAGACAGCAGCGATGAATCACAGCAGGAGATGTACACAGAGCCCCGGGAAGTGGGTCTTCTGGGTGCGCTGGTGTTCTGCCAGCATATTCTGGAAGATGGCGTTTTGGTATGGTAAATGAATCTGGCTGGTAGATTCTTGCCCAGAGTTCCCGGCTGGTCTTTCCTGCCCTAACCCATTTCCGAAGGCTGGGAGGGGCTGCAGACACACGTGGAGGCCCCTTTGTTCACGAACAGAATCCAGCAGTGAGGTAACGTCAACGAACACTGTTATGACTGCGGGATTTATGCTATGAAGGCTTCAAGACACAAAGTGGCAAACACCTCCAGATACGCTTCCATCCCACCAAATGCCAGCGCGGAAGAGCAAGGAACTGCTGAAGACTCCAGACAGGTCCCTCAGAAAGCCTGGCCCTGCAGCAGACTGCTCTGGGCAAGTCCCAAAGCCTCGGGGCTGGGCTTCGGTTGAGTCACTTACACCGGAGAATGTGAGAGACGCTCAGCCCTTTCAACCAAGCGGAGCCGGAGGAGCAAAAGAACTCACCAAGTGTGAGAATGGCTGCTGCCGTGGGAGAGGACTTGGCAGGGTTGGGGGTGCCGGGGGTGCTTTTGGCTTCTCTCTGACATCTTGAGCTCCTCAGCCTTTGACAGCAGAGTGATTTTTCTATGACATGCACACACGGGCCTATCTGTGTACAAACTCCATTTTTCATGTATGAATATCACCTGACTAGACCAGGGGCACGTCTTTCTCTGCCATGATGTGCCACTTAGTACATCTTGAAAATTTGCTACCATGACACAGCCACGACTTTCCAGTTGACATGGGATCTGCAACGCTCCAAGTCTGTAGCTGTGCAGATTTCCCACCTTGTCAAGGCACTATAAGATTAGATATTAATCGGCCGCCATATACCTACAGGGCAGAGGAACTTCCAGTGCTTGACCTAGAAGCTGATGCCCTGAAAGGTATTTAATACAGAAGATCACAACTGGCCGAAATGCAGAGAATAGATGACTGTTGACAGCTCGGCCCTAAACCGGACATCCAAGTCCCCCCCAGCCATGGCTCAGGAAGCATCAAGGAAGAGTGGGTGTGAGGCTGTAATGACCAGAGGGCTGCGGGTGGCGCCACCAGGTGAAATCTGGATTGGCGGGATTGCAGCGTCCAGGAGCCCACTGAGCCGTGTCTACTTGCACCACAGCGCAAGGTCTGGCATGTCAGTGTCACACCACGGGAGGGGGACATCTCAAGAGGCCGCACACCTCCCTCAGAGATTAGCAAGGCCGATGCTGGATGGGGACAAGGGAGCCATTCTTCCCAGTGCTGTCCCTACTGGTATGTCATCCTTGCTCCGGCAAGCGCCCGGACACATGTCATTAATAACAACCAGCTGGGACTTAGTAAGCTGGACACAGAGAAGGACATGAGAGTGGATAAGAGGGAGTAGGGGATTGGGATTGGGTAATTAGGGGTGAAAATAACATAAAATCCTGTGTATTAAAAGCATATAATAAAAGTATATAAAAAGATAATCTGGAACCAAAAGCATGAAGTTTTACATGACTCTCTAGGAGAGATGGCTCAGGGTTAAGACTCTGCCTCACAAGCAGAAGTTCCTGAGTTCAAATCCCAGGTCCCATGTAAAAATAACAGGCAGAAACAGTGGCGACCTGTACTTCTGGCCCTGGTGGGCGGAGCCTGGGAAATCCCAGAGCAAAGCAAAAAGGAGGTAGCAGCAATCCAAGATGATTCCCGAAGTCATCACTGGTCCTCCACAGGGACACATAGTGTCCTCTGAGACAACACACACACACACACACCACACACACACACACACACACACGCACAATAATAAAGTTATTAAAAATGCTAGAGAGGTCTGTGTGTGGGAGAGGTGCACTGTCAGGGCAGGCATATAGTTTGTACATGTGTTTGTGCACACGTGTGTGCATGTGTGCATATGTGTGTATGTATGAGTCAGACATCAATATCAAATGGTCTTTCCCAATCACCCTTTGCTGAAAGTGGCTTCCAATGAGCAGACCATGCCCGGTGTTGTCTCTTCTTCCAAACACTAGTGACACACGTCCCCTCGCGGTCAGCACCAGCCAGAAATCAGAGCCGCCGCAGAAACTTGCAAGCAATCAGATGTCGCCTCACTTAACAGAATTCAACGGCTCTGCACCAGAGACCTGGGAATCATCTCTTCAGATACAATCGTGAGCCATGAGAGAGCATTTCAGTCAGCCCGACTCAGTGGTGACTCGTCCTGGGAGGAGCAAGGACCTCTCCTGTCTGAGAGAAGGCACAGTCCAAGAAAGGACTTGGCCCCGAAGCACAGCGGCCCGGGATGCTGGGAGAGAGCGCTGGGCTCAGCAGGCGAGCAAGGACAGCCGGGTGGTCTGCAGAACAACATGCAATGGGCTCAGGAGAGCAAGAGCACATAGGATTAGCTAAAACAACGAAAGCCCCTCACAGCACGTGTGTGTTTCCAGCGAAGTCATCTTAGCAAGATTTCTACCGAAGGTTTTCTACAAATCTGTCACCTTTTAACTGTGTAGGGCCAGATATACAGCCAGATAACGCAAAATAAAAGCACTAGGACGCAGAGAAATTGAAAGATGGCCTGTCGCTATAGCAGGAGGCAGGAAGATGCCTCTGACTAGAGCGAGGTGGGATCCCAGCGCAGCTCTGCCCTGCGCCTCTCTGGCGAGCAGTCAGGGCCTCGTGTGCACCGCACCGCACCAGCCATCTGTGTTCGCTCTTCTGCGAACTCTGTCATCCCAGTGGTCCACTCTTGAGTGCGCTGCCTTCCTGTTGCTTGAGTAAGTCTTTGTGCATGTGGACGGTCACGCTCTCTCAGGTGCACAGCGAGCACATGACCAGATTACAAGACTATATGACCCGACTGAACCGCCTGGGGATTTGCACCATACGACACATCACACGACACAGATGCATGCACACTGACGTGACATGAAGGTTACCTGAACTTGTCACGAGATCTACTGGGTGTCCATCAGCAGAGGGAGGGATGAGGAAAAGGTGTTTATCCAATAAAATTTTTATAAAATGAAGTTTTTTGCAATAAAGAAGGATGAAGCTATGTTACTTGGAGAAAATAGACATGACTGGAGATCATCATATGAAGCAAATTCAGTAAGTCTCAGAAACACAAAAATTGCACGTTTCCTCTCATCTGCAGGTCCTGTGTTTCTTGTAGTTCCATCGAATCTCCTGTGCATGGACTAAATGGAAGTAGTAGTGAAACTTTTTTGAGGGTGGAGGGTGGGGAATGAGGTGTAAAAAAGGAAGGGGAGGGGCACAGACAGGGAGTGTGGTATAGGAGGGGAAGGTGCTCAGTATACAAATGTACCTACACAAATTATTTAAAAATTTAAAAAAACTAATTAATGAAAAGGAGAAGTGGAAGGACTTGTAGAAATAGATCTCTCCTCAAAGGAGGTGGATAGCCTTCCTAAGGATGACAAGAGGTTGACCTCTGACCTCCACACACACGCACATGCATGCATTCACATGCCTGAAACACTCATTGTACTCACATGCATGAAACAGTTCAAAATTATCATTAAGCTATGTTGCATTAAGCTTTAGATCATCAATTTGAAAAACATAGATACGAGTCCAGCACAGGGAAAGCTCCGTGGTCTGAGACCCCTCCACCTTGACCTTGGACTGTGCACTTGACTGAGATCCTTCCTTTTCTCGAGCATTCCCCCTCTTTTGTCTAATAAAAGCACCTGTCACCACTTGTGAATAATCAGTGAGAAGCTACAAATGCACTGCTTCTTTCCCTCTGAACCAGGACACCCTCTTCTAAGAGCAAAGATGGTCCTTTGCAGACCCGGGGAAGACCACCGACTGGAAAAGAAGAATTGACCCCTGCTTGCTTCTGGCATTCCAGATCTTATGCATGCCAATACTGTGGACTCCACCTGGAAGGAAAAATATTTAACTTTGTGGTCGTGAACAATCATTTTGTTTGGACGCCTCACTCAGTCTGTAGAATAAGGCAGTAAACCCTCAGAATCTCAGGAAGGCATGCACCCCTTGTTCCAGGTACCCCAGCACCAGCCAGGTGAGCCCTGTGCTTAGCACACAGGCGCAGTGTTCGCTGAGGTCAAAAATTAGTCTTTGAAACCATGCAATGGGGCTGGAGAAATGGCTCAGGGGTTAAGACTCAGCCTCACAAGCAGAAGGTCCTCAGTTAGGATTCCAGATGTCACATAAAAAGGCCAGGCAGAAATGGCAGCATCCTGCACTTCTGACCCTGGCGGGCGGAGCCTGGGAGATCCCAGAGCAAAGCAAAAAGGAGGTAGAAGCAACCCAGGATGATTCCCGAAGTCAGCCTGGGTCCTCCACAGGGACACACAGTGCCCTCTGAGACACATACTCTTTCTGTCTCTGTCTCTCTGTCTTTTTCTCTCTCTCTCACACACACACATGCACTCATGAAATAAATAAATAAATAAAAGTTTTAGGTTCATGTAATAACCTTTAGGCATTTGGCATTACCTAATACCACGTGACATCATTTTTAGCTAAATTTATCATCCGTATCCTGCTTTGACCCACGCCGTTTGGCCATATATCATGTTTTCGGGGATCTCCCAAGCACGTTCTTCCATAAATATCCCTAACGTTAGCCTAAATCTTGATTTATTTTGAATTATCCTTGGCACCCATGCCATCGGTTGGGATTCTAACACCCAGAGGCCAACCTCCCTCGAGGAGGCAGTTAGCAACACGGCCAACTGAGGGACACTCGATGATGTCATCCCTTTCCCTCCCACCATTCCCACCGCCACGAACCCATCAAGGAGAACAAAGTCGCTCCGACTGACTTCTATTAAAATTAATTTTTAATAACTGCTTGGTTTTATCACTACTTCCCCAAATGCTAATTAATTCTAACTCTAAACTATGTAATTATAATACTTCTGCTGAAACACAAATTATCCGGCGCCCTGGGGTGAAGGAGTTAGAATACATTTCATGTTCCCTTCAATGGAGAAGACGCACCGCGTCCTCCGCCATGGAAGTGTGGACTCTGGGCAGCCGCTGGCCCCCGCCCCCAAACCTCTGCAGACCCCCTTCCTCTCCGTTTAGCAGGAAGACCGACTGGAGTTGACAGTTGGCATCCAGTGGGTTCGATGCCCCCTCTCCGTGGGATGGGGGAGGAACGGTGGCCTGCCAAGTTATTTTGGCCCTGCTCGGCGGCACAGGGAGCTTTCAGCCTTCATTCTGTCCCTGGCCTTAAGTGGCAGCTCCTGTTTCTGCAGAATGTGAACTGACGTTGCCATGGAGATGGAACAAGCGCTCCCTGCTTCTGTCAGAATCCATCTCTCTCTGCAGCTAAGCAGGGGTCAGAAAGGAAAGAAGCCCCAGCGCCCAGAGGAAAATGCGGAGAAAGGGAGGGAGGGAGGGCTCCACCGCACCCCACAGCACCCCACACCCCATAGCCAGAAATGCTACCAGCCTTTCCCACAAGGACCCCTTGCCTCATGGCACCTCCGACTCCAACCCCTGTCTTGTTATTAGAAGCAGCAAACGTGTGCTCTCTTCCGTCCTCTGGAACCCACTCGGCCCCTTGCAGATTGTCACGTGACAGTTCTAGGGTTCCTACGCGCTTGGCTGTGGGAGACGCAGACTCCCCTCCGTGGTGTGGAATCTGTGCTTCTCCTTACACTCCGATCTGTGTTTCTGTGCTGTGTGCGTGTGCGCGTGCGCAGTGTGCATGTGTGCATGCATGTTCTGTACAAGCACACGAGTATGCGGACCTGCGTGCATGTGGACATGTGTACAGGTCCTCGGGAGTCGTCCATCTTTTTAGTCATTGTTGGTTTTGAGACCAGGTCTCTTCCTAACTTCCTCTCCAAGCAGATGGGTCTGGGCTCCCACAAGCCTCAGGCCTCCCCCAGCCCTGCTCCCAAGCCCTGGGATTCCATGCACACCCCCCACATCCAACATTCTTTTGGGTAGGTTCTGGGGTATCAGACTCAGGACCTCCGCTGCGGTCTCCTTGCCTCTGTCTGCCTCTTAATATGGCTCATCCATTCTACCGGCAGCTTGAAGAGTCACGGTAGGCGCCGTGATTGCCAGAAGAGCACATGTGGGGCTGAGAGACATCGGGGGGGGCTCCTTCCCGTGCCCTCCTTGGGATGAGCCTGGAGCTCACGGCTGCCCGAGACTTGGGTCTGGGAAGGAAGATGAGCACGCGGCGCTTCAGAAGCTCTCCTGGGCGGCTGCCCCAGCTTCCCTCTGCGAGAGCCCATATTGCCCGGGGCCTTGGTCTCGGGGCCCGTTTGTCCTACTCTGCAGGGTTCTGAGTGTGAGCTTTGGCTTGTGGTGCCGGGCTCTGGGCTGCAGGACTCTCTGCTTGCATGAGGTAAATGTGCCAGTGGGCAAGGGCATGCCTGCGCATTCTGAGCCCTTGCCAGGGACCCAAAGCCCAGGATGGGACATATATCTCCTGTCTGTCGTTTATCTTTCTATCATCTGCCTGTCCTATCCATCATCTATCTATCTATCTATCTATCTATCTATCTATCTATCTATCTATCATCTATTTATCATCTATTTATCTATCAGCATCATCTATTTGCCTATCATCTATTTATCTTCTATCATCTCTCTATGTAATATCTATCTATCTACTGTGACCTATATTTCATCTACTATCTAGCTATCTCTATCATCTATCTCTATATCACCTATCATTTATTTATCTATCTAATCTATCTATTATCTATCATCTACCTATCTATCATGTATCTCTGTTAACTATCATCTATCTCTTTATACATTTACATAGATGCCCACACACTAAAAAATGCCCAAGAAAGCCCCACACTTCAACCCATCTATAATCGCCATATTGTCTGGCCCCAAATATGAAGATGTTGGAGCCATGGAACCCTGATCTAGAATCGGCCCCCGCGGGAGGTGTGTGCTCCCACGGGAGGTGTGTGCTCCAAGGGAGGTGTGTGCTCCCACGGGAGGGTGTGTGCTCCACGGGAGGTGTGTGCTCCCACGGGAGGTGTGTGCTCCCATGGGAGGTGTGTGCTCCCACAGGTTTGCACAATACTAAACTAAGCAGAGAGAGGTGAGGAGAGAAACTCTGGCTGAAGGGAGGCAGGGGAGACAGGAAGCCCACCCAAAGACAGCGTCTGACAGCAAGCTGCCCTCCCGTGGAGAAGAACGGGCTGAAAAGCGCTGTCCATCTCTGCTGTCACGTAGCAACTTGAAGTGACAAGAAGCGATTGTTGCGAGGCGATTTGTTCCAGTTTGATTAGAGCTCATTTGGCTCAGAAGGAAGTCAGCGTCTGTGTTCATGTGGTCAAGCACAAATCCTACAGAATGGATTTAATAAGGAGGCCACGCACTTTAATGCTTTCCTTAATTTGATTTCCCCTTCCAACAATATCCACTGGTAACTAACTCTGAGGCATGCCGCATGCGGCTTCAGGTCTTCTGTCTCAAAACGTGGGGTTTCGACTCGGGTCTGCGGCTCTGGCTGAAGCACGGTCTTTCCTCTTGGAAAGGACAGAGAGAGAGAGCAGACACCATCTTTCCCCTGCAGCTTTTCACACCAGATCCTGCTAACATGTGACCAAAACCATTTTAGACACACAGCCTCGGTAGTGTCCGAGGAGCCTGGGACACGGTTCCCTTCTCTCACTGCCTTTCCTTTGTCAAGGGCAAATGTGGGCTGTGCCCCCACCAGGCCTCTTGAGCCAGATGGTGCCGCAGAACAGGGAATAGTCGGCTTCGCTGTGCTGCGCAGTGAAATGCTGTCCTCACAATGCAGAAGCACTTGAGGAACAAGAACTTGACGAGCAAGCCAGTTGCTTGACGTCAGGAGTCCACACGTCCAAGTCTCTGCCAGACACTGAGGTCCAAGCTTCTGAAAGTGTTGTGTTCGTCCTCTGTGTGTGTTCCCTTACACGTATGTGGATGCATGAGTGTGTGTGTGTGCGCACGTGCATGCACACGCAAGCCTGTGGCGACCAGGGGATACTCCACCGTGTCAGTTATTTTTCTTTTCAGGCTATGTATGCACACGTGCATGCATGTGTGTGTGTATGTGTATGTGCACATGTGTGTGCGCATGCGTTTGCACACACCTGTGCATGTGTGCACGTCGGTGTGTGTAGAAGAGAGACTGTGGAGCTCCTTTTGGTTTGCTCTGTGGTTTCCCAGGCCCTACCAAGGCCATAAGTACAGTCCAATGCCATTTCTGCCCAGCATTTTCAGGTGGGATCTGGGATCTGAACTCAGCACCCTCCACCCGGGAGGCAGAGACTTAATTCCTGAGCCACTTCCCCAGCCCCATGCGATGTCTTTCTTTGGCTACTGTCTACCTTGTCTTCTGAGACAGACTCTCTCACTGCCTGGAACTCACCAACAGGCTCGAGTGTCCGCTGCGTCCCGGGGGTCTGTCTGTCTCTGCGCTCCCACACTGGATGGCAAGTGAGCGACCCCCTGACGGCCTGAGATGGCTGCTGGGCCAAATCAGGTCCGCATGCTCATGTGGCCGGCGCTTTCCCACCACGCGATCGCCTCAAGCCCTGTATCGGTCTGTTGGTTGGGGTTTGAGTTCCTGATGAGTCAGTGATGAGACAGCCAGTCCTGTCTTCCAGAGAGGGGACCCCCCTCCCCGGTCGTCTCTGGAAGGCGCCCTGCTCTGTCCACGAGGCACTTTTCCCCCTTGGGCTCCGTGCTCCTGGCTTTCCTCCTGTGACGCTGTGACCGCACACATGGACGCTGACCTTCCCTCCTAGATGCTCTGGCAATGTGGCGGTGGCAGCGATGGGGGCTGCTACTCTCCATGGCCGTCCGACGTGAGGCCCCCGTAGGACCCGCCCACTATCAAGATGGAGCCGTTACTCTGGATGTGGCTGGTAGATTCATGACCAAAGGCCTTAAGGGAACAAGAGCTTTTATTTCGGCTCACGATTGTCTAGCTACAGCGCCTTGCCCAGCTTGGAAGGAGAGCTCACACCCACACCAAGGGCCGAGGGAACTGGCCAGGTCAAATCCACAGGACTGCTGAGAGGGACAACTCTCACCTGCCAGACCAGCATGTCTGGCCAAGTGTACAGAAGGACGCCAACTCCCTAACCTGCTCCCTCCGTCTTACTCACCTGCCTGGGGGACCAGGCCCACCCACCATGGGCTGGACCTTCCCAACAACTAGACAATCTCCTGCAGGTTTGCTCAGACCCTAACTCAACCACTGATTCCTTACAGTGGCAGAGTCCTGGCCTAGCAGGCTCAAGGCTTTAAATTCAGTCCTTCATACAGCCAAGAAGAAGAAGACGAAGAAAACAATCAAGAGTCTATGATGGGCTGGGATTTTTCCCTTTCCTCCAAGTGACTCAAACTAGGCATAATAAAGAGATCAAAGCAAGACTCTTCCCTTTACTTCAAGGACACGACTTCCGCCAGAATCAGTCCCTGGATGCCGTCCCTTTGCTGGGCACATTCACAGTGTACGCAACAGATGTACAATGGCCCGCAGCCCGTGCCCCGCATTGGCAGCAACACGCTGATTGAAAGTGTCACTTCCTAGCGTGCAGTGGGAGGTCCGCTTTCCTGAGGGAGGGGAGAGGACTACGCCTGTGTCTGTGACACTCCTGACGCTCACTCACATTGCTGATAAATTACACGTGCTCACGTCTCTCTACAAGAAAGTGGTTGGCTCCTGCAGGTCTGAGGCCAGGGAAGGGGCACAAACACCCCTCGTTTCTCTTACGTGACACTCGGTGTGCCCTTGGTCCTGCCTACCATCCGCTAAGTTAGCGGGGAAGAGAGATAAGAGGGGAAAGTGGCCAGCAGTCCACCGTCCTCTCGAGAGGGGGTGACTTCGAAGCTTCCCTTTCCCAGCTCCTCCTCTGGCTCCGAGCACCAAGCCTCCACGCACCTGTGGGGGGCTCGTCCTGCTGTCCGAGCTCCTGGGCACTGGCGCGGACCAAGTTGTCATTTCATGACAGAATGGGGTGGGGCTTTCAGAGGTGGTAGACACGCAGATGACTGTTACTGTGATAGTAGTAGCTAGTGTTCATTGGATCGGCCTTTTCCCCCCAGCTTTCCAGTGCCTTTCAAAGCCACTCACATACTCTGGTTCCTCTTCAGATCGTATAAATCTTTCCCCCTTCAAAGCCACTCACGTCCAATACCCCATCCTTGGTGCTGAGCTGACCACAGACAACAGTCCCTTCTCTCCGTCAGTGGTTAGCGACCCTGTCTCCAAAGTCAAGTGAATGATAACTGTGGATCATCAGCCGGGGTGACCTCTGGTCTCTATTTGCAGGTGCACACACACGCTTGCACATCTGAACAGATATGTGCAAGTGTGCATGTGAACAGAGAGAGAGAGAGGGCTGCTTCCTTCCTTCCACGCTCAATTCTTTAGACGACTTTGTGATAAAAATCACTGGTTGATTCATGGTGCTTGACTGTCCTCGTGAGATGTGCTGGTGATGTCAGTGTCTGGCCTGAAGGGACTAACCCGGAAGCACACATGAGCAAGAACAGACAGTGCCTTGATGGCATGAGCCCTGCAGGGAGGAGATGCAGGCAACTTGCAAGGGGCCTCACTGCAGGCCACACACATCAAAGAAAGGTGGGCGACACTGGAGTAGGCTGAGGGAAAGGGTGGTCACAGCCAGGCCGGTAAGATGAAGGAGGGGCGGGACTCTCAGGGAGAGTCCACGCAGAGGTGAGCTCTTGCAGTGGGGATGACCACCGGAGGACCACACTGGAAGGGACAGTGTATGGGAGGCTGGGCGCTCAGTGTGTACAGGGGTGTCTCATAGGACTCTGGGGGGCTCCAGGGAAGCCCGTAGTCCTGCGTGTAGTAACAGGAAGGATGTCATTTAATTTGCTTGGCTTTAGTGGGTGAATGGAGATCATACAGCGGTAGATGGGCCGTGCCAGGGTTCTCGGGACCTGGTGCTGCCTCACCGTAGTGCAGAAACGGTCAACTGTACTTACTATTTCAGGTAATAATGACTAGAACTACCTTTGTATGCCTGCACGCATGGGCGTGCATGCAAATGTGACTGTCTTTGTGCTATGCAAATACATGCGTGCAAATACCCAGTGTTTACTGCACATAGACATAGTGGTCTATGTTGTGACTATGCTAAATCCATTTAAAAACTGGCTCTTTCTCTGGTCTCCTGATGAAATATGTAAAGCACAAAGTTATCCAAATGGACTGGCATCACAAGAAGAAATAAATCTGCCTCTCTGTATGTTTCCCATTGTCTGTCCAGATATTTACACACTCACCTAACATCTATCCATCCATCTATCATCTGTCCAGGTATCCACCCACTCATCTAACATCCATCCATCCATCCATCCACCCATCCATCCATCCACCCATCCATCTATCCATCCATCCATCTGTCCATCTGTCCATCTATCTGTCCGTCCATCCATCCATCCATCCATCCATCCATCCATCCATCCATCTGTCTGTCCATCTATCCATCCACCCATCCATCCATCCATCCATCCATCCATCTACCCATCCATCTATCCATCCATCCATCTGTCCATCTGTCCATCCATCTGTCTGTCCATCCATCCATCCATCCATCCATCCATCCATCCACCCATCCATCCATCCACCCATCCATCTATCCATCCATCCATCTGTCCATCTGTCCATCCATCTGTCTGTCCATCCACCCATCCATCCATCCACCCATCCATCTATCCATCCATCCATCTGTCCATCTGTCCATCTATCTGTCCGTCCATCCATCCATCCATCCATCCATCCATCCATCCATCCATCCATCCGTCTGTCCATCTATCCATCCACCCATCCATCCATCCATCCATCCATCCATCCATCTACCCATCCATCTATCCATCCATCCATCTGTCCATCTGTCCATCCATCTGTCTGTCCATCCATCCATCCATCCATCCATCCATCCATCCACCCATCCATCCATCCACCCATCCATCTATCCATCCATCCATCTGTCCATCTGTCCATCCATCTGTCTGTCCATCCAACCCATCCATCCATCCACCCATCCATCTATCCAATCCATCCATCTGTCCATTCTGTTCCATCTATCTGTCCGTCCATCCATCCATCCATCCATCCATCCATCCATCCATCCATCCATCCATCCTCCGTCTGTCCATCTATCCATCCACCCATCCATCCATCCATCCATCCATCCATCCATCCATCTACCCATCCATCTATCCATCCATCCATCTGTCCATCTGTCCATCCATCTGTCTGTCCATCCATCCATCCAATCCATCCATCCATCCATCCATCCATCCACCCATCCATCCATCCACCCCATCCATCTATCCATGCCATCCGATCTGTCCATCTGTCCATCCATCTGTCTGTCCATCGCATCCATCCATTCCTTCCATCCATCCATCCATCCATCTGTCCATCTGTCCATCCATCTGTCTGTCCATCTATCCATTCACCCCATCCATCCCACCCATCCATCCACCCATGCATCTAATCCATCCATCCATCGTCATCTGTCCATCATCGGTCCACATCCATCCCTCCCTCCCTCCATCCATCCATCCATCCCTCCCTCTATCCATCCATCCATCCATCCATCCATCCCCCCTCCCTCCTCTCCATCCATCCATCCATCCATCTGTCCATCTGGTCCATTCCATCCATCCATCCACACCATCATCTGTAATCCAACCATCCATTCATCTGTCATTCATCTAACCAGCCAGCTGTCTTTCCATCCTTTCATTGATCCTTCCACCGATTCATCTAACATCCATCCATTCATCCACTTACTCATCTATATATATTCCATCCATCTATCCACCCATCCATTTCTTGTCCATCCATCCATCCATCCATCCATCCATCCATCCATCCATCATCTATCATGCAAACACTCATCATCATCATTCGTCCAGCCAGCAAGCCATCTTTCCATCCATTCATTAATCCTTTCACTCACTCATCTGTTCATCCATTCATGTCCATCCATCCATCCATCCTACCATCCATCCATCCATCCATCTATCCATCCGTTTGTCCAGACATCTCTTCTTCCTTTCATTTTTAAAGTGCTGATGTAATTAAAGCATGTTATCATTTCTGATAATGAAATTGCTTTGAAGTTAAGAGCGTGACTTGAATTCCCAGAAACAAATTATTTCAGTTACTTTTGAGAAATATTCTATTACTGATGTTTACTCTGGTTCAGATATCTTCTTATTTTAAAGAGTTTCACAATATTTTTAATTAATAAGTGAATTAGCACTTACTTCATTACTATGGGTGATCAAAATTTAGAAAATAAAGTTAAAACAAAATCTCAATAAAAAAATCAGTATTTCAACAGGCAACTGTATGGTTTTTTATCACTTGAAATTAGGATATTCCCAAGTCAGAGTATGAAATTTTTTATGAAAATTGACTTGCGACCAGAATAGGAAATTTGACCCCAGGTGGCAAAATCAATTCAGATCCTTCTGACACTTCCCGACCTTGGAGGTTCTCTAGGAGCAAGTTGTTGTATGAAGATGATATTTTGGGCTGTTAATTATTTCGAGTGATTTCCATCAGGGAAAAAAGCAAATGTCATTTGTGACAGTGAGACGGAAAGTCAAACCTTCTCTTCCTCTTGTACCTCAGAAAGGGAGAGAGGAAGACTGGCTCATAGGGCTCTTGTCTGCACCGTAGCTGAAGGGCTCAGAGTGTCAGAGTGACAGCTAAGCCCCGGGGCCCTGCGGGCGCTGCCCAGCTCTTCTGCTGCCCGGGCTGACACGGCTGCTTGCTGGGGCCGCCCATGCCTGCCGCCTTCCACAGTGTGACTGCCTGCTCGCTCCTTCCTTCCTTCCTTCCTTCCTTCCTTCCTTCCTTCCGCCTTTCCTTCCTTCCTTCCTTCCTTCCTTCCTTCCTTCCTTCCTTGCTTCCTCCCTTCCTCCCTGCGTCCTTTCCTCCCTCCATCCTTTCCTTCTTTTTTCCCTTCCTCCCTCCCTCCCTTCGTCCTCCCTCCCTCCTTCCTTCTTTCCTCCCTCCCTCCCTTCCTCCCTACGTCCTTTCCTCCCTCCGTCCTTTCCTTCTTTTTTCCCTCCTTCCCTCCCTCCCTCCTTCCCTCCTTCCTTCCTCCCTTCCTCCCTTCCTCCCTCCCTTCCTCCCTTCTTCTTCCCTTCCTTCCTTCCTTCCTTCCTTCCTTCCTTCCTTCCTTCCTTTCTTCCTCCCTCCCTCCCTCCTTCCTCCCTTCTTCCCTCCCTCCCTTCCTCCCTCCTTTCCTCCCTCCTTCCCTTCCTTCCTTCCTTCCTTCCTTCCTTCCTTCCTTCCTTCCTTCCTTCCTTCCTTGTTCTTCTTTCTCCTTTCTAAAAACAGGGTCCTCTGATCCAGAGCTCACTGTGTCCCCCTCATTCTCAGGATGCCCTCACGCTTTGGCCTCGCCCAGGCTCGGGGGGACTTGATGGTCCTTTCATGTGCTCATCTGCTCACTGTCTGGTGCAAGGACACACGGGACTGATGGTTTGCTCAAGCTGCCACCTTGCTCCTCCCTGCTTTGTAAGGGACTAAGCTGGCTCGTCCTGTGTTTCTTTCTGTGGCATCTGTCAGCTGTGACCCTCTGATTCCAACATGACCTCTTCTGACATCACCAGGGAAATCATCAGAGCATTTGAACCAAGCGACATGGATTCATCCAATGGAAGACAAGAAATAACCACGTCAGAAGAGGGACTTGTGTAGTGAGCATGTCGGTCTGACCAGCTCTCAAGAGGTAGATGGAGTCACCGAGGCATGCGCCCTGTGATTCAGGCTTAGACTGATACCCTAAAACCTGCACATCTCTGGGCTTGTCTGTACTGAGTTACTCACCATCCTTAAGGCGTTGGGGAGAATTAAATAGTTGATACTTATTCAAAGGCTGAATCTCAGATAAAGAGAAACCATATGCTAAAATCAAAATTTTCACACTCTCCTTTCAAAACAATTGTATTCACTTATTTATTTTTTGCTTGCATGCATGTGTGTGCATACATGTGTATATGTGTGCATGTGTGCATTAATACAATTGTATGTACGTGTGTGCATGTGTGTGTGAATGTACTTGGGGGTGCGCGTGTGTGTAAGTGAGTGTATACGCAGGTCACCTGATAATTCGCAGCCATATAAGCCGCAGGGATTGAACTCGGGTTGGCAGGCTCGCCAGCAAGCCCCTTCACCACTGAGCCACCTCATTGGCCCTGTGTTTTCTTCTTTCTATAAGATCCAAGAGCTTAAGCACATAAGTTTCTCTTAGACACATATCCATGTTCATTAAGTTGGAGCAAAGTCCAGAGTCACGCTAAGTTTACATGTGTTGACAAGGTGACACATTCTTGGCCTGTCTTTGCTGCAGTGTATTAAGGGGACACCTTCTTGGCCTGTCTTTGCTGCAGTGTATTTCAGCAACTATCAGGCTTTCTCTAGCTTTCATTCTGCGCTTCCTCCTCAGGACGCAAGGTTTAAGAGGACCAACAGGGTCACAAAAAAATTATTAGCATCGCTAATACTTTCCATACGAGGATGCTACTTGCATCTTATTCCTTAGCCGCAATCACGGCAACCTCCCCTTCCCCCTGTCCCCCACCCCCCGCCGGGCTGGGAGCAGAGGAGACAGGTGCATGAATGACAGCCAGTCCCTGACCCTGGGGTTCAGAGCCTAGTGTGACCACATACGCTAAGGGCTGGCAGACCCGACAGATGTTCCAGTGTCAGGAAAACCTCAATGGGGGTGAGCAGCTGGGGCTGACGTGGGGTGGAAGATGCTCAGGCCAGTGACCTAGAGAGCAAGGAAGGACTGGAAGTGGCCGGAACGTCCAGCGCGGCTAGAACGACGCAGGAGAAATGTTCAGCATGGCTGGAGGCGTGTGCAGGCAGGAAGCAGAGCTGAGGGGTAAGGTCAGCTCTCCAGCGGCCACACAGCAGCCCTCGCTGTCCTGCCCCACGCTGGGCAGCAGCTGTGATGGTCACTTGATCGCTCATGAGCTTAACATAAGGGTCTCGAGTTTGCCCATCTGAGCACACGGGAACGGCAGAATCCAGGCTAAGTATGGTCTGAGTTACGAACCAGAAGCAACAGATGCTAATAGGTGCACAGACCGGCTCACTGTCCACACCCCAAACTCAGATGCCGGAGGCCAGGCCTTGGTACCTCAGAAAGGAACAGAAACTTACAGCTGAGTCTTTGAAGAAGTGTCTGAAACCATCTAAAAGTCAAAGCTTTTCTAATAATATGGAAGATGGACTTTTACTATCAAAACTGATCAGTGGATTCTAACAATTTAAATTTAAAGTAAACATTTGTTCTTATTGAGTATTAATTTTTCTAAGGATATAAAGAGGTTCTCTTTCCCCTTATCTAAGGTTTTGCTCTCTCCACCTTCAGTTAGCTATGATAAGCATGGCCTGCAAAGATGACATAGAAAATTCCAGAAACAATTTTGCATTCTTGTAACTTTTATTACAACCCCTTGCTATAATTTTTCCATTCTACTGCTGTTCATTACTGCTATTCTCCTGGTGGTGCTAATTCATAAATTAAACTTCACAGGAGGCGTATGTGCCTAGAAATATTTCACACACACACACACACACACACACACACACACACACACACACACACACACTTTCTTATTAGCCAAGTTTTCAAGAATCAGCTGGGGGACTAAGAACATGTCCCTCGGGTGGGGCAGTTGACTGAGACCTGAAACCTGGCATCAAATTATCTCTTTGGGAAGAGAAAAGGCAGAACACAGTTTCCACTTTCTACAATGTGCAGCTTCAAGACAAGGGTTTCCACAGTGGCTCCGGCCGCAGGAAGCAAAGCTTTGTCTCACACATGCGTCGCTGGCCCGTCGCATCCCAGGGTGACACTGTCTCCCTTGCGCCACGTTCCCTGGTCAGCACACCTGGATCTCAAAGTACTTGGTTCATTATAAACATTTTGGGTGAAGATTTGGAACGCTCCCTGCTGGCGCGTGATCGAGGTGACAGCCGCTGCTGGACCCAGCTCTGGCTTCTCAGGAGAGACCTTCCTGGCACAGCGGCACCTCCAAAGGCTCACATTGAACACCATGAGCACCCCACTCTTAACAGCCCACCCCCACCTCTGTACCCCTGCAGGAGCCCTTCAGAGAACTACTGGAATGTCCAGACTAGTCAACAGATTTAGTCTGTTGTGTTGAGAGAGGAAGGCAGGCCGAATGGTGAGATGGACAGACAGGCAGACAGACAGGCTTGTGACCTGCAATGTCTCTACTGCTTTCTACGCTTGCAAAAATATTCAGAAATGAACATCTTTTTTTGAGAAATTAAACTCTTAGTAAAATTGGTCTTTGATTAGTGAGCTCTAACATCATAAGAAATCAGTGAAAGAGAGTGAATCTTTTCATGGGTGAATTGGGTCCCTCCACCCCATGTCCATCCCTCACCCCATTTCATGTGTTGACCTCTTACATGTGGGAACGTCAGCTCTGAATGGAAAACGGGACAGTCGATGCTGTAATCACACAAGAGCAATGCGCCAGCACAGCTCCAGCATCTGACCCGGTACAAACCAGGTCCTTACGGAGATGCTTAGCCACCGAGGCCCCAGGGAGCAGCGCCACATTTGGATGCCGGCGAGGAGGAGGCTGGGGACAGGGAATGACGGCCACTGGAGGCCAGCAGCCGGCGCCCGCTGCGAAAGGCCGGGTGGTCTCCCTCTGAGCCAGGGCAGCCCATCCTGCAAACACTCTGGTTTCAGACTTTGCAGATAGATTCCAGCTGCCTGCGGGCTGAAGTCAAGGACCCTTGACACAACACGTGAGCCCAGGTCCTTCCCTAGGCAGGAAGCGGTCCTTGTCTCCCATGAGGCTTTGCGGGCGCTTGAAGGAGCCCCAGATGGCCAGCGGCTGGGTCCTCGAGCACTCAATACTCAGTGACCCAGACTGGAGTTGTTGACAGACAGACTGGATGGCAGGGCCGATGCGGTGCTCTGCAACCTGAAGGCAGAGTGGTGGCTCCAGCAAGGACAACTTCTGGTCCTGGTAGGGCGGAGCCTGTGAATCCCGGGCAGAATAAACAAGGAGGAGGTGGAGGCGTCCATGGTGGTTCCCGAATTCGCCCATGGTACTACACACACACACACACACACACACACACACACACACACACACACGCATACATATGCACAACTGAATAAAAAAATTGAAAAAGAAAATCACAATTTGTGGACTGGAGAGATGGCTCAGGGGTTAAATTCTTTGCCTCACAAGCACAAGGACCTGAGTTCAGATCCCACGTAAAATGCTGGTGGCTGCAGTTCTGGCTTTGAAAGGTGGAGCCTGGGAAATCCCAGAGCAAAGCAATAAGATAGAGCAATCCAAGAAGATTCCTAAAGTCACCCTTGGACCTCCAGGGGTGCTCTCTGTCCACATGGTTGTACACACATGTACACAATCCACATGAAACCCACACATGCAAAAAAAAAATCACAATTAGCTTTGATCCTTGGCTAACTTTCTATTTGCTAGTTATGAAATGGTTTATTTCATCTATTTTTAATTTTGGCACTTCATAGTTCTTATGAATGAACCTTGAGCCTTGTCCTTTTTACCTTTCATTTAGAAACAGGGTCTCCCTAAGTTGCCAAGACAATGCACAGGACTCCTGGCATGTCTCAAAGAGTCACTTTTCCCTTTTTCAGAGATATTTAATATTCCTATTTTTCCAAATTGCTAAGGGAAACCCTGGTGACACGTGTCCTCTGTGCGTGCTGTCATTTCAGGCTGATAACTCTGTGACTGAGGTTTTCCCGAGACTCTGCCTGCCGCGTAGGTGCTTCATGTGCACACGTGATCCATCTTCTGTGCCCTTCTCATGACGTGTGAGTCTTTAACAAACACTGTCAGACTTCCGGTCTGCTTTCTTCCCCTTGTGTATTTCCAAAGTACAGAAAATAAGAAATGTCTTGTTCCTTCACATATTCGCCAAACATTGATTAAGGAACTTGTGAGTCCCAAAAGGAAAATGTGGATCTGACTTTCCAGGTGGAACCGGTTTCTTTCCCTCTGCCAACCAGCACCGGGAAAGTGTATTTCCACACGCAGTGTGATCTCCTGCTGCCGCGATGAGTTGCCTGTGTCCACAGCCCCCATTCTCCCCATGCAGACCCCGAGCTTCTGAGGGGGACACTGCTTCATGTCCCTTGTTCAGTCCTCTCAGGAAGTGCAGCCTTGATCCTTCTATGTGCTGTGGTGCTTGGCGAAGATATCAACAAGGAAAAATTCCTAGGACACACGGGCACTGAAAATGTCTGCAGGAAAAGATTAGCAACAAGCAATCGCTAACCAGAAGAAGAAGGTCAGCCCCATAAGCAGCCGCCATCCTTGTTTCCTCTGCAGCCTCTGAAATCATCCAGAGGTATCTCCATCTTTCTTGTATGCCACGCTTGCTGCCTGGACCCACACTCTTCCCATCACCGTGCCAACTGACGAAGCATAGAGAGGACTATTTTGGAGAAAGAACCCACATGGGAGGTTTTCAATCAATGCAAATGGAGTTTCAAAAGTACTAGCAGAAAATGCTCACACGTGCTTGCTCGTGCACTGCCAGGGTTGGGGAAGCCTTTCTGTTGCGTCGGAATGTTCACGAACATTTTATGCAGATTCAAGAGGACATGTAAAATGCTCAGAAACATTAAGCAATTTGCATTATCATGACCTGTTCTAAACTTTCTGCCGTGGATTCTATTTTAGAGTTTGCATGAGCAGTTTCCAGCAGCAGACTACATTTAAACATTTATTTGCGGCAAAACCTATGAAACGGGCTGGAGAGATGCTTGGCGGCTAAAGTGTTTGCTGTGTAAGCAAAAGGAGCAGAGTTTGAGCCCCCAGATCCCATGTGAGATACCAGGTGAATGTGCAAACCCGTTTGTAATTCCAACCTCAGAAAGCAGAAACTAGAAATTCCCAAAGCAAGATAGCTAGCCAGATTGCCCCAATTAGTCAGCTCTGGGATTTAATTAGAGACCTCTTATGAAAGAATAAGGTGGACAGCAATGGAAGATGATTCCCAGTATCAGCTTCACACTTCTACATATACCTGCACACGCACATGCACCCACACAAGCAAATCTGAATGCTTGCACATACATAGCCCCCATACTCACATACTCACATTCACATGACGATGGGGAAAGAGATTGTGTCATGCTGAGAAGCATCGGATGTTCTACGTACATGGGAGTAAGTCATATGGCTCACTGCAAGTATTGCACAGTGAACATCGTTAGTTGTCACAGATTGGATGATGCTTTATTTTGGCTCAGTCAACTTTCTTTTTTTTATTTTTTATTCAATTGTGCATGTGTGCTTGTGTGTGTGTGTGTGTGTGTGTGTGTGTGTGTGTATGTGTGTGTAGAACCACGAGCGAATTTGGGAACCACCATGGACCCCTCCACCTCTTCCTTGTTTACTCTGCCTTGGGATTCACAGGCTCCGCCCTACCAGGACCAGAAACGTAGGCCACTCCCGCTTCCGCCCTGCATCTATATGTGGGGTCTAGGATCCGAACTCAGGACCTTCAGCCTGCAAGGCAGAGGCTTAACCCCTGAGCCACCTCTCCAGTCCCTGGTTCAGTCAACTTTCTAAAGCATCTTCCTTCTTTCCTTCCTTCCTTCCTTCCTTCCTTCCTTCCTTCCTTCCTTCCTTCCTTCCTTCCTTCCTTCCTTCCTTCCTTCCTTCTCTCTTTCTTTCTTTCTTGGATTAAGGTAGAGTTTTTTAGAAGAGAGAACAGAATTCACAGATGTGAATCTGTGAGGGGCAAGAGCCAGACTCCAGGCATAGAATCCATGAAGAACAAGGGAAAGACAGAAAAGAACTCAAGGACTCTAGATGTGAAGTCCCAGGAGAGACAAGGGAGCCCCATTTTCTTGATAATTAAATGAGTAGAGGAGTTTTCCAATGCTGGAAACCACATTCCAAACACCCGGAGAAGAGACACCCTGGGATTGCGGGTGGGTTTCCAGTTACAGTGTTGGGGCAATGCTGGTGGGAAGGTGTCTTTGCTGGGGTGGGTGGGTTGGGCGAAGCTGGAGGGTCCTTTGGGGTGGCTGACACCTGCCCAGGGGACAGGGTCACTAAGCAGCATTTTTTTCTTGAGGTCTGCATCGACCTCATCCAAAGACCCCAGAACATCAAGCAAAGATGCCGTCAGCTCGTCATAGGGCTAATGCTGCATCCTCTGTCCACAGCCCCACCTGTGCCAGGGTGGAGGGTCCGGGGGCAGACCCCCATTGCCACCCACCAGGAAGGGCAGGTGCTTCCACCTCGGTGGGTCCTTCTGCCCTTGGCCCCTCAAAGTCACTGTCCTTCTTTCTCAGGGCCCACCCTCCCTTGGGACATTCCTGACCTGGTGATGAAAGGGAACATGACCTGGTGTTTCTAATCAAATGGGCCCAGAGGCCACCCTGCACCCTGACGGTCTCCTGCAAGCTCCTGAGATCCGCCTCCTCAAAAGCTAAAGGTGACCCGCTCCCCACAGCAGCCCCGGGGATCAGCTGTCAGGCCACATGAAAACCATTCTCTTCATGGTTAAAACTTTAATGCACTGCTTATAGGTGGATGCAGAGAGGGGTTGCATAATTAATAGAGTGCGGAGAGCCTACCCAGAATATACAATGCCCGCTAAGGAGGGAATGAGAGCCAGCCTCCAAGCAAGGAGCAATCCCTGTCCCCAGATTTCCCCCACATGGGCCAATGTCTCAGTGGAACCCAGCATGGGGGGATCCACTGGGCCTCCCTCGCTTCCTGGGCAGGCATGGAGAGTCCAGTAAGAAAAGCCTAGGGCGCTCCGTTTCCATAGCAACATTTCCAGCATCCTGAAGACGGGGCTCACGCTGGTCAAGGGAACTCGGGACATCTCTGTCACGTTGCAGGGGAACAATGGATGCTCTGGCTGGAAGGGGGGGGCAGAAGGAGCCCAGGGGGTGGCAGGAAGCCATCAGCAAGGGGCGCTGGCTGGTTGCTCAGCAGAGGCAGCCCGGCATATGGTGTCTGCAGGAGAGGCGGGGAGGAGCAGGGGGGAGCCGGTTGGCTAATCGCTCCAGTCGCCTGCACCCTCAGGCGGAATCATATTGCTTTATGCAGATGAGTTCATAACGGTTTCTTCAATTTGGCTCTTATATATATATTTAAGAAAAAAGGCGCAGGTTCCTCACGCTGTGTCAACAGCCACCCGAGGGCGTACCACTTCACAAGGCGGGTGTATTACTATTTAAACACAAGCTTTTAGCTGAACATCGCTGCTGCCTTCTGAGTTTAATTACCGCCCTCCCCATGGGGCCCAATGAGCCATCCACTCCTCCCAAGGGGTTTCTGCTGGTGATCTTTAACTAAGCCGGGGAATGAGAAGTCTGCGCCTCTTAAAGTGCCCCTGCCAGCTCCCCGCTCTGCTGGAGGATTGTGGGAGAGGGGCTATGAGTCTCCAGCCTCCCAGAATCCATGGGGGACTGTGGGGGTGCCTATTGGAAATGAACCAGCAGAAGATGGGCCTGTTGTATACATGAAACATACAAGGTGATGTGTAAGCGTTTTAAACGCACGGTTCTTCTGAACTGCAGGGGGAGGGGCTCTGCCTTGTTAATATCGAAGTGGCCACTAAATGCTGACACCCAGAGACCTGCCCTTACCTCCCCCCCAGCTGAACCAGGTAGTTGATAAATCATCATCATTAGATCAGACTGTCTAAAGAGGGTGTGGCTGAGATATTTAACCATGTTTAGTAAACAGAATAAAACATCAAGGGCCATGTGCGTTGTTGGCTGTGTCTAAGTAGCCAGCGTTGAAATGTCCTGTGTTTGTCTAAAACCACAGAGAGTCACGCTAAGGAAGACATAAGAGATGCATCATCTATGTTTTGGAACAATAATAAAAAATGCATCAATCCAACATAAAATTTTAACAAGGCCAGCAGCATATTCTCAAGGTGGTGCCCATCTCCAAACAGTCCAAGGTATTACATTTGGCTCAGAGAATTCTATACTATTTGTCAGTCATTTACTCTAATGTCTACCACATGTACCCAGCTTTGAGAGGATTGTGTACATACAAATGAAGGAAGCTACGGAGGACATAGAGTACCCCATCTCCACATTACTACAACAAACTGAATAATAGTACAATGTGCTAAGAGCTGCTTTCCTTTGCCCATGTACTTGTTTCTTAGGTATTCCTGGGAGATGGGCCAGTGGACAGGCATGTCTACTTCTCCTCTCGTTCTCCTAGCAACTCTCCAGGGCTCTGTTGACAAAGACCCTATTGGAGATGAGGAGGGAAACAGAACTTTCTAGAATTCCACCTAATATACTGAGTAGAGACAATTGACTTGAGTCAATATAATGAAGAGTTAGAAAATTGTTTGACTCATTATAGAGGGGGGGCGTATGCTCACATTCTCTTACAGTGACCCAAATTCCTGCAAGCCACGCAGAACAAATAAGGCAGCTCGCAGAGGGGTGCATTGGACGTCTGCTACGGCCTGATGAGGGTCTCTCTACCTGGGATTCCCCAGCACTGGCGCTGTGTGGGAGAATCTCAGGAAAACTTGACTTTGATCCTCATGCCTGGTAAATATGGAAAGGGGCTCTTTAGCTTTTTGTTGAAGGTCTGTGGAGACTGCTTCCTTTTCCTTTGGGCCATCTGCCCCTCTTAGGCTGGCACCTCCTCTCTCTTCTCTTCTCATGATCTGGCATCCAGCCCCAGGTCAGAAGCTCATGCAGTTAGTGCCAGAGATACCATGAGCAAAAGATTAGAGACCTTATCACATTTATGAATCCATAGTGTGTGTGTGTGTGTGTGTGTGCAGATACTATCCAACTTATGAAGCGATTACCTCCTAATAAATCCACTCCAAGTCAGAAATACTCCAAGCTGAATATGCACCTCACATCCCATCATAAGGCCAAAAAGTTGCCAGTCAAGCCATTAAGGTCACATGCCTCTGGAGGCATGGATTGTCTGACCGCCCCCAGACCTAGGTGTTTGTTATAGTCTCATAGGCTGTGTAAGGAACACTGAGCTCCAAAGACAGAAGCAACTAAAAGGAACGTGGACAAGAATCAGAGGACTCAGAATTCACGGCCGCTTCCCACGCCCACAGTAGATGCAACAGACCCTAGACTCATGCTGCATCCTCAGCCTTGACTCCTCCACCAAGCAAAGGCCATGGCTCACGGAGAACCCTCTGTGTCCACCTGCTGCTCCAGGGTGGGCACCTTGGGGACCTGCCGCCCTCCGCAGGTAGACGACACTTCCATCATCTTCAACAGCCTCATTGTCTGTCCCCGCCTTCCCTCCCCTGCCAGGGGCCACCTGCTTTCTCTGCTTCCCAGATCTCAAATCACATTTCAATTTGACATAGCTGCGGGAGCATTCTTTCTCTCTGTTCTCATCTCGTGGAATTGGGCTCAAGCAATCTTTATGCATTCGTTTCTCTTTGTCTCCCTCTCCTATCTAATTTCGCCACGAGGCAGGCCAGGTAGACAGTTTTGAGATGACTATTATGTAAAGAGCTCTTAAAGACTCTTCCCTTCACACCAGGTAGCTGTATCATCATCTCTTTTCTGGGGGGGAGGGGTGAAATGCTGCTGTGACTGTAGTCAAATAATGGGGGTGGGAATGGGGGGGGGCATCAGGAAAGGGCTTCCAAAGGCTTTCAGAGGAAGATTAGGATGCAAATCCAACCCGGAAATTTGAAGCCTCACTAAGCATCTTTGTTTATCTGATTACTGCTCAAAACCATCTGTTCTTAATTGTAAGACAACAAATTGTTCCACAATCAGCGAGGATTAAAGGACCAAGCCTCTTAGGGTGGTTTCTATGGAATTTCAAAATAGAAGGAGAGAGGATGTGTGTAGCCTTTTCCCTCTGGAGTTTAGAAAGCCACCAAAACGCTTTGTTTATGTATTTCCGGGCAGAAGTTATGAAGGCCTGGTGCTTTCATGTCACACGAAGGGCTTGTGCACTCAGAGGACCTTCTCCTCTGAGAATTTCTGGTGTGTTCTCCAGGCGAGCACAGCCAGGGTATCTCTTTCACACCAGACTTTGTCACAGAGGGGCACTGAGAAAAGAGTAGCAAGACCTCAGATCCCTGAGGGACTGGACTCCAGAGAACCATTGTACCCTGGAAAAGACTCAGCCTGGGGTCTGGCAGTCATTTCTTAACGCTTGGAAAATAAATGCAAGTTTTATATGCCTAAGTCGCTAGCCAAGCTTACGTTTAACTCCTTTCTAAACAATCTTTCATCCTCTAACCAGGAACTTTGGCAAGATTCTGCCTTAGCTGCTTTTCTGTTGCTGTCTAAAATATCCTAACAGAAGCAACTTAAGGGGAGAAGGTTCATTTTGTTTCTCAGTGCAAGGATATAGTCCATCCTAGCAGGGAGCTATTGGTAGGAAGAGCTTGAGGCAGCTGGTTACATTGTATCCACAGCCATGATGTTTACATAGAAGTACCTGGTTACATTGTATCCAAAAATCTTGCAGCAAAGAGCTGACACACAGCTAGTTACATAGAGCTACCTGGTTACACTGTATCTATAGTCTTGCTGCAGAGAGCTGATCTTCCCCTAGTTACAGGGAAGTAGCTGGTTAGATTGAGGTTTGTCTTCTGGACATTCCACATTCTGTCAAGTTGGAAGTAACACTAACCATCTGTGTTGTTTAATAACTCAGCTGTCAACTGATGTTGACATAGTCAACATAGCCTCCTAGAAACCAATCCTCAGGCCACACCCGTGAAAGATTCTCTAGGTTAACCTGTGCCTAAGGGATAGCTTGACTAGGTCAATTAGAAAACATACACTGTGGGTGGAACTTTTCTCTGGTCTGGGCTCCTGAACTATACAAAAAAGAGAAAGTTGAGCTGAACACATGTATTCGCCACTCTCAGCTTCCTGATTGTAGATGTTTGTGACCAGCCCTCTCAAGCTACTGACACCTTGACTTCCCCACCATAATGGACAACACCTGGAGCCGGGAGCTACAGCAGATCCTTTCTTATTTGAGTTGATCGTGTTAGGGTACCGCACGACAGCAAGGCAAAGAGAAACATCACCCTCACCATAGCTCAATGCTTCTCTTTGTCAATTTGCAAGCTAAGAAGCTTCTTTGCCATTCAAGAACTCTGGGAATCCTTGCAGGTGATACCTGCTTCCATTCTCGCATCAATTTCCACCTGCATGTTTTATCTTGAAGTAGTTCCTCTAACATTCTCTGACAGAATCACACTACCACTCAAACAAGACTTAAAAATAGAGGGTTCCTCGAAGCGGCTGAATACCATTTCTTCACTGAGCATGTGCGTAGCGGAGGTCCAGCAGGTGCTTAACACAGGCAAAGGAGTCCTCCCACCCCATAAGTAGCAGAGATCCTGGGGCAGTGGGAACCAGAGGGCGGGAGGAATCCACAGCGTCACGGTCCACAGGCAGCACTTGTCGTCATTCACAGAGATGTTGCCTTTTCCAGTGGGCAGTTCTCTTAAAAGTGAAATGCAAGGCCCAGTGAAATAACTAAGTGGGTAAGGTGCCTGCTCCCAAACCTGGCACCTGAGTTTGCTTCCCCAAAGCTACATGGTAGAAGGAAAGAACTTTTAAAAGCTGTTCTCTGACCTTTACCTGTGCACCATGGTAGGCATGTATGCATCTCTTCTCTCTCTTCTTCTCCCTCTTGCTTTTGTTCTCTCTCTCTTTTAGGTAAAATAACAATACTACTACTAAAATAAACTTAGGTAAAATAACAATACTACTACTAAAATAAATAATACACACTATTACAGGAAGGGGACCAGTTCTGATAGTCATTCAGTCAAGAATTGGGCTCTGAAGGAGGAGAATGCCTGGCCATCCTTGCTCAGAAGGACACGTTGTCAAGAGGGCTCACACACACACACACACACTCACACACACACACTGTGCATACACTTCTCCTGGTTGTACTCCACTGCACCGTTTACTCCTGTTTGCACGCGTTCCTAGGATGACCGCCCAATAGATTTGATGTATCTAAGAACCAGTTCTGTAGTGAACCTCAACGGTCAGGTGGATGAGATCCAGACTCGGGGGGGGGGGGGGATTCGAGCCTCTGAGCATGCGGCTGAGAGGGCTTATCTAGATGGGCTAACTGACACACGGAGACCCACCCACTGTGGGCGGCACCAGGCCAGGAGACCTGGTCTGGAGCAAAAGGGGAAAGTGATCAGCATTCAGCACTTCCTGTTCCGGCGGCTGATAGGATGTGACCAGTTCCTGCTGGCTTGATTTCCCTTCTGTGATGGGTGACCCTCAACCTGCTCACCAAGCCTTTCTCCACCAAGTAACAAACTCTACTCTGGCGAGTTCAGGAGACCAGGAGAATGATTTTTGGATAACTCCTGGGTTGGAATTTAATGCCTAATGTCATAGGTTAGAGTCCCGTTTCTTCTTGTCCTTCATGGTTTCTGAGCACCTTCAGCACAATTCTGCTATTTTCCTTACGTAGTCCCTATGCCCAGCACCCAGCACCTAGCTATGCCCAGCACCCGGCATCTAGAACACAGAAGTCGTTTAAATGATGGTGACTGTACAAATGAGGGGCTGGGATGAACCTCACACTTCCCAAAGCTGTACAGTCTCCACATTCGTCCTCTGAGCATCTGCGGATCCAGCGTCCACTCGCTGTTAGTCTCTCATCCCAGCCTCAGGCCTCTGAGCATGCCATGAGAGACCCCCCATCAGGCACCATTCAGTGGAAGACGATGTAAGAACTGGATGCCTGAATGTGGGGGTCTTTCTTTGCTCAGCAATATGTGTTACAGACATGCATGAGCTTCTCTATGGATAAAATCCAAACAATAGTGACCGTTTCTCACTGCCAGAACCTGATGACATCATCTGGCAGCATCCAGATACCGAGATGACATTTAACTGGTATCTGAAATCTGCTCAGAACCAAGGTTTAGTTGCAGCAGCAAGAAAAAAATACACACACACACACACACACACACACACACATAAATCAAAGTGAACTTTTGGTCATAGAGCCACATCATGCTGTGGCTGATGCAGCAATCTAAGTTCCTCTTATGAAATGACGGCTATACATGATGGCACAGGACCAACTTTGGTTCTGAGAGCAAATGGTTCTTTAGCTGGCTCAGATGGCGGCTGGGAATCTGGTCAGCACAAGAAGTGCTTTTGCAAGAAACCAGACTGTGCACAGTGAAAAGTAACATGGGTTTTTGACTTAAGTTTGCTGCAAACGTCTTTCAAGCTCTAATTCAAGGAAACTATACACAATATACACAATCACTGCCTTCCAGTAAGGACCTTACATGGGTTAGATGACAAAGATGAGATAAAACCCATGAAGATTAACGTACACTTTTTCTGATCTCTCAATAGAGCATGCCAGTGTGTATGATTTGTGTATGTATGTATATGTATTTGTGTGTACATGTATGTGTGTATATTTATGCATGCATGTATGTGTGTATATGTAGATGAGTACATTGTGTGTGAATGTATGCATGTGTTTATGTATATGTGTATTTGTATTGAGTGTGTATATGAATATATATGTGTGTATATGTAGATGAGTACATGTGTATGTGTGAATGTATACATGTGTTTATGTATGTGTATTTGTATGTGAGCCTGTATATGAATGTATGTATGTCTGTGAGTGTATATATATAGATGAGTACACGTGTATGTGTGAATGCATGCACATGTTTATATATGTGTGTATTTGTATGTGAGTGTGCATATGAATGTATGTATGTGTGTGAGTGTGGGCACATGTACACCACAGCATGCAGGCAGAGGTCAGAGATCGACCTTCCCAGCCTGTTCTTTCTCCCCTTGCAGGTTCTGGGGCTGGAACTCAGGTCGGCAGGCCTGTGCAGCAATCACCTGTACTCGCTAAGCCATCTCACTGGCCCAATGCACACAGTCTTCATTACTAACAGTGATGTGACGTCAGTGAATGGCTTAGCATGGCCAACCATTTCCCCCAACTCATTCCATGGCAAGCTTTTTTCTGGTAACTGTGCTTGACTCCTATAGACCCATTTTGTCCTTTTGCGCTTCACAGCCCCAGACCCTGCATGCCTGGCATGTCCCACAAGGCGCTCACAGGAAGGCGTGGTGGGTGTTTGCTGGCCGCCCCCCCTCAGCACTGGCTGTTTATCTGCCTCGCACCATCGGCTCTTCCCGAACTGATTTTCCTGCCACCTCTGAAAATAACAGCTCATTAGAAAGTGATCAGAGATTGAGTGAGCAATTGAGCGTAATTACACAAAATTATATAGATCTTCACCCAGGTCCTCCACTCTGCATCTGAGCTCAAGAAAGACGGAGGCCTATATTTACTGCTGGGGGCTGTCCTCAGAGGGAAAGAAGGTGACCGCTGAGTGCAATGCCTGGGAACCCAGACACTCACTGCCCGAGGGACAGGATCAGGGGCCGAAAGGGTGAGAGACATGCAGTCAGCAGACAGAGGCGGCCATGTTCAGGGAAAACTTGCAGGAACCAGGTCCTGAAATAAGCAGAATGGAGACCACTGATGTCCCCCAAGACAGCTTGACCAGAGGCAAGAACATGCATCTCAAGCGATAGCAAGGCCATGTTGAAGCCGGTGTAAGGACACTGGCTTTCCCAGCTCGCCTGGGGCTATCTGGGTGTCTTTCACCATGCAAAGCACTGCAGCCTGTTGGACCACTGCGTTCCTGCTGCAGGCTGCTGGACTGCTGCATTCCTGCGAGCCAGAAGCTTGGGCACCTGCCCGAAGCCCTCTGCATGCCTGACACATCTGTGCACCAGGAAGAGAAGCAAAGGGAAGCTGCTCTGAAGCTGATGACGGTATTGGGGTATTACAGTTTGCGTGTCCCTTGCCCAAAATGCTTGGAGACAGATGCATTTCACAAGGTGCACATTGTCCGATCTAGGAACCCGTGCAGATAGATGCACACCATGCATCCAGAACCAAGTCTAAAGGTGAACGTCACTCACTTCTTCTGTAGACACCTTACATCTTGAAGGTAATACTGTGTGATATTTTTAATAATTTTGTATATGTAAAATGTTTCATGGTATAGAATTTCTCACTTGTAAGGAGACAATGGTAGATAAAAGCTCCACATTTTGGAGCACTTGAGATTTTAAATTTTGGAATAAGGAATCTCTGTATCATCCAGAGCCTAATATGTATGTATACACATATTAAACATATATATAACATATACATAAATACATAAAGATATGTATGTGTGTATGCATGCATGCATACTTACACAAATGTATACATATACCAGTGTATTGTAATTTTTTGGCAGTACTGGGATCACACACACATCTTTGGGTCTACCAGGCAAGCCCTCCACCACAGGCTGTATCTAGTCCCCATAAATGAAGCTTCTTGGCTGCTTGGGAAACTTACAGTCTTCATTTGTATGCTTAGAACCATGTTCCCAGATGCACCTGTGGGCACAGGTGGAAGTCACCAGCAGGTGTCTTCCTCCATCACCTTCCACCTTTGCTTTTTGAGGAAGGGTCTCTCGCTGAACCTAGAGCTCACCATTCAAGTAGACTGGCTTCCTGGTGCATCCCCAGGAAGTGCCTGACCCATCTCTGGTTCTGAGATCACAGATGAGTGCCATCCGTGGCCAGCCTTTATATGGTACCAACCAAGGTCTTTCTAAAGGCTAATAACATTACAGGAATCCGGTGACTAGGAAAAAGTTATCAAACCTCAAATCTTACTTCAGTGCTTATATAAAAAGTAATTAGACATGGACTTTAAAATCATTTTCTAAGCAGGGAAAGAAAAAGCTGGAATGTGCTGCATCCTTATCCAACCATCCTGGTGGACAAGGTCCCAGCATAGTAGAATATTGTTTTAAAGAAACAATTTCTGGAAAAAGGACATGGCATTATTTGATATAAATAAGAGAAATAAGTAAAATATGGGAATTGTCAGACCCCAGTGTTTTTGCCCAGTTTGGGCCTAAACTCTGCTTGCTGAGGAATGTCACAGTGACACCCATTGGTAGGTGCTAGGGATTCCTCCCTATGTAATTTAAATTTCCCTCTGGCTGGAGGAATCCTTCTGGGAATTGGGTGTGCCTTCTATTTGTTCTTAGGTTCTTTTTAGAACTAGCTTCCTGTTCTCTGATTTAGAGAAAAAGCCTGGTTTTAACTTTAAATCAAAATTCTAAATAGAGATTTCACAGTAAGTAGACTTGTTAGCCAGATTTTATACACTGATTTTAAAGAAATTAGAAAGCAACTTCAAGAGTCTTAAAACATAGGTGGGTAAAATTCCCACTTATGAACTAATTCAGAAACTTTGTAAATATGAGACTATGCCATCTGTTCATTAGAATCAATACACAACTATTTCTTACAGAGCATATAAGTTAATAGAAAATAGTAATAAGGTAAATTCTAATATAGTTTCTACCATAGTGACCTAATATGGGCCAGCTTATGTGATAGCAGCCAGAAACTGGTATCCTCCAAAAGGAAAAGTTAATGTAAAGCATGTCCTCCCTCCAACAGATTAATCTATACCATTTACAAAAATGTATAATAGATATGGCACATGTATAGTTAATTGTAATGAAAAACATGTTATTTATTGAAATCAAAAGGAGCTCAAATCTCCTCTGTGTTTTTAACTAGTCTCAAAATGTAGTCTCTGTTAAAACAATGACAACTATGTGAACTCAGGCCCTATGGCTATTTTGGTGGAGCATTATAGATAAACTAGATTTGGAAATACTGGGAGAATGGTTCTGTAAGTGCTTTACCCTCAAGTAATGGGTTAGGTTCTTGAAAAAATCACCTGAAGGTGATTTCTGCTGACTAGGAAAATATGTGTCTGTTTGCAGATGTAGCATTCTTTACCCCCAAATATGCAGTATAAAAGCTGTCACAAAGTTTCAATAAAGTGGATCCAGATTCACTCAGCCTAGAGAGTTGTGTGTGTCTGTTCTCCATTCGCTGACTCCTTGCCTTACCTTAGTCACAGGGGAGCCCTGGTTTGGAGATCATGGCTCTGGCTTGTGGCAGGAATGGATATGCAAGCTTTCTCCAGGCCACCTGGCCAGATAGGTAGGATGCAGGGGTAGAGGGGTGGCTTCTCTGATGTCACTCTTGAACATGGTGCCCCACACTCTACCTCTATAGTGGGGCTTGTTTCCTTCTTTTAGAGTTCCTTCAGCGAGAACCCGAGAATATTGGGCTCTCTCTTTTTGTGTGTCTGCAAATGTCTTCCTTGTGCTTTGGTTGATAACATAGCTGGGTATAGAAATCTACACTGACATTTAGTTTCCTGAAGAATATTTGAAAGATGGCCCAATTTTGTTGGGAATCTGCATTTTCTGTTTAATATGATCAAGACATAATTTTTTTTTCAAAAATTCTGCTGGGTTTATGCAATTTCTAGAATCTGAAGATTCATGTTCTTTATTGATCCTTGGATCTCTACTGAGTTCCATCTCCTTATATTGGCTCTCATGTTGCTGTCTTAAGTCCTAAATAAGAACCCATTGGAACATATGAGTTTTCTTTCTGCTAGTCTTGTAACGTATAATCTGTCTGTCATCTATCTATCATCTACCTATCATATAGTATCTATAATCTATCATCTGTCATTCATCTATCAATTTCTAGTTGTGGATGCCAAGAGCTATAACAACCAGCACCTGACAATAGGAAATCTTTAGTGTGATAGTGGCATGTGGGGTGCGGGGGGTGGTGGTGTAACCATCTGCTATCAGATCAGATTGAAAGCCCACTTTTGGGCTGGTAACACATACCGTCTATTTTAAACTTAGCCAAACACATGCGAAAGGGATGCCTATAGACCCTGCAAGGGGTGGGAGAGAATCAAACTTCTTAGGTCAACTATCAGCACTTGAGAGTAAATTCCATGTACACATGTGCCATTATTCCCTCAGATTAGCATCTCAGCCCTGGAAGAAGGAATAGTCTCTTGAAGTGGAAGCTGTACAACACAGAGACCCACTGCTGGCCAAAGTGCAGGAAACAAATGACTGTGGCACTCAGCTCTAAACAGATATCGAAATCACCCCATGCCAAGGCTCAGGGAACTTCTCAGAAGAGGGGTGGTACAATCATGAGAGTCTGAAGGTGGCACTTCCAGACAGGACTCTCTGTTCACAACAGGCTGCTGCATCCAGGAACTCACATCAGGGGTGTCTACCTCTATTAGACCTGCATGACAAGTGGCTGACCAACTTTTGCTATGAGTGAAGGAAAATCTCATAAAGTACTATACATTTTCTGAGAGAACACGGAAGATTAGTACCTAACAGGAGAAGGGGGGCATTTCTAATCAATCATTTGCCCACTGATGAGTCAGCCACCCATAACCCACCAGCTCCTCAGACAATTGCCAGGTCAGACATCCCAGATGAGACTCTTGAAAAAAAGGCTTGAAAGTAGAAGGAGGACTGGAAAGGAGACTGAAGACGGGCAGGAGGAGGATAGGAGTGGGTAATGAAGAGTGAAAGAAACCACATCTGAGTATAGAAGTGTCAAAAATAGCAATCAATCAATAAAAATAGATTTGGAAAATAAAAAAAAATCCATCTATAGCATCAAACACTTTCAAAGCCAAACGACAACTCATGGTTTGAGTATGAGTTGCCCCTCATGGGCTTGCATTTGAATCCTTAGCTGGTGCCAATGTTTGGGAAGGCTGCAGCACCTTTAGGAGGAGCCTTGCTGGAGGAAGACACACCACAGGGGGCGGGCTGTGAGGTTTGTTGTCCAAGCGCTGATTCCTCTTGTTCTTTCTACTTCACGAGGGCTGTGGTGAGCTGAACCCAAGCCGGCCTCCTACTTCTGTCTCCAGCTATTTCTTCCCTGTGTGATTCCCACCTTAAATTAACTATACCCTTCCTGGAGCTAGATAAACACCCACATGTCCCTAAGTCGTATTTGAGTCTGTTCCACAACAAAAAGAACAGCAACAGAAAAACCTCAGGACACCATGCCTGAGACCTTGCAGTGGGCAGAGAGTCTGTAGTTACACAGAATCTAGACAAGAAGAATATCAAAGAATTAAACATAATGAAGAAATTTTAATTAGCAAATTGAAAGTCAGAATGAATGTGGCAGCGAGGCAGGCAGGCTGTAGGCCAAGAACAAAATATTACACCTGACATATGATTCACAACCAAAATATGCAAAGAACATTTGAACCCAGTGCAATGGATCCCATTTCAACATTATGTCTGAGGGATTCTCTAGATAAAGGCGGCCTCTGGGCGGATCCTGCAGAGATGATCTTGATTGCTGTAACTGGTGTGGGAAGACCCACCCATTATAGGTGGGACTATTTCTGTTTCACACCTATACAAAAAACAAACAAACAAAAGCAACAATGAACCACAAGCACCGGTCAGCCATCTCACACTCATCCCTGGCCCAGTGTTCTTGCTGTGATGGATGTGGTGTGACCAGTTTTCTCCACTCCTGTTGCCATGATTCCCTGGCATGATGGACTGTCCCTAGATTTGTGAGCCGATTCAACTCTCCCTCCCACGGGTGCTTGGTCCAGGTGTCTTTTAACAGCAATGGGTCAGGAAACTCTTACATCCAGTTAGTAAACAGACAAACAATATGCTCCCAAATTAGGGAAATGACCTCAAAATTCACAGAAGATATACCGTGGCCTGCAAGCATACCGTGTGAAGCAAGCAGGATTGCTTATCAGAGTAATGCAAACTGAAACCATCACAAAATACTACTTCATGCATGCTGCCATGATTAAAATTAAATCACTGTCAATACTAAAACCTGGAGAGATTGTGGAACCATGGGAACTGGTAGGAGTTTAAGTTGTACCTTTTTTGATGTTTCTTATAAAGTTAAATATGCAATTTTACCCTAGTGTTTACTCAAGAGAAATGTTAACATATGTTCACAAAAAGACTTCTATAATAATATTCCTACCAACTTTTCTCATATTAATCAAACACTGGAAAGAGCTCAAAAGTCTGGTAACCAAAGGATGGGGGGAGTAAAATAAAGGGAAAATATGTTTCTGGAACCAACAGCAACATGTGTGGATTCTAGAAGTATTTTCTGAAGGAAAAGAAGCCAGAGAATGCATGCAACTGAACTCCACTCACCTGGCTTCCAGAAGCACAGAAGCCACCTGTGCTGGAAGAGACAGGGGAGGGACCCCAGGGTAGAGGTGGGGCACCCACTGGTAACAGGGAAAGAGATACACTCTACAATGACAGCTAATCGAAATGTTCTGCAACCATTTTTGAATGGTGTCACCAAGGCTGTAGCCAAATGAATAAAATGCATTAAGCTGAAAATCCATAATTCATGCTTACTTACATAAATTATAGCTCAGAATTCATCTAAGAAAAATTGCAGTGTAGTGACACATGCCTGCAATCCCAGCTCTAAATGGAGAACAGAGCAGCTTCAAGAGCAGCCATAGTACATGGAGGTTTCCAGGGCAGCCTAGAACATACCTCAAAATCCTGACTCAAAAAATAATAAATAAAACAAGTTTCTGTTTAATTAAGAAGGTCACAAGTAAAGTTTTCATGTTATACACATGTAAGAAGATGTTTGAAATGCCCCAAATTGACAAGCTGAGTATTCAGAATATACATATGTGTAAATGAAAAAAGCAGACAGATTGCACTGGTAATATACACAAAACCAGGCAACTTTTCAAAGAGGAAATTCGAAGTGCTCAAATAAATGTAAGACATTATAAAATTATCAGTAATCAGAAAGAATTAAGGAATGAGAAATCCTTGATCGAAGAATTGAAATGCAGGCATTTGCAAGAACTGGAAGACAGACAGACAGAAAGACAGGTAAGTAGATGGATAGATAGATGACAGATAGATAATAGAAATTGATAGATGACTAACAGATGATAGATTATAGATACTATATGATAGATAGATGATAGCTAGCTAGATAGCTAGATAGCTGGATAGATAGATAGACAGATAGATAGATAGATAGATAGATAGATAGATAGATAGATAGATAGATAGATAGATGACAGACAGATTATACGTTACAAGACTAGCAGAAAGAAAACTCATACATTCCAATGAGTTTTTATTTAGGACTTGAGAAAGCAACATGAGAGCCAACATAAGGAGATGGAACTCAGTAGAGATCCAAGGATCAATAAATAACATGAATCTTCAGATTCTAGAAATTGCACAAACCCAGCAGAATTTTTGAAAAAAAATATGTCTTGATCATATTAAACAGAAAATGCAGGTTCCTAACAAACTTGGGCCATCTTTCAAACATTCTTCAGGAAACTAAATGTCAGTGTAGATTTCTATACCCAGCTATGTTATCAACCAAAGCACAAGGAAGACACTTGCAGACACACAAAGAATGGAGAGCCCAATCTTCTCGGGTTCTCGCTGAAGGAACTCTGGAAGAAGGAAACAAGCTCTACTGTGAGGTAGAGTGTGAGATGCCATGTTCGAGAGTGACATCAGAGAAGCCACCCCTCCACCCTTGCAGCTTTTCCACATAGACAGCAAGGTTGGCAATGATGGCCAGGCCTCTGTTCCCGCTGGTCAAGGTCCAGATCACAGCAGACCTGGACAGCTCAGGTCATCGCAGCAGACATATAGAGACATGAGTGACCCTAACTTGGCCAACTTCAAAGAGACTGATGGGGGCACTGCTCTTATCAACTTTTATTTTAGCTCTGTCCATTCAGGAGTTGGGCTTCTCCCTGTGGTGGTGGGGGGGAGCATCCAGGCCCCCGCTAAGCTGGGCACAGGCAGCCCCAGTGTTAGTAGTACAGCTGTGTGGCTTAGGGTTCCCTGGCTGGGCCTGGAGGTCTTTCCCTTTTGTGTCACCAGACATGGAGGGCACCTTGGAACCCACTAGGCCCCAGGGCCACAGAATGACAAGGTCACCTCAGCTCCCAGGGAAGTATCAGCAGCAGCGAGCAGAAAATGGCAGGGACAGCATCCCAACGGTGACATTGCAAAGGGACTCAGATGGAGGGAGCCGGGCAGCTGCACCCTGACGGTGACATTGCAAAGGGGTCTACCTCGGCTGCAGACAGCTCCAGAGCTCAGGTATCCTGGACTGTGGCTGCCTTCCCTTCCAACCCCCAAGAGAAGAAACAGACGTCACAAAGTCAGGTTAACAACCCCCCACCCCTGAATACAGCAGAGACATTATCTGGGAGCACCTCCCAAGGTTTGGGATCCTATGACCCAAGTCCCAAGTCCTGGACCCCCCTGACCAAGGGACGCGTTAGGGGTGGGATCTATCTAACCAGAATTCCCAAAACTCTATGTTGGACAGGAATGGGCCGCAGTGGCAGCAATTCGAGGTGGCTGGAGAGGGGGTGCACGCTGTGGTCCTGCAGGGCCCCAGAACAGACCAATGAGGTGCAGGGGCTGCAGTTAGTAGTCTGTTTCTGTTATGTTCTTGTTCAAGGGGCAGGCGGAGCAGCGTGGACATGGACAGTTTCACAGTGTTGTTTCTCTATGCTTAAATGGGGAGGGAAATCCCTGCTGCTCCTCTTCCCACAGCCACACGGAAAGGAAAGAGGCTGGCTGATGGCTCAGTGACCCGGAAGCGCCACTGATTAACAGTGACAGTCTGGGACCTCTGAGGATGAGGATGAAGGGCAAAGACGTGCTGATGTGGAACTCGTCCATCTTCAATGTCATGAGCATCACTGATTACATGCAACGCGCTTGTCCTAAACAGGTCTCCAGACTTGAGTGAGACAGATTTTTTCCAAGTGGTCTCTATGTGTTCTGAACTGAGACCCAGCATGCCTTGTGGGTCAATCACCTAGATCAATACATACACTGGTAGCTAAGCAACTGAGCATCAACCAATTACAACGGCTGAGCCTTCGGGCCTTTCCAAGATCATGTCCAAATAAGGCAAACTTGACACGGCACTGACCAGCCAATCTCTGCAGCTCATTTCCTGCATCTCTGGTTAGGAATGCAGCTCATCTTTCAGAGACCACCGCCCGCCACACACTTTCCTGGGCTGGCCGGTGTGGCTGGCAGAGCAGCTATGGAGAATCCCATTAAAACCCGAGAGGCCCACACTTGAACCCAGTTTTCCTAAGGGCTCTGTGGATGTTGCTTGGTCTTATCAGCTTGACTGTAATGCGAATAGTCTCTAGGGCTGACTCTTGTATCCAAATGATGCTACGGCCGGAGTCAGCAACAGCACCCCCACCTATCACCAGCACCCCCACCCATCACCAGCACCCCACCTATCACCAGCACCCCCACCCATCAGCAGCACCCCCACCTATCACTGGAAATGGAAAGGTGCAGTGGGCAAATTCAAAAGAGTCTCTGGAGGACCACGCCTTTCCAGAGAGAGCAAAAGCAAGACTGCGGCAAGGTGATTTTATGCTTAAACCATGACCTGTGGGGTCTGGAGAATGGGCCAGGCTTTCGGTTTTGAGCGAGTGAATTTGCTAAGCACCTGGCAAGCAGCAGCAGAAGATTGACACAGCAAGTACCAGACGGAAAGAAGGAAAACACCATCGGTCAGATAATTACAACCCGCAGCAGAGGGGCCTGGTTGAGGCAGAGAGAGAGAGACAGAGAGAGACAGAGACAGAGAAACAGAGATAAGACAGAGAGACAGAGACAGGGAAAGAGACAAAGAGAAGGGGAGAGAGACAGAGAAACAGAGAGACAGAGAGAGGGGGAGACAGAGGGAGAAAGACAGCTACAGAGATGGAGACAGAGAGACAAAGAGAGATGGAGAGAGAGAGAGAGAGAGAGAGAGAGAGCGAGAACACGCATATAAGATAACCAAATGGAAGCTTAAACATATTCAGCAGAACCAGAAACAGCCCTGCCGGACTCCTGGCTGAGAGGTGTCGGGGCAGAGGGTCCTGGACACTCCCTGGTTGAACTGCAAGGAATGAACCGCAGCAGCGTCCGTTGGCAATGATGAGCCTTCTAGCTGCTTCCAAGGGGCCTGGCTGCAACACTCTCAGCTTTCCTTCTTCCTGGTACACAGCCAGGGCCTGGCCTCACTCAGGAGGTCACCTTCAGAGAGAAACGGTTCAGTCTGGGGGGCTGTGGATTTGTGTCATAGTGAGGCACAGGTGTCAACTTGATGGTTGAGGGTTCGAGCTCTGGGCACATTTGTAGAGGATTATGGTTGAGTTAAGCCCAGAGTGAACCTGCAGGAGATTGTCTAGTGGGTGGGGAAGGCCCAGCCTATGGTGGGTGGGACTCGTCCCCAGGCAGGTAAATAAAATGAAGAGAGCTGTTTGAGGAAGTCGGCATCCTTGGGTACACTTGGACAGAAGTGCTGTTCTGGCAAGTAAGGATCGTCCCTCTCTCAGCTGTGACGTGAATGTGGTACAGCCAGTTCCCTCAGCCCTTAGGTGTTGGCCTGAGTTCTCCTGTCAAGCTGGACTAAGAACTGTAATTGGATGATCCTAAGAGAAAATAAACCCCTTGTTCCTTTAAGCAGTTTTTGTAGTGATTTTATCAGCAACATGCAGCATAACTGCAACAGTCTGTGATGGAAGAGGGGTGACCCCAACTCTTGACCTAGCTTCTCAGTGAGTTTAAACAGTACATAGCAACTTAGCAGTTGAATGTGTACCTGACAACAAAAACAAAAAGAAAACTACCACCCCACCCCTCCCTCCAACTCCCCCCCATAGCACACACATCTCATTTGTACCTGCTTCCTTGTCTGGGTGCAGGGGTGCCCCCAAGCTTCAAAGATCTGCCAAAGGGGTTCAAGCAGAACCAAAGACACAAGCTGGGGCTGGTGAAATGGCTCAGCAATGACGGAGCTTGCTGCACAGTCCTGAGGACCCGAGTTTGATTCCCAGAAGCCACGTAAAGATGGAAGAGAGAACTGACTCTACAAGGGTGTCCTGTGATATCTACATGCATGCAGTGTCATGTGTGTCTACACACACATCATGTACATACATGCACATGCACATCCACCAACACACAAATATGCACGCACACATATATACTGTCATGGCTTGAAATGTGTCCCCACAGGCTCATGTGCTTGGGAAGGTCGTGGTACCTTTAAAAGGTGGAGCCTCGCGGGAGGATGGCGGACTCCTCCCACCCTACCTCCAGGAGGGCTCTGCTCTTGCAGCAAGCAGTCTCGCAGCTCTCAGCCTCGCGCCTCGCGATTTGAGTATGATGTAGCTTTTGCCAGCCAGGCCTTTTCCACCATCAGGGACCAGTTCTCCCCTTTGGAACCGTAAACTGAATAGATCTCCCTTGAATTGCTTGACTTTGGGTGTTCTCTCACAGCAAACAGGTAAGAGCAACCAGTGCACATACATACGCATACACATAGGCGCACGCCAATGATCCAAGCAAGGTGGGTAGGCAGCCGGCGACAGGAAGCACAGGCAATCAGTCTTGCCCTTCTCCTCCCGTTGCTAGGCAACTGGAGCGTGCAGTCAGCCCACAGCAGCTGGGTTGGACCTGCTGCATTCTTGATCCACACAGCTCAGTTTAGATCTGGGCAGGTACCTTACATTCCAGAAAGAGGCAGAACCCAGCCAGCAACAGACTCTACCCAGTGACGTCACATGTCAGCACTATGCGGTCACATGTCCAACAAGAGGACTTGGTCGTTGCTGCCAATCAATATTCTTAATGTGCTAAACCCACTTTAAAGAGGAAGTTCTCTATGATCAACTGTGAGCTGTTACAGTGAAAGTATCAAGAAGCATAAAGATAGTATTGAAGGAAGCAGAACATTTCTGCTGCCCATGAGGAAAATCTCTGTGAAATTGACAATTTTAGAGTAACTGATTCTCCTTCCTACTTTTTAAATACTATTTTTACTCTCTGCCTGTGCATATGTTTGTGGGGGAGATGCACTTGCACATGTGTGTGGCTTTTGCATGTGTGCAGGGGATCAAACTCGGGCCCTCATGCGTGACAGCAAACAGTCCAACAAGCGGGTTTTATTGCAGACTGACAGAAAGTAGAAGAAAAATGATTACTTCACAGAGTAATAAGTATTGAGAGTCTAATCAATCGCAGTGTGCAATGGTCCATGAAGAACCCAGCTTTCCTTCTTCCATGACACGGGCAAAAGACAAACAATTAAGATTTTACCTTTCTGCATGTGTTATCGGATTCATGTTACTTTACACGAGGGGAAATTGTTTAACTAGAGAACCAAGTAAGAACAAAAGACATTTCACTGACGGAGGGCGGCCAAGGGAAATTTCATTCACACAGAACAGAGAGCAAAATGGTTCATGTGAAGAAAGTCCATCAGCTTCTATTGCAGGCCCTCAAAAGCAGGACTCACACATCGGCCCAGTGACCAGGAGCTGGAGACCGTGTCTATGGAGGCTGCAGTGGCTTCCGCACAGCGCATAGCAGCTCCGCAGGCGGCCACCTCTCCCCTCTTCTGCCCAGCTTCTCAAAGACTATGAAATGACTGCTAATCAGGACAAACATGCGCTCTGCCAAGGAGTTCCTTTTCCCCTGGGAGACATCAGTGGGAAAGCAGCAACCAGCCCTGCAGCTCCCGCCCACCATCGGCAGTCCCCACCTCCGAAACACAATCGCTGCACCCTGACCATCAGTACAGTGCAATTAATGTGAAGTTCATGTTTTGACTTCAAAGAAACGGACAGAAACATACGCACACACTATGCACACACACACGCATGCTCATGCTCACACACACCATGCACGCACACACACAACCATGCACGCCACACACACACGCATGCACATGCTCACACAACCATGACACGCACACACCACACTATGCATGCACACACACGCATGCACATGCTCACACACACACACACATACATGCACACACATGTAGCTAAGGAAGGTAGAAACAAGAACCATCTTTGAATCCACAGACGTTACCCAGGGTGCATCCCTGGCAGAGTGTGGAACTTGCTGTCTGACACCTGCGCTCACCACACAATCATCTCGCTGTGGACTTCTGAACACAGTCACTTCAGTGACCTATGCACCACCATCTTCCACCTTCTGGAACTCACATCTAGATGGCGCGGCTTAAAAACCTGTGCAAAGAAACTGGTTCCAGTGTCCTTAATCCACCATTTCAGATGAGCACACCCGCTTCTCCCACGCCGCATCTCTCTAAGGTCATGGTAATAATCCGAGTGTAGAAGTCCTTTCCTAGGTAGCATCTGGTTCTAGGGATTGGCAGCTGCAGCTACCATCTTATAAGTAAACTCAAGAGACAGCCCAGGGCTTAACCATTTGCCTCACAAGCAAAAGGACCTGACTGCAGATCCCACATGCCCTGTAACAACTCCAAGCAGAAATGTCAGGAGTCTGCACTTCCTGCCACAGAAGACAGAGTTTGGATAATCCCAGAGTGAAGCCATAAGGAAGGAGAGCAATCCAAGGGCCAGGCTAGCTCGGAGAAGGAGAATAGGTGAGAGGACAGATCCACCTAGCCTGGGGAGCAGCTGGCACCCCAGTTTCCCAGACCTGCAATTCCTATCTGGTTCACCCCACTTCTGTCCACTGCCCATGGGTATTTCCCACTGTCCAACGACACATGTCAAAGAGAATCGAGAAGGCATGTGACATATGATTCTTACTTTACACCTGGCAGAAAGAGAGAGAGAGAAATTGAAAAGAAAAACAAGTACAGATGTAGGCATAGTTCAGCAGTAGATGAATAAGTGAATGTCATCCTGACGTCCACCATCAATATAAACTTCATAACGATTCCATCTCTTTGACATGATAAAGGGGGACAAAAAAGTAAATCCTATACCACCCCTGAAGAAGACATCGAAGCAGTAAATCCTGCATCACTGCGTGGTGGCACGCATAAATATTCACCTCTCCCCTTCCCGTCCCCAGGACCACCCGAGGCGTGGCCATTCACGGTCTCCCCCCCCACACAGCACCGGGCTTCTGTGTCACCAAGCGCATGGTGGCCGGTGTTATATGAGGCTGCTTGGCAAAAGGCTCGGGGCAAATGCAGTCAAGAGAACATATCGTTTTAATTTGCTTTCTAGTATCTCAACGCTGAACAGAGCCGTGGTGCTCGTGAGGGTAACTTGTGCCGTGAGGAAGAGAAATTGCCCACTGTGGCCAGGCTCCTTGGAGCAGCTCTTGTCGAGATCACCTTGCAAGGGCCACGTAAGCTGGGAATGAAGGCACGTCTAGCGCCCACCTGGGGAAGTACTCGCAGCAGGCAGAGAGACATAATGTTGAATGCTAAGGTCACTTTCCCTTTGTGTCGAGATTATAAATGGCCCAGAATATTTGGGGGGAAATCTTGGCTTTCTGTTTTGTGGATTCATTGCATATCACAAAAATCACATGTCTGTGTAGATATACAAAAGCCAGGCCGAGGCGGGCCTTACTCTGATCTTGTTCAGCCAGAAATCTCCAGAGCCCAGTCACACAGCGGTGTTAGGAGTCGTCATGAAGGAGAGGCATGGCGACTGCATGGCGACTGTACCTACATGAAGGCTGAGTGCAGCATTTGCAGGTGAGGGGTTACCCCTAAAACGTGATTGTCCCTATAGGAGGTCAGCACTAGATGTGTCACCAAGTCGCCTGCTGGGGGGCTCCGCCAGCACGCTGGCTGGCAAGCGTCACGTGGGCTGCTGTGCTGTGGTAACATCTGTGCTGTGTGGAGAGGCACAGCCAGCAGGACAAGCCAAGAGGTGACTTCGCAAGACGGTTTCCTGCCGCGATGCAGATAAAATGCCGCAGCCTGCAGCTGCCCATCCCCCGCCCCTCACTCGGACCATCCATCTTCTAGATGGTTCTTTAAAACCACCCTCCTTCTGCTCCTGCCCAGGAGCAAGACTCGCTCCGCCTCTGTACCATCCCCACACTGTTCCTTCTGCCTGTTTCTCCTTTTCACTCGGGGGGTAGGGAGGATGACTAAGACGCCTCATTCCCAGGGGACCTGCGGAGGCCTGTCCTGACCATCCAAACCGCCAATGCCTGGAAGGACAGGTTCACCACCTCATGCTCGGCTAGCTGCTTTCCTACACCCATCGGAACATTAGCGCCACGAAAGCACAGACCTCGTGGGCTCACGCGATGGTCGTCAGTCGAGCACTTGCCGTGCAAGCACAAAGACCTGAGTTCGGTGCCCAGCCTAGGCGTGGGGGTACTGTCGTCCCAGCACTGACAGGCAGAGATGGCGATCCACGGAGCTGCCCCCTCAGCGAGGCCAGCTCAGCTAGCGCGGACCCATGAGGCGCCCTGGCCATCGACAGTGCCTGAGGTCACAGATCAAATGGAGACTTCCCTGCACCCGCCACAGGTAACACTCAATGCATCCAGGCTTCATCCTGCTTGTATTGCTGTTCTCCGTGCTTAAAGAGCTCACGAGAATCTGCCGAGCCAGTGACCTTCGGAGAGGGCTGACGCTGCCGGGAGCAGGGCT
>JALPQD010000898.1:0-247500 GCA_023101885.1 Typhlomys cinereus
GGAGGGATAAACAACCAATGGGAAGTGGCCATCTAACCTGCCTCTGCAATGGATACCTAATAAACAGCTAAATGATTGGTGACTGCTTCTTCCCTTCCCCAGAGCAAAGAGGTAGCCACACATGATTGGACCCCGACCCTATATAAGCCCAAATACTTCCTGAATAAGCTAAATCTGCAGCAACTCATCCACTGCTGCTCCTCATCTGATTCCTGAGGTCTGGTTGGTGACTGCGTTGCTGGCTCCCACATTCTCCTCGAGCCTCGAGGCCTCACCGTTTCCCCCTCCTTTCCCCGGTTGGCCTGGCAGGGATTCGGAAACAGAGATATATTTAAAATACTCTTTTCTGAAAGAAGCAACGATTAAATGACATATCCAAACTCATTTATTCAGAAGCAAGCTTTCAAAGAACAGAACAAAGAAAAAAGCCGCATAGTTAAATAATCTTCTTTAATGATACTGTAAAGAACAACTAACTATATGTTCAGGAATTAAAAACAGAACTTTGCTTGCAGATGGATTTTTTTCTAGTGAAAGTATAAGTAGGTAGAAGTGAATCAGAACAGAAAAGAAGAATAAGAAGACAGTAAGGTAATTTTATTTCAGTAGATGATGTGAAGGTATTCTAACTTCAGCTAACAGTTTCTTGGAGAAAGCATAAAAATCAATGGTAAACTGCATCCGTGTGTAGACAATGAAGACTCCTGAGATTTGGAAGCTGAGACAGAGGTGAGTGAGGATAGAGAGTTGTCAAGAGAAAACAGGACTCACTGCAAACCCTCCAATATACACACACAGGAGCTCTTCAGCCGTGCTCCACTCTGCTGCCTGACATCTCCACGGTCTCCCGTGGAAGGCTGTCTCCAGTGTCACTCCTTATAGGAGTGTCCTGCAGAGCCCTCTGGAGAAGCAGCTTGAGGTTCAGGCGCTTCTGCTGCCTGAAGGAGCCAACGAAGAAATAAATGATGGGGTTGGCAGAGCTGTTGACACAGGACAGGAAAACTAAAAGTCTATGATAATAACAAGGGAGATCAGAACAAACATTTAGAAACCTGTGTATTAGGAAATAACTGATACCCAATGGCAGGCCACAGAAGAGAAGACCAGCACTGTGAGCAGGATGGTCACACACAGCCTGGTTATTCTGATGCGATGGGACCCACAGAATATCCGGACCACTAGAGCCAGACTGGACCCAGAGAGAATCACAAATAAAACAATCAGGTATGTGGTGATGAAGTAGTCAAATATCACACACCAATTATCAATTTTTGGCAGTTTAATGATACAGGCACACTCCTCCAAAATGCTTAAAAGCAGGAGTATGGCCCAGAGCAGCCCACATGTAATGGCTGAGGTGTGTTTGGGCCTGTGGCAGCGGTACCAGATGGGCCACAGGACGGACAGACAGCGCTCTGTGCTGATGGCACTGAGCATGCTCAGCCCTGAGATACAGGAAGAGATTCCCACAATATTGGAAAAAAATAAGAACACTTGATTTTTAAAAATATGTGGAATAAAATGATGGCAAATTGTGATGATAATGAAGTAGCAAAGGGTGATGGTATCAGTTGAGGACAAGTTGAGGATGTAGACCAAGATTGCATTCCTTCTCATGCGGAATCTCAGGAGCCAGAAAACAGCCGCATTCCCCACCATCCCGACCACAGCAGTGATGATGATCAGGCAGAGCAGGATCTGCATCTGCAGATGACAGTGGAGAGGATCTGTCAAACAATCTTCACTTGTTTGGTTGACTTCTGCTTTCAGGGATGGTGTGGTTGGATCCTTGCTCAGCAGTCTTCCACTTGTGTTCCTGAAACACAAACAGGACTTATGCACCTACTGTGTCTTTGATTCTCAACACTGTATTTGTGGAATTATTGCTTCCCTTGTAAAGATAAAGAAATGGAGGATTATAAGTTTTGAGAAGCCTAATGAGAGCTGAGTCTCCTGTGATAGACTGTCAAACACAGCTGCTTTGTCTGTGCAGCTGGAGCCTCTGCCCTGCTCCTCCGCTCCCAGCTCAACGTGCTCACACGCTGGGCTCCTGTCATCCCACGCGGCGCTCTAGACCATTTTACTGCCTTACTGTTTGAATCAAAGCTTCCTGTGCTGGCTTTATGAGCTTGAAAGCACAAGCATACGATTGTGTTAGCCCCACTATTACCAGGGTCCCTTCCAAGAAGGCAAAGACTTAGTTGAGTGGCATGAGCAGAATGTGGGCTTTTACTCAGACAGTTGTGGAACTAGCTGCTCCCAGGTATATCTCAGTTTTTGGCACTGAAGACAGGAACAATTTTATAGCACTTGTTAATCTTATTTTTTTTCAATGGCTGAATGCATGCATGTAGAATCTTAGGACATAAGATGATGTAAGTAGAAATAAAAATAGTAATACATTTAAATGCATTAGAATGGTTATATCTGACATGAAGACAAAAAATTAAATTAAATTATTAAATTTTTTGATCATCTCTGTGTATAAGCAGAATGAATTTTATATATTCTAAAAAGTGATGCTGAGCAAGTCTTTTGAAGTGGAGGTCCATTCAAGCTTTATTAATCATCAAGCAGCATTTGATTACAGACCCTTGGGATAGGATTTGTATCTGATCTGAATGCTGAATAGAGCGTAGAAAAGGAGGAAGTATGTGGAGGTGAAACCAGAGCATATTTGAAAAGAAGCATTAGAAATATGGGAACACCTCATGTAGGACTCCTGTGTGGTAACTGTGACAGGAGTAATATAAACCTGGCACACAATCACACCACACTCTCATCTAAAAGAGTTAATAGTCTTCTCTGACAATGAAACTTTTTTGCAGGGAATCTATGCAGAGAAGCAGACATGGTGCAGGGCTTGAATTGTGAAGAGAATCTAGTCTTAGTTTCAAATACAAGAGAAAGACATACTCTCAATCCTTCATCAAATGTGACAATGTATCAAGTTTACTCTGCCTTATCTCTTCTGATCCATCATAAAATATATGAGGTAAAAATGAATGTTTTGGCAGATTTAAGAGAACTGAGGTCGAGCATAAGCAGGATAAGTAGTATTCCTGGGCTCACACTGTGTGCATTGATATCACAATGTCTGCCTTAAGTCCAGCAATTGTGACCTGTCTTCTGGACACATGGTTTCTATGTGTGGACTATAAGTGGGTAGAAGAAATTTTCCAAAATCATAATCAAAATGGCCTGGCTGTCAGAATTGCAGTTGAAAAGCAACTGAAGACACATGAAAGAAGGCACATCAGTGCAATGGATTTGGAACAGAGTGACAGACAGACGTAGTATAGAAGCTTGGTAAGATGGCGCTGCCAGGAGAGTTGCCAGCAGCCAAGCCTGACACCTGCGTTCTACACCAAGGTCCCACATGTTGAAAGGAGAGGACCAATTCCCATAAGATTTCCTCTGCACACACATGCGCGCGCACATACACACGCATATGCATACAGTTGAATAAATAATAATAAAAAATTAAAAAAAAAAGATTTCCTCTGACCTCCACACAGTTGCAATGAAAGGAGAAAGAGAGAGAGACAAGAAGCACAGAGACAGAGATATACACAGAGAAAGAGAGAGACAGACAGGGAAAAAGAGAGAGAGAGATTAAAGGTAAGCAGGAATGAAAAAATCAGAATTTAGGGTTTTTTGTTTCCTTAAAGGTTTCCATATAAAAGTATAATATTAGCAAATTATAATTTTTTGAACATTTATCCATAGCTTTGGGATCCAGCTTACTTACCATCACAGAAACTGCCAAATGGGAAAAGGACACATTCTACTGGGAAACAAAGGTCACACGGATACTGCGCGTTCTCTTAGAGACCCTTCCTTACTTTTTTGACCTCCAAAAGATACAGTAGGAAAAGCAGATGTTCTTCTCTGCTCAATACCTTCACATTGAACCATTTAAAGATGTGCTTTTTACCTTATTAGGTAAACATGAAGCTCTGTGAGGACAGTTCCATGCATCCTTCATTGCTAACATGCCTTACCCATAACATGTTTCCATAAGGCTCTATTCTAATGTTTGTAATGACAGGGACAAACTGTGGCTTAAACACACAGAACTATTTTTTTTAAAAACATACTGAAGAGCAACCCATCAACACTCTCAGGAGCCCTGGGGAGCTTCCTCTATCCCTGACCATCACCACTTATAAGAAGAGCACCCGCAATCTTCTCATACACAGTCCTGAGAGGTCATCACGTTGTTGGGATCAATGAAAGGTTTGGTTCTCAATATCAAATATTCTTCATTTCTAAAGGACAACATAAATTTAACTCTATCATTTTTGTTGTCAAATTATAACTATACTCTCAAAGCCAAGGATACAGAAAAATCTAATTATTGTATTAATATATTAACAGAAAGAGCATCTACCCTCAACCCTCCTCCTATCTTTCTGCTCCACTGGTATGATGATATAGGTAACAATTCATGACTAAGGATATTGTTTCCCATTTAGGTCTTGGAAACAGCACTTATGAAATTATTTGATATTATGATGTGAAGCTCCAATTCAGATCTAAGGAGCCTTATTACATCATATTGTATTTGTGTACCCACCACATATTTTATTCAGTGAGGAGCATGTCTTCCCTTCTTAAACGTCACTCCATATTGAAGGCATTTTTATCAGTATCAGCTATTCCTCAATAAAAGTAACACTGAAGGAATTTAAACATGACTATATATGAACTCTGATGGGCATGAGATGTTAAACCATGATAAAGCTTGAACAAGGTCTAACTGAAATCTCATGTCATAAAAACTCCTTACAACTGTCTCTTAACTGTCATCCCAAGGAATTATATCCACTAAACAACAGTGAGATATTTTCTCTTTCTCTTTCTGTTTGTCTTAAGCAATTAGATGACCTGCCCAGGGCACTGGGTGTTAGAAGAGATGTTTCTAATTGCCTTCCTCTCTCTTGTGAGACTGTGTTGGAATAGCAGAGCTTCTTCTCACCTCCCTAGTTTTCCGATAATATTGAGATACAATTATCCCTGTGTCCTTCTTTAGTAACAACTCCTTCCATTTCTATTAAAGTTTAGAAGTGGAAAGTCTGCTTCATCATCTTCCCCTAGGATGAAACCTCCATCCATATCCAGTGGACCTTAAACATACTCATTTTTGTAAAACTTCCTTTATGAAGTGCTCCTGATAATTCTAATTTGAACCATTTCTTTGTTCTCTGATGCTTCAAAAATAAAAAAAGTAAGTGTAAACTGCAATGAATAGGCTTGGGAGTGTAGGTTGTTTGTGGGTGTGTGTAGAAGGAGGCAATGTGTGTGTGTGTGCAGGTATGTGTGTGTGTGTGTGTGTGTATGAACATGGGTGAACTCAGGAATCATCTGGTTTGTTCCATTCTTATTTCTTTGCTAGTTTGCTTTAGATCTTCAAGATTATGTTCCAGGGCCAGAAGTGTGGGCTACCACCATTTGTGCCTTGCATTTTTATATCAGATGTGGGATCAGAAATCAAATTATTTTTTTGCTTGGGAAACAAAGGCATAAGACCTGAATCACCTCTCTAGCCTGAAATCACAGTATATTTTTCGTGATTTACATTGTATTTTTAAAAATAAGATTAATGAGAATTTAAGGTACAAATTACATAGACTTTATGCCTCCCTTGCAGAGGAATTTATGTTTTAAAATTATTTTTATATTTAAAAAATTATACTAATCGGGGGGTGGAGACGGTTGGCTCAGGGGTTACAGCTTTGCCTTGCAGGTGGTAGGTCCTGATTTCAGATCCTAGGCCCCACTTATAGATGACGGGCGGAAGCGGGGGGTGCCTGCGTTTCCCAGCCCTGGTAGGGTGAAGCCTGGAATCCCAGGCAGTGTAAACAGGAGGAGGGTAGAGGCATCCATGGTGATCACGAATTCCCTGTGGTTCTACACACACATACACACACACGTACGTACACATGCACGCACATGCATAATTGAAAAAAATAATAAAATTATTTTAAATTATATAAATCTATATATATGTATTTCTTACAGTTTTTTTGATGACAAGTCTTGTAATTTTGTCAGTACTTTTTGATGGTCAATGCTCAAATATTTTAGGACTTCTGCATTTTTAATTTATTTTATTTTTCTAATTTTACAAGCATATTGAGTACTTATCCCTGCTTCCCTTCATTCCCTTCCCTTTCCTTCATCCATCCATTCCACTCCCTCCTACTCTCCAGCCTGTCTGTTTCTATGACCCCAAGGTTTCCTTCTGGTTTCTCTACACCTGTGGAGTTTCAGGCCTTTGTGGCATACCAATTGCCTCTCTTCAGGTTACCCCACTGATAGGGCATTTCCCTTCACTCATCAGCTTCAGTTCCTGAGGTTTCCACTGTGTGTTCTTATCTCTCTTGAGGTCCTTGATAGTCAATGGGGACATGTTGATATGTCAGTTATGTAGGTCTGGTAAAGACAAGTGTCACTGCAGTGTTTTCTAGATGTAGCAGTTCCCTCCTTGAATGGACTATCTTGTCCAATGGGGAACATTACCATTGTTAGATTTCCTACAATCTCACGGTCCCCTTTCTGCGAGGTTTCAAGGCCTTAGGATGGCGTAAGACTGGGTTGACTTCATTCTGGGTGAGCCCGGGGCGTCGCCAGTACTCTGCATTATGGCTGGTCATTGCTGTCCACGTCACTGCTCTTCACTGCCTTAGATTGCATCCTGTCAGGGAATTGAGATCCTCTACTTCTCTTTTAGAAGAAGACTTCCAGGCTGAGTTTTAAGTGTTCTTCAAATCTGTGGGTATAAAGGCAGCTATTTACAGAGCAGTTTGGTGTACTGTCTTCCTACCTACAGGTTCATTGGTTGTTTTTTCCTGTTGATGTATTTTCTTCCCTATTTTTAGGTTCTTGGTATTTAGTTAGCAATAACAGGACGTGATACATTTCTGACAAGTGGATCTTGATTCCAGTTAAAAGCTATTGGTGTCTCCTTGACACTCATACAACTATTACATTGGTGGACACCTGTTGCAATTACAAAATCACAGTACTTTTAAGAATCAGAAAAATAGGTGCTGGAGAGGGTTGCTCAGGGGTTAAGCCTCTGCCTTTGAGACCAAAACATCCTGAGTTCAGATCCTAGACCCCATGTATAGACACCTGGGGTGGGGGGAGCAGGGGCGGCCTGTGTTTCTGGTCCTGGAGGGCAGAGTCTGTGAATCCTGGGACAGAGTAAACAAGGAGGAGGTGGAGGTGGTCCATGTTGGTTCCCAAATTCATCCGTAGTTCTACACACCACACACACACCACACACACACACACACAACACATACATATACACATACATACATACAAACACATATACACACGCGCACACACACATACACGCACAATTGAATAAATAATAAAAAAATTTTAAAAAAGAATCAGAAAAATATTTAATCTTTTACACAATCTCATTTCTGAGAAGAAATAGATGCATGTAACTTCCAACTTAAATGAATGGAAGTACTACTCTGTCTATTGTGGAAGATTAGAATGTTTGGGGAAAGTGGAGTGGTGAGATTTGTGTTAGAAGGAAGAAAAACTCTGACCTCTGGCAGAACTTTCATTCATAAGGAACATTCTTCTGCCCACGCTCTTCTGAAGGAAGCACCAGTCCCACATGTAGCAGTGCACAGTAGAAGCTCATGGAGACCTCCATAACAGGAAGACCATGAATACTCCTGAAATATGTCCTTACCTTTCTTCCATTCTTACTCTAAATGTTGAAATCTGACCAGAGCTTAAGAGAGACTGTCTCAGGCGATGATTGCAGAATCCACTTCTTTCTGCTCTATTCTAGGATTTGCCTGTATAAGAAGAATAAAAGTTTCTGACCAACTGAGGCTCATGAAAAATTTGGACAGCGCTGTGACTACTTCTGCCTGTGCTGGGAACAAATCACACAGCAGAGACACTTTAATCTTCCCTCTCTGAGATGACTTTTGACATCATTCTTGTTTCCACTGAGATCTCAGCCTTCCCATCCCATTGTGTGCACCTCCTTGTAATGGCTGTTTTCCACGTCAGTAACCAGCTCCCTTCATAATTAGCAATATCAAGCCATGTGTCCTCACTTAAATTGTTTTTAATTATAGTAAGTGAAACAGTGGGTCATTCAGAGTTCACTATGACCAAAGTTTCCTCTTTTGTATGTAGAAGAGTTTTGTTCTAGGTGACAAAAATATCCATGTGCTGATGGTCTCCTGTGGTCCCATTTCTCCACATAGCACCACTTAATAACCTTTTTTTTCATTATCTTACTTTTTATTTTATTATCTCTGAACAGAAAAGTTGTTTTTCTTCAACTAAACAGTTTGAAAACTAACTGGATTGATTTCCCTTACAAAATACCGCAGTCTCCCCTTGCACTTTTGTGAAGTCTATTATTTACTTATGTCTTATGGTGCATACACCATTGCTACACCCATTGAACAAGAGGAAAAGAAATCATGAGTTAGAACCATGAGTGTATTATGATCTCTTGCTGAGGCAGAAATAGACTAGTTGTGGGTCAATGAGTCAGAAAATGCTTTGCTTCTCCACTGATGTGGCCCAACACACAATTCTATTTGAAAGCCAGAGTGAAGTCAAGAAATCATAATCTGTGAAGTGACTAAGTTCTTGAACGACAAAGGTGAATGTAATTGAAATTTTGAACTTTTCCCCAAATTGATACGTTAACACAATCACAGAACACCACACCTTAAAAAATAAGGAAAAGTATATTCAACCGTGGACTGAACTTCCAAGCCAGGACAAAAATGAGGCAGCTCATTTCACTGCCAACTTGACAGTTGAGAATCAGATCTCTGGAGAATTATTTAGTTAAGGCAAGTGCTAAGCAAGCCTGTGGGAGATGGTCTGATTTATATGGTGAGAAGCAGAGTGTTTCCATTCCCAGGAGGATCAGACGGAGAGAAATATTTGATTTGGAAGGAATGGGAAGTGAGAAAATATGTCCCTCTCTCAGTCTTAGCGTTGACATGGCCAGTTCCCTGGGTTCCTGATGTTGGGGTGACCTGTGGACACTACAGAATTGTGGGAATAAATGAAAATCCCCTTATTTTCCTACTGTGTTGTTTGTATTTTCTTACCAGCAGTGGAAATGTGAGACTGACACACAGAATAAATCTCCCCCTTTATTTTTTGCGTTAGATATTGAGCCACAATGATGCAGAGGCACCACAAGGCACCACGGCTTGCTGATTGGTAAACACCGAAGCATCCTTCAGTCACTGAGAAAATGACCTTCGACTGTGGTCATTGTTGATCACAGTGAATCTTTCTTATATGAAGTTGCCTGTCTTGCTGTCACTTTATTTTGTTTTGGAAACTTTACTATTCTGGGAGTCTTCATGTAGCTCATGTTAGTTCTTTCTTAATGTTGGTGTGAGATCAGCAGTGAGGTTAGGTGGACAGTGACCCTTGACAGAGACTTTTCTGTTATGGATCAGTCTCATCAATTGTTACTATTGTCATGTTTTCTGCTTCTTCCTGAATTATCACAAAGTGAATTGGTGTGAATTTGTTCAGGGAGCTGTCCGTTTCTCAAGGTTATCAACTGTTTCAACAGTAATTCACCATAATCTCTACTAATCTTTCTATTTCACAAGTGTCACATGTAATATCTCTTCTGATTTTATCTGTTGATTCTTGTCTTTCTCAAAATTAGTCCTTGCTCAATACACATCATTCTCTTTTAAGATATTTGTTATTGTGTATGAATATGAATTTTTATTTCAGGTCTAACCTTTATTCATTATTTTCCTTTACTAATTTTCATCTGTATGACTGTTTTCTTGTTTGCTCAAGGTTAGAGGATGTGATGGAAGCACTGGGCTATGATGAATGAAGACCCTTGCTTTCAATGCCCAGCACTAGGAAAAGGAATGTAAGGAACTCAACAGAAACTAATCACTGTTTGTTAGACCTGAATTCACTTACATTAATGTGCATTTAGATATGCATAGTGTACTGTGGGATTAAAAGTAAAGGACTGTGGTGCAGGAAAGAAAAAGGCAGAACTTGAGCCAGGGCCTAACTCATCAGTCCAAACACTTTCCACAGAAATAAAAGAACCAGAGCTTATATCAAAAGATCCCACCTGAAATACCCGGCAGGTGTGGAGCCCTGCCTGTAATTCCAGCCTTGAAAATACAGTGTTATCTGGAGGTTTTCAGTTTTCCAACTCGGCAGTGCTGAGAGTTGTCAACATTACTGTGTTACTCAGGATATCTATCCTTTTTCTACAGTGCTGAAAATACGGAGGTCAGAGTTGACATAAATTCTTTTTGTTTCTTTTTTAAGTCTGTTGGTGTAAGCTCCTTCCACACAATGTTACATGTAGGGAATGCGGTGACAGTTGCTGTCACACAAATGTCCTCATAAACATGCCAGTATTAGCAAGGACGTCTTCTTCCCCTAGGTATTCTTCAGTTTACTTGCATTCACCTTTAATATGAATCATTACTGCGTGCCAATAATATGAAGAATAGTGGATAACATTAGCAAACAAATTTTAAGTATACTTTTAAATTATTCCATATTAGAATTTCTAATACTGACATAGACAGATATGTGAAAGAAATTGATATTTTTAAAGAAAACATAACAGGTAGCAGCTGTCCAGGTGGTTTAATTTTAAGAATATGCATATACCTGCCTCAGTGTGTACATTAAGAAAGCAGCAGATCTGCTCCCTTTCTGGAGCTGAATGACTGTGTAAAGAGCATATTGGGGAGAGGCCTCAGGCCAGGGAAGACCTGTGTCACCACTTTGCTTTGCATGGACTGGCTGGCCGTCACCTTTGTCTATAGGGAGCTTCATGCTGCAGTGCAAGCGGCCCCTTGCACACTCCAGGAGAGGGGAGTGGTACAGATAGGAAGTAAAAAGAGGAGGACATTAGGGAATAAGCTCTTAAAGTCTTACCTTTCCTGGGTTCTTCTCGTAAGTGAAAACTGATGTGTGCTAAACAGAAGAGGGTCCTGGGTTGGCAGCTACTGAAGGGCACTTCCTGTCCTGGAGGGGAGGCCCAGAGCTGAGGGAGGCTCATCAAGATGTGGGACAACCTTGTGGTTTCCTGCACAGGGTTCTGCTGACAAGGGAGAGAAGGGCGTCCATTGAGTCCTGTTCATCACGAGATGTTTCTCTGCATTTGGTCTGACTTTTTTATTCTATCTCTCAACTAATTTTCTTCTCCTTCCAGGGAGACCTGTCTCTGCAAGTGGTTCTGGGTGTGGATTCTCTGGTAGTCATCTAAGCCTCAAGCCAACGAAGCTAATATTATGAAGGAAGCGTTTACTGTCACTCAAAGCCTTTCATGACCTGCCCATGTTTTGCTTTACCTGGGCAGGAGCAGGCACTGCTCTGCATCAAATTAAATGGAAAGAATTCCTGAATTGTATTCTCCTAAGTAATCTACTTGACCTAGTTATGCTTCTAATTTCTTTCATTCTTTGCTGGAATTTGGAAACTGGTCTGAGGACTTTCTTCCTGTACCAAAGAGAACTGCAGAAGCTGCTGGGGGGAGGGGGAGTAACACAAGCCTCTTAAATGGCATGAGATCTTCATGTCGCAATGGGAATCACCATGGCAACAGGTGACCGCCAGTGTAATAGTGGCACGAATAGCAAGGAGACATCTGACAGCATTCTGATGGGACTCAAGACCTGTTGTCAGGTTCCTCCCGCCTGCCCGCCCTAGACGGGACTCTCTCCGGTTGGTGGATCCTCCATCCAGCCCCTTTGCTCCTCCCACCCTCCTGCCCGCCTGAGATGGGACTTGCTCTAGGTCAGTCTTCCATCCCAGGTGAGTTACCCAGCCCCCAGGTCGCCCCTTGAATCAGCTCCTCCCACCAGCCAGCCCAGGCAACACCCAGGCTGCCTCAGGTTTGACCCAGCCGGTTTATTCCTCCCGTGCGCCCGCCCGCTTGACCAGGACAGGACTTGCTCAGACCTCCATCCCTACAGCCTGGGTGGACCACTAAGCCAAGTCCCAGGTCCCAGGTGAAGAGTTCTGCCATCAACATCAGCCCCTCTGCCCCTCCGACCCACGGGGGACCTCGTTTCTGGTCCACGGAGGAAACACTGCTACTTCACAATTCAACAGAATCCAAAGAAAACCCAAGCAAATCTCTAAGGGACAAAGGCCATACATCTCAATTCCGCTAAATTCATCCTATCACATGGGAGAGATTCTTCACATCCAGCCCAAAGATAAGTAAATCTCTTTTTTTTAAACCATATTGCTCCCTTTTTTAGTATTAATCACTGTAGAATAACTTTTCCATACAGCCACCCCAACAATATATACAACTCCAGGGATTATACCACTCACCCTCACATATCAACAAGATACTAAATCGTAAAAGTGCATTACCATACTAATATTCAACACCTGTCTACTTAACCTGTTGTAACTGATGAACTAACAGCCTAATAGCCTCATCTAGGAAATAATACTGACAACAGACAAAGGAACCCAACTACAAGGTAAGCACTAGTAATAACTGCCTAAGAGTAGTGATACTAACTAAATCAGCTCAGTCAAAAACACACAGAAACTGAAAGGTCTTTTTTTTTTTATTATTTATTCAACTGTGCGCATGTGCATATGTATGTGCAGCAGGCGCGCGCGCGCGCGCGTGCGTGCGTGTGTGTGTGTGTGTGTGTGTGTGTAGAAACATGGATGAATTCGCGAACCACCATGGACGCCTTCACCCCCTCTGCCCCGGGATTCACAGGCTCCGCCCTACCAGGACCAGAAGCGCAGGCCGCCCCCGCTTCCGCCTGGCGTCTATGCGGGGGATCTGGGATCCGAACTCAGGACCTTCCGCCTAGCAAGGCAGAGGCTTAACCCCTGAGCCACCTCTCCAGCCCCTTGAAAGGTCTTAAGAGACAAAACGACAATGCCCAAGTCAAAGTGCAGATCCAGGAGAGAAAAAAAAAAAAAACCCAGGAAGACAAATCTCCCACCAAAAGAATTAACCCCATAATGATGGATTCCAACCAGAAAAAATTCACAGATAATAACCAAGAAAGCCAGGCCCAAGATAACGAATTTCAAAGTATGATCATTACCATGATTAATACTATGAAAGAGGAAATCCAAGAGGAGTTAAACAACCGCATCTACAGGAACACAACAGACACTTGGAGGAGTTGAGTAAAACAGTTCAAGAAACAAAAATAGACATAGAGCAGTTAAAACAGTCTCAGGCAGAGTTTAAAATCGAACTAAAAGACAAGTTATCTTCAACCCAAAACTCAACAGAGAGTCTTATCAGCAGAACTAATGAAGCAGAAAATAGAAATTCAGATCTTGAAGACAAAGTGGGAGAATTAACCAACTCAATGGAAGAGGTTGTTAAAGCCAAAAAGATACTTGAGAGGAATATTCAAGAACTATGGGACACCCTGAAGAAGCCTAACATGAGCATTCATGGAATACCAGAGCAAGAATCCCAAAATACCACATCGGAGGAAAATTCTCAAATTATCATAAATGAAAACTTCCCCCAACTAAAGAATGAGAGGCTCATCCAAATACAAGAGGCATTCCACACCCCAAACAGATATGAGCAAAATAGAAAATCATCACGTCAAATAATAGTCCAAACACTTCACATTCAAGACAAAGAAAAGGTACTGAGAGCTTCAAGGGGAAAAAAGCAAGTCACTTTTAAAGGTAAACGTATTAAAATAACAAATGACTTCTCAATGGAAACATTAAAAGCAAGAAGAGCTTGGGGAGACACACTTCAAGTATTAAATGAGCAAAAATGTCAACTCAGGGTGATATATCTGGCAAAACCATATGTAATGATCGAGGGAGAAAGAAAAGTTTTCCAGCACAAAGACAACTTGAAGGGATACATGTCTACCAAACCAGGCCTTCGAAAAAGTCTAGAAATGATACTCAAGCTTGAAGAAAAAAAACAGGCATATCCAGGAGGACAGAAGGGAAGTATAATACCACCAAAACCTAAATGTCAAGCAATACACTTACAAAAGCCACTAAACATAAAAAATGTCTGGAATTAAAAATAATTTCTCCATTGTAACATTAATTGTCAATGGTATTAACACACTGATCAAGAGACACAGAATACAAACTTGGATTAAAAACCACAACCCATCAATCTGCTGCCTTCAGGAAACTCATCTCACCACAAAACATAGGCACATCCTAAAAATAAAAGGCTGGTCAAAAATTCTGCAAGCTAATGGAACCAGGAAACAGGCAGGGATAGCCATTATGCTTTCGGACAAAGTGGACTTCAAACCAAAAAAAAATCATAAGAGACACAAATGGATACTACATTTTAGTCACAGGTACAATTCGCCAGGAAGACTTCACAATACTGAACGTATATGCACCTAATACGGGGCCTTTCACATTCATTAAGCAAACCCTACAGCATCTAAAGCGAGAAATCAACTGCCAACAGTAATTCTTGGGGAATTCAACATTCTCCTCTCAACATGGGATAGATCAACAGGCCAAAAGCTTAACGGAGACACTTTGGAACTCAACCAAACCCTTAAAGAAATGGACCTTACAGATCTCTATTGAACTTTCATCCACAAACCAAAGAATACACATTTTTCTCAGCAACAAAATAGATCACATATTGGGCCACAAAATGAATCTACACATAACAGAAAAGTTGAAATTCTAGCCTGTACCTATCAGACCACTATGGTCTAAAGGTTGACATCCACAACAAAATACACAACAGAAAATACACTAAGTCCTGGAAACTTAACACTATGATGCTGAATGAGAATTTGACTCAGGAAGAAATTAAAAAGGAAGTTCAAGTTTTCCTAAAAACAAAAGATAATGAGAATACAACTTAACAAAATCTTTGGGACACAATGAAAGCTGTCTTAAGAGGTAAGTTCATAGCTCTTAATGCCTACATCAAAAAAAAGGAAACATAAGAATTAAATAACTTAATAATGCAGCTTAAAGCTTTAGAGCAATCTGATCCCAAAAGCAGTAGAAGAGAGGAGATTAGCAAAATAAGGGGAGAAGTATTCGAAATTGAGATTAGGAAAACGATACAGAGAATCAGTCAGTCAAAAAAACTGGTTCTTTAACCAAAAGCAAGAGAGAAAAAACACAAACTAACAAAATTAGAAATGAAAATGGAGTTATCACTATGGATACCCAAGAAATTCAGAGTATTATAATGCATATTTCAAAAACTCATACTCTGTGAAATTTGACAACACAAAAGAAATGGATGAATTCCTAAATAAGCACAACTTATCCAAATTGAATCAGGAAATTGTGAATTATTTACATAGTACTATAACATGTGAGGAAATCGATGAAGTAATCTCGAATCTTCTCACCAAGAAATGTCCTGGACCAGATGGATTCAGCACAGAGTTCTACCAGACATTTAAGGAGTCAATAACACCAATACTCCTTAAACTGTTCCATCAATTAGCAAAGGAAGGAACACTACCAAATTCCTTCTATGAAGCTAATATCATCTTAATCCCAAAACCTAATAAAGATACACTTAAAAAAGGAAACTATAGGCCAATCTCTTTGATGAACACAGATGCATAGATGTCTCTCTGAGGGTGAATCTTAGGAAATCCACACAGAGCCTTGGTCCTGTCAGGCAAGAACACTGTACATTATGCCAGCGAGCTGTATTCAGTTCTGTTCCCCAGGATGGAACTACACAGCATCAGGAACGTCCCAGACAGAACAAATAGAAAAACATTTTCAGGCTTATACTATCTTCCTCTACATATAACTTATTTTATAAAGTGTCCTTTCTACTCTGGCATCAACAGTGAATGCCAGTGGCAAATTGAGAGTCACTGCAAATGATTCCAAGCATTACATTCATCTGTGTAAAATCTAAAATAAAAATATATACATTTTCAAAAGTAGATATCATAGTATTCCTAGATAGAAGTCAAGCTTGTTACTATATCAAAGACATTATTCCAGGTGTATTCTTCATAAATCATTTGAATTGTTTATATAAAGGAAGAGAGATATAATTGACAATGCTCTTTTTTAAAATCCCAATGATTAAATGAAATGCTTGAGCTCATTTATTCAGAAGAACGCTTTCAAAGAATAACAATGTCAGAACACAGGACAGAATCCAATTACCAAATGGAAGACACCTGGAGATATATAAAATATTTAATTATCCTGTAATGAACAATTATGTGTTTGAACGATTACAAACAGAATTTTGTTTGGAAATGGATTCTTTCCAGTGAAAGAAAAGCAAGAATCAGAATAGAGTAAGAGAATAAGACAATAAGGTAAGAAGTTTATTTCAATAGAGATGGTACAGACATTCTAAATTTAGGCTGAGAGTTTCTGAGAGAAAACACAGAAACCATTGATAAATTCAATCCGTGTGCAGACACTGAGGACTCCTGAGATTACAAGCATAAGGCTGAGATGAATGACAGACAGATGTCAAGAGAAGACAGGGCTCACTGCAAAATTGTCGCTGATGCCCAGGCTGAGACTCCTTAGCCCTGTTCCACTGTCTACCGTGGCATCTCCAGGGTCTCCCAAGGAGGGCTGCCTCCAGGTTCATCTGTCTCTGGAGTGTCCCGCAGAGCCCTCTAGAGAACCAGCTTGAGACTCTGGCGCTTCCGCTGCCTGAAGGAGCCAACGAAGGAATAAATGATGGGGTTGGCAGAGCTGTTAACACAGAAAAGGAAACTGAAAGTAACGCATAATAACAAGGGGAGATCATAGTGAAGATTTAGAAGCCCAGAATATTCGGAGTAATTGATGCTTATTGGCAGGCCACAGAAGAGGAAGACCAGCACTGTGAGCAAGATCGTCCCACAGCCTGGTCATCCGGATGCGATGGGAACCACAGAATATCCTGACCACTAGAGCCAGATTGAACCTCAAATAAAACAGGTATGTGACATGATAAAGTCAAGTATCATACACCAATGGTGAATATTTATCAGAATAACGCCACAGGAACATACGTCTAGAATGCTCAACAGCAGGCTATGGCCCAGAGCAGCCCACATGTGACGGCTGAGGTGTGTGTGGGTCTGCGGCAGCGGTACAGATGGGCCACAGGACGGACAGGCAGCGCTCTGTGCTGATGGCACTGAGCATGCTCAGGCCTGTGATACTGGGAAAGATTCCCACAATATTGCAAAAATATAAGAAAAATAGATTTATAAAAATGTGTGGGTAGATATATATCAAAATTATATTGATAGTGAAGTAGCAGAGAGTGATAGAATCAGCTACAGACAGGTTGAGGATGTAGACCAAGAATGCATTCCTGCTCATGTGGAATCTCAGGAGCCAGAACACGGCCACGTTCCCCACCATCCCGACCACAGCAGTGATGAGGATGAGCCAGAGCAGGGTCCGTGACACGCGATCACAATGTAGAAAATAGCTGAGGTCATCTTCACTTGTTTCATGGACGTCTGCTCTCAGGGATGGTGCGGTCTGCCCCTGGCTCAGCAGTCCTTCAGTGGTGTTCCTGGAAGCACAAACGTGACTTATGCACTGAATGTGTCTTTCATTCTCTCATTCTCAGCTTGCTCTGCATTTGTGGAACTGTTGTTTCCTTTTAAAAGATGTAAAAATGGATCTTGTCAAAAGCTTTTTCTGCATCTATCAAGAGTATCTGTGGTCTTGAATTTTGGACTGTTTTATTATGGTGAATTACATTTATTGATTTGCATATTTTGAACCAACCTTATGTGCCTGGGAGAAAGCCTACTTGATCCCCATGAATGATCTTTTTGATATGTTTTTGAATCCGATTTGCTAAGATTTTGTCCGAGAACCTTTGCATCTGTGTTCATCAAAGAGATTGTTCTATAGTTTTCTTTTTTAAGTGTATCTTATTAGGTTTTGGGATTAACATGATATTAGCTTCATAGAAAGAATTTGGTAGTGTTCCTTCCTTTTCTATTTGATGGAACAGTTTAAGGAATATTGGTGTTATTTGTTCCTTGAATTGGTAAAACCATGTGCTGAATCATCTGGTCCAGGGCATTTTTTGGTGGGAAGATTCGAGATTACTTCATCGATTTCCTCATGTGTTATAGGACTATTCAAATAATTCAGAACTTCCTGATTCAATTAGGAAAGTTGTGCTTACTTAGGAATTCATCCACTTCTTTTGTGCTATTAAATTTCACAGAGTATAGGTTTTTGAAATATGGCGTTACAATACTCTGAATTTCTTGGTATCTGTAGCGATAACTCCATTTTCATGTCTAATATTCTTAATTTGGTTTTCTCTCTCCTGCTTTTGGTTAACTTAGCTAGGGGTATATCAGTCTTATTGATTTTATGATGAAAACACTAGAGACAGTTGGAATGGAAGGAACCTTTATCAATATAGTAAAAGCTGTATACAACAAGCCAACAGCAAGGATTATACTCAATGGGGAAAAACTTGAAGCATTCCTGCTTCGATCAGGAACTACACAAGGCTGTCCACTCTCACCACTTCTATTCAATATTGTACTTGAAGTCTTATCTGAGGCCATAAGACAAGAAAAGGAGATAAAATGAATTCAAATCGGCAAGGAAGAAATCAAATTATGTCTATTTGCAGATGACATGATCATATACCTGAGTAATCCTAAAAACTCCACCAGGAAACTCCTGGAACTAACACAGAAGTTCAGCAGGGTGGCAGGATACAAAGTAACACAAAAATCAGTGGCCTTCCTATATGCCCAGAATGAAAGAAGTGAAAAATCCCTGAAAGAAACAATGCCATTTACTATAGCCCCTAAAAAAAAAATACCTTGGTATAAACCTAACCAAGGAACTAAGAGACCTTTCCAATGAAAACTTTAAAACCCTAAAGAAAGAAAACACAGAAGACACCAAGAGGTGGAAAAACCTCCCATATTCCTGGATTGGCAGAATCAATATCATTAAAATGACCATCCTGTTAGTCCCCACTATTACCAGCATCTCTTCCACGAAGGCAAAGACAGTTACTGGCATGAGCAGAATGTGGGCTTTTTCTCATACAGCTGTGGAACGAGCTGCTCCAGGAATACCTCAATTGTAGGCACTGAAAACAGGAACAGTTTTACAGTACTGTTAATCTTATTATTTCTTCAATGACTGAATGCATGCGTGTACAACCTTACAACATAAGATGATGTAAGTAGAAAATAAAAATAGTAATAAATTTAAAGGCATTAGAATAGGTATATCTGATATGAAAACAAAAATACTGCTATTAAACTTCTATGATCATTTCTGGGTATAATCAGAATTAATTATTTTATTTATTTTTTCTACTCATACAAAGTTGATAAGTAGCCTATTCCCCTTCCTCCCTCCTCCCCTTCCTGGATCCCCTCGCTCCCCCACCTTTCCCCTTCTTTTCCCCCTTCTGTCCCCTTCTCCCAGTGCCCCCCCCCCATTCCTGGAGCATCCTATAGTGTGTCTGTCAAACTTCCCTCTGGGTCCTCCTCTCTGATGAGGTGTAAGGATTCAGTAGCATTGCCTAGAGCTCTTTTTTGTGTTCCCCTTAGTATAGGAACTATTGTGACTGTTAATCCCTTGCCTCTAAGGATCCTAGTGCCTGTGATCCATACTAGACTTTGGGGGTTCAATGATATGTTAGTTATTGTGCAGGTCATGCAAAGTCCTATTATGATTACTTCAGCCCTAACTTGTATGGAGAATCTTGCATATCATTGCTCCTCCCCATCTTTAGGCTCTTACATTCTGCAAATTTCCCTGAGCTTTAGGATGGGGAGGGATTAGGCTGGCCTGGTTCCAGGTGGTTGATGTAGACTTTCTGATTTTCTGAATTATGGTTTGTTAATTTTTTTTTCAGTTTTGCTACTACTGCACCGCCCTTGGCTCCATCCTGACGGGCATTAGATGTCACCCCCCTGGCCAGAGATAAAAGGCTGTTAAAATAGAGTGTTATTATAAGAGTACATTCAAAGGTAGATTGAATAAGAGTAGGAGACTGTGGTAGTGGGGGGGAGTCAGTATCCCATTTACAGGACTTTATGCCCTCCCTGTCTGGCGAGATCATACCTCATCTGATGCAAGTGACAAAGAAGAAAAGTCTGTGAACTTAACCAGATGTCTCATTACTTACTTGCGGTCTTCGACGGTGGCCTATTTTCTCTGCTGTAGCATCATCCCCTCTCTCCTTGTTTCTGGCAGGGCCTTTCTCCCTGTCCCTCCCTACTTATAATCTTTGCAATTACTGTAGGTATTACAAAGATTTATCTTTGAGTGTGTCACTAAGTGGGTTTGTTACTAGGATCCACCTATTAGGGAGCTCATACATTGCTTAATTTTGTTAGTCTGGGATATTTCACTCAATATAATCTTTTCTAATTCCATCCATTTCCTGGCAAATTTCATTAATTCATCAATTTTGATGGGTGAATATTATTCCATTGTATAAATATACCACATTTTCCTTATTTACTCATTAACTGTTGGGCATGGGAAAAATGGGGGGAGGGAATCCCTGAACTGAGCCACTTAGAAACCAGTGACAAAATTATACTGGAAGTAAGAGGAATGTGACACTTCCTGATTAAATGTTGGTGAGAGGTCTCCAATGTTCCCCAAAATTATAAGCTTTGCCATTGCTCTTGGTTGCTCTCCAAACACCTTATTACTTAAGATGCAACAGATATGGATCAAAGAACATGGACAAAATACATTAACTGGAACTTGTCTGGGAACTTCCTCCTTCCTGGAGTACTTACACAGTACAAAAGGAACACTGCAGAACCTACTGGGGAAGAGAAATAATCACAGGCACCATTTACTCAGGATGTCCGCAAGATGCAATAAAAATCGCCATGGCAACAGGTGACGGCCAGTGTAATAGTGGCAGGAGTATCAAGGAGCCAACCGAAAGCTTTCTGATTGAACTCAAGAACCACTAGTCAGAATGGTTCCTGTTACTGTTAACTAGAACAAGAACTTTAAAAAGGGAAGGAACTAGATTAATACGGGAAAACATCCAATGAACCTGTTGGTATGAAGACAGCACACCAAACTGTTCTGTAAATAGTTTCTATTATACCCGTAGATTTGAAGAACACTTAACACTCTGTCTAGAAATCTTCTACTATAACAGAAGAAGAGGATCTCAGCACTCTGACAGGATGTAGCATAGAACAGTAGAAGAGCAGTGAAGTGGACAACAATGGCCAGATATAATTCAACTATGAGGGACCCAACAGGGCCACCCAGAATCAAGCCAATATAATGTCTCCCCATTCTGAAGCCTTGGGAACTGTGAGGAAGAGGGGGCAGGGGAGTGTAAGTATCTCAAGATGGGAAGGTTCACAATGCACAACACATTCCATTCAAGACAGGACTGCTGCATCTAGGAACTCATAGCAATGAGACTTGTCCTTACCAGACCTGCATAATGACTGACATACCAGCATGCCTGCAGACTATGAGGAACTCAAGAGAGATTAAAAAGAGCGGGAGTGGGATAGATTGGTGAAGGGAAGGGATGGGAATGGGAGAGAGGGTGTTGGGTAGGAATAAGTACTTTAAATGCTTATAAAATTAGAAAACTAAGAATAAATTTTAAAAAGATTGTGTGGGTGTGAACTTGGAGACTTGCATCTCCAGCATAAGAAAATGTTTAGCAAAAAAAAAAAGTCTTTACAAAATTACCTTCTTAGATTTCTGTCCCACCCCCAGAAGGTTCTCCAGGATACCAGCAGACCTGACTCACATTCTGTATTTTTATTTTCATGAGGACTTGATTATTTTAAGTGTTTTTCATTCTGAGGCTTTTCTCAGATGTGAGGTTTCTCCCATCAGCTAGACAGCCATCCATGCGTGGATTTCCAGGTGACGCCCCACAGGCTCCCCCTGCTCGCATGCTGCTGAAAGTTACAGACAACAGCAATGGCAGGACTCCAGTCTCTCTGGCTGTTGATGGCACCGTGTCTTCCTCAGGCACGAGTCAGGGAAAGTGTGAAAGAGAAATGAACACACTCTTGGTTTATGCTTTCTTTCCCTTCCCTTTTCCTTCCAGAATGGACAGATGATGTACCCTGCAGTCATGAAGGACCAGGGTGCCCCTGTGGATAGTAAGATGACGGGATTGGGAGGCACTGTTGAATTTGCCTATCTGATCAAGAAATCTCTCTATATACCATCTTGTCACAAACCTAAAATATCAACAACTACGTTTATTTAATCTTTGCTGTTCTTGTTTTTTCTAATGATACTAATGATTATCTGAAAGAAATGAAACAATGATGAGGTTTACAAAATAGATAAAAATGGGAAGAAAGACAAGAGAAATCAGCTTTGCCATCTGAGGAAACATCCCAAGAAAAAACAGGGTGTGAAATGCTATAGGAAGAGTTCAGTTTTCCTGATGCTGCCAGAACCTCATGTGTCTACTTCTCTGCCTTCTTCTCTGGGTCCTTGAAGGAGACGTTCCCTCACTGATGAATCCTTTCATCTGACTTCTAGCTGCACTGCTCTGAGGGACGTAGTGACAAGAGGCTGTAGGGTTAGAGGAGAGAAATGTGGAAATTTTTGTTTCTGGTCCTGCTGTACTGTGAGTCAGAAGTTGTACTGTTATTCAGGTCAGGATATCTTCTCCATCAGAGTTTTATTTTTTCTACATCCAAATTATCCTGACTTTTGAGGGAGGGGGGAAAGGGGTCTTTGACTTTAAGTTCCTATTTGTCATCTTATGTGCTGAGAATTGGTGACATCCTATTCACATGTAGCTCTAAAAGAGATACACATATTGGAAAATTGTCTCTTAATCATATTTTTCTCAATTACTCTATTTTAGAACTTATTTCCAATGGTGGTCCCTACAGATCTATATAAGAAAGGAACATTTGCAAGAATCAACATCATAAAAATGACCATCCTACCAAAGGCAATATACAAATTCAGTGCTATACCAATTAAAATCCCAAAGCAATTCTTTAAAGAAATTGACCAAATAATCTCAAAATTCATATGGAGGCACAAAAGACACAGGATAGCAAAGACAATCCTGAGTAACAAAAACACTGCTGGAGGTATCACCATACCAAACCTTAGTCTATACTACAAATCCATAGTTATAAAAACTGCCTGGTACTGGCTCCAAAATAGACACACAGATCAATGGATAAGGATTGAAGACCCAGATATAAGCCCACAAAATTACAGCCATTTGGTCTTTGACAAAGGGGCCCAAAAAATCCAATGGAAAAAGAACAGTATCTTCAACAAATGGTGCTGGCAAAACTGGATGTCCACATGCAGAAGATTAAAACTGGACCCATATTTGTCACCATGTACAAGACTTAATTCCAAATGGATCAAGGACCTTGATATAAGGCCAGAGACCATAAAAACCATAGTTGAAAGGATAGGGAACTCCCTCGAGCTGATTGGGCTAGGCCAAAAGTTCCTAAACAGACATCCAATGGCATAGTCACTGCTACCAACTCTCAACAGTTGGTATCTGGTGAAATTAAAGAGCTTCTGCTTAGATAAAGAGATTAAAAAGAGCTTAAAGGCAACCCACAGAATGGGAGAAAATCTTCACTAACCACATATCTGATAGAGCTCTACTATCCAGAGTGCACAAAGAACTTAGAAAACTAAACACCAAGGAAACTAATGGTCCAATTAAAAAAATGGGCCCTGGAACTTAAAAGAAACTTTACCAGGGATGAAATTAAAATGTCCAACAAATATCTTAAAAAATTCTCCACTTCCTTAGCCATCAGGGAAATGCAAATCAAAACTTCCCTGAGATATCATCTCACCCCGGTCAGGATGGGAAAAATCCACAGTGCAAACAACACCAACTGCTGGAGAAGATGTGGAGAGAGGGGAACTCTCCTACATTGCTGGTGAGAATGCAGGCTCATACAACCACTCTGGCGAGCCATCTGGAGATATGGGAAGGGAGGGGTGAGGAGAGGGGGAGCAGGGGGGTTGGGTGGAGGAGGAGGGAGGGAACTGGTGTACCTATTAAGTTTGTATGAGCGGAAATAATAATAAAAAATGTATTAAAAAAAGAAATTGAAGATTGAAATGCCATATGACCCTGTGATTCCACTTCTGGGAATAACCCCACATATAGCAAAAATTCACCTCGATAACAGAAGCACGACCATGTTCATAGCAGCACTGTTTACAATAGCAAAGTCATGGAATCAACCCAAATGTCCAACAGTTGACAAGTGGATAAGGAAAATGTGGTATATCTATACAATGGAGTACTACTCAGCCATAAAAAATGATGAAGTACTGGAATTTGCCAGGAAATGGATGTCATTAGAAACAATTATATCGAGTGAAGTATCTCATACCCAGAAAATAAAGCGCCGTATGTACTCCCTAATAGGTGGATCCTAGTACCAAACCCACCCAGCCCACCTAGAGACACTCAAAGATAAATCTCTGTAATACCTACAGTAATTGCAAGAATTATGGGATGGGGTAGGAGGGCCACACCAGAAACAAGGAGAGAGGGGACCATGTTACAGCAGAGAAAATAGGCCTCCATCAAGGACTTCAAGGGGTGACATCCAATACCCATCAGGATGGATTGAAGGGCATTGCAGGAGCAGCAAAACTGCAAAAGAAAATCAACAAACCAAAACCCAGAAATTCAGAGACTCTATATCAACCACCTAGAACTAGGCCAGCTTAGTCTCTCCCCATCCTGAAGCTCAGGAAAATTTGCGGAAGAGGGGGTGGTAAGATTGTAAGAGCACAAGGATGGGAGGAACAATTATATGCAAGATACTCCACATAAGTTAGGGCCGAAGCAAACTTAATTGTACTTTGCATGCCCACGCAATGTCCAACACACTATTGACCCCATTAAGTCTAACATTTGTTAAAGGCACCAAGATCCTTGGAGGCAAGGGATTGACAGCCACAGTAGTGTTCCTATGCTTAAGGGGAACACAGGAAAGCATTCAGGGAAATGCCACTGGGTCCTTGTACATCATCGGAGAGGAGGGCCCAGAGGAGAGTCTGGCATGCACATTAAAAGATTTTCTGGGGATTAGGGGGGAGGCACTGAGGGATGGGGAGGAAGGGGTGAGGGGAGGGGGAGCATGGGGGTCGAAGGAAGGAGGAGGGAGGGAGGGAACCAGTGTACCTACTAAGTTTGTATGAGCAGAAATAATAATAAAAAATGTTAAAAAAGGAACATTTGCAAAGCAAGCATGACAAGTGCCAGATGTCCAGAGGGTTTGATGATACCACTGTGAATCTACCTTGTCCTGTTAACAAAAGCATCATATTTATTTCCTAGATAGAGTTGAATGTTTGTAGCAAAGATGACTGCCAAGAGGGTTAAGGCAGGGAACACTCCTATACACAAGTTTATTGTATGGCCAACACCAAAGTTGTTACTATAGAAATTCAAGTTTTTCTCTTCCTCTTGGAGCCAAAGCAGCTCCTTTAATCTTCACCAGAGGAGACTGGGACAGACAGGAACTAATAAGAAGAGGACAATTTGGGAGTAAGTACCTAAGTCTTATCTTTATCAGATTCTTCCTGCTAAATAGAAGGGATCCTGGGTTTTCAGTCACTGAAGAGCACTTCTGTGTCCTGAGAGGAGACTTAGAGCTGAGGAAGACTCATCAACATACAGGACAGCACTGTGGTCTCCTGCACAGGGTTCTGCTGAGAAGGGAGAGAAGGGAGTCTGTTGAGTCCTGTTCATCACAAGGTGATTCTCAGCATTTGTTCTGACTTTTTTTAATGCTATCTCTCAATTTAATTTCTGCCTCTCCCACAATTGGTCACTATGTACAAGAGAATCTAGCTTCAGAGTCTTCAGCAAAACAAGTGACCAGTGGAGTTGAAAGAGAAAAGGACAGGAAAATACTAAGTGACATAGTTAGGCACAAATGTCAACTTGACAGTTGAGGGTTTTGAGGTCTGGGCATATTTGTGGAGAATTTGTGGTTGGATTAAGCCCAGAGCAAACCTGCAGGAGATTGTCTGGCTGATAGGGAAGGCACAGGTGGCTGGGATTAGGCCCTGGAATAAAAAATAGAGAGAGCTGGTTGAGAGAGTTGGCATCCTTGTGTACACTTGGCCAGACATGCTGGTCTGGCAAGTAAGGATCATCCTTCTCTCAGCCATTATGTAAAGATGGTGTGGCCAGTTTCCACTGACATGGTGTTGGCACATTCTCTCTCATCAAGCCGGACTGTGAACTGTAACTGCACTATCAGTAGGAAAATAAACCCCTTGTTCTCTTAAACTGGTTCATGATGATTTATGAGCAATTATGCAGGCAAACTGCAACACTAAGACAGTAAGATAAGAAGAGTATTTGATCAGGGAAGGAAATAATTATTTAAATTTCAGATTAATGGTTTCTTTGAGAAAACATAAAAAGCAATTGTAATACATCCATGTAATACAGAAACAGAGGATGATGGAGTCAGATGAGTCAACTTGAAGATGTAGACCGAGACTAGGCTGCTTCTCCTGGGGAATCCCAGCAGTCAGAACAACCACATTCCCAGCTGTGCTGGACACAGCAGTGATGAGGGTCAGTCAGTATCTGGAACTGCAGATGACAAGGTGGAAAATCCTTCTGGCATCTTCACTTGTGTCAGTGATTCCATTCTCAGGGACAGTGTAGTTGGATCCTCGCTCAGCAGTCTTCCACTGAGTTCCCAGATCACATACATAACACATGTGTCTACTGTATGCCTAAGATTCTCAGCTTGTCCTGTGTTACAGATTTGTTTTTAAAGACATAGAAAGGAAATATTTTAGGAATTGAGAAGCCTATCGTTGCTGAAGATTCTTAGGATATAGATTCTGGTGTACCACTTCTTTGTCTGTCCACTGGAGGCTTCTGTTCAGCACCTCAGGTCCTCCAAACAAAGGGCTGTGACCCAGACACGCTCTCACACTGCGTACAGCAGTGCACATTGCCTTACTATGTCTTAGATCAAAGACTTTTCTGATTGGTTCATGAATTTGAAAGACAATCCCAAAATGTCCATAGTTCATCCAAGAAGGGGAAAAGCTCTTAGATTATTGGCATGATTAGAATAGGGACCTTTTCTGGAACAATTGTGATAGTAGCTGGACTTAGAAATATCTCAGTTTCAGGAGCTGGAGAGGTGGCTCAGGAGTTAAGCCTCTGCCTTGCAGGCAGAAGGTCCTGAGTTCGGATCCTAGACCCCACGTATAGACGCCAAGCAGAAGCAGGGTGGCCTGCGTTTCTGGTCCTGGTAGGGCAGAGTCTGTGAATCCCGGGGCAGAGTAAACAAGGAGGAAATGGAGGCGGTCCATGGTGGTTCCCAAATTTGCCAGTGGTTCTACACTCACACACACACACACACACATGCATACACACACACGTACAATTGAATAAATAATAAAAAAATTAAAAAAAAAGAAATATCTCAGTTTCAGACAGTGAAGACAGGAACAATTTTTAGCACTCATTAATCTCATTATTTTTCCAATGACTAAATGCATACATGGAGAACCTAACAGTATAAGATCATTGAAATGGAAAACAAAATGGAAAATACCTTTAAAGACATTAGAATGGATGCATTTGATGTGATGAAGAAAATATAATTTATTCTAATGTTTTTGTAGATATATTCAGTATTAACTATATGTATTTTGAAAACTGATGCTGGCTAAAGGCAGTCTTTTGTTGAGGACACCCAGTGTAACTTTGTGAACTACCTGGAAGCATTTGAATACTCACCTTTGGGATAAGGTTTGTTTCTGAGCAGGTGGCTAATTGACATATACTGAAGTAAGAAGCTATAGAGATGAAGTTTGAACATGTCAGAAAAAGAGAATTTGAAGTATGGGAATAGCTAAGGGAAGATTTCTGTGAGGGGCACTCTGACATGAATAATAAAGTCTAGTACATGAACAGACCACACGCTCTTCTAAAACTAAAGCATGTTAATAGTTTTTTCTGATTAGCTTTTTGTGCAGGGATCAATGCAGAGAAGCAGACATGCTTCAGTGACAGAAATACAGAGAGAGATGTTGGTGTGGATTTCACCTGTAAGAAAAGTATGTGCTACTACCTGCTTCAAATACATCAATTCCTTGAATGTTTCCTGAGCACTATCCCTTTAATGAGGTAAAATGAGTGTCTTGACAGTTTTCAAAGGGCTGAGTTAGAGCATAAGCAGTATGGGTTATTAGCCCTGGGGCTAATACTGTGTGAGTTTATCCCAGAATGTCTGCCTTAACTCCAGCATGTTTGGACAATATGTGCACACATAGTAACTGTGTGTGGATTATAGATAGATGTAGGAAAATATAACAAATTATAAGCAAAATAGCTGTCAGAATTATGGAAGAAAAAGAAGAGAGTCCAGTTTCCCCACCCGTCCAGAACACACGCAGTCTAGTGAGGACACACTGTGCCCTAGGTAAGCAACCCCTGCTCACCTCCAAGCCCCAGGTAACCCATTACTCCCAGCTCCTCCCACCAGCCAGTCAGAGCAGGCACTGCTCCAGGCCGGGGAGGACCCCTGTGCAACTCCCCAGCTCCCTAGGTTAATGGTACCTGCCACCAGCACCTCTCCCCTTTCCCCACCTGCTCTGGACCAGTGCAGTCCAGCAAGGACACACTGTGCCCAGGTAAACACCCCCTGCTCACATCCAAGTCCCAGGTACTCCCACCTCCTCCCACCAGCCAATCAGAGCAGGTGCTGCTCCAGGCCAACTAATTCATCTCAGTCAAAAACACACAGAAATTGAAAGAAGGTCTTAAGAGATAAAATGACAATGCCCAAGACAAAACACAAATCCATGAGAAACAAAACCCAAGAAAACAAATCTCCCACTGAAGGAATTAATCCCATAATGATAGACTCCAAACAGAACAAATTGACAGAAAATAGCCAAGAAAGCCTGACCCAAGATAACGACTTTCAAAACATGATCATTACCATGATCAATACTATGAAAAAGGAAATCTGGGAGGAGTTAAATAACCCCATCAAACACTTTGAAGAGGAACACAACAGACACTTGGAGGAGTTGAGAAAAACAGTTCAAGAAACAAAAATAGGCATAGAACAGTTAAAGCAGACGCAAGCAGAGTTTAAACCTGAACTAAAAGACAAGTTATCTTCAACCCAGAACTCAACAGAGTCTTATCAGCAGAACTAATGAAGCAGAAAATAGAATTTCAGACCTTGAAGAAAAGTAGGAGAATTAACCAGCTCAATGGAAGAGGTTGTTAAAGCCAAAAAGATACTTGAGAGAAATATTCAAGACTTATGGGACATCCTGAAGAAGCCTAACATGAGTATTCATGGAATACCAGAGCAAAAATCCCAAATTACCACACCTGAGGAAATTTTTCACACTATCATCAAGAAAACCTTCCTAATCTAAACAAAGAGAGGCCCATCCGCAGAAAAGAGGCATTCCACACCCCAAACAAATATGACCAAAATAGAAACTCACCATGGCAAATAATAGCTAAAACACTCCACATTGGAGACAAAGAAATGGTACTGAAAGCTTCAAGGGAAAAACAAATCACTTTTAATGGAAAACCTATTAAAATAACAAATGACTTCTCAATGGAAACAATAAAAGCAAGAAGAGTTTGAAGAGATATACTTCAAGTATTGAATGACCAAAAATGTCAACCCAGGCTGACATACCCGGCAAAACTATATGTCATGATCGAGGGAGAAGAAAAATTTTCCAGCACAAAGACAACTTGAAGGGATACATGTCCACCAAACAAGGCCTTCAAAAATGCTAAAAATAATGCTAACTCCTGGAAACTTAGCACTACGATGCTGAATGAGAATTGGATACAGGAAGAAATTAAAAAGGAGATTCAAGATTTCATGAAAGTGAACGATAATGAAAATACAATTTACCAAAATCTTTGGGTCACAATGAAAGCTGTCCTAAGAGGAAAGTTTATACCTCTCAATGTCTACATCAAAAAAATGGAAACGTCAGAAATAAATAATTTAACAATGCAGTTTAAAGTTTTAGAGGCAGTAGAGCAATCCGATCTCAAAAGCAGTAAAAGAGAGGAGATTAGTAAAGAAAGGGGAGAAATATTCAAAATCGAGATTTGGAAAATGATACAGAAAATCAACCAGTCAATAAGCTGGTTCTATGAAAAAATCAATAAGGTTGATACACCCCTAGCTAACTTAACCAAAAGCAAGAGAGAGAAAACCCAACTTAACAAAAAGAAATGAAAATGGAGTTATCACTACTGATAACCATGAAATCCAGAGAATTATAACATCATATTTCAAAAACTTATATTCTGTGAAGTTTGACAACACAAAAGAGATGGATGAATTCCTTGGGAAACACAACTTACCTAAATTGAATCAGGAAGTTGTGAATTATTTAAATAGTCCTATAACATATGAGGAAATTCATGAAGTAATCTTGAATCTTCCCACCAAGGAATGCTCTGGACCAAATAAATTCAGCAACGAGTTCTACCAGACATTTAAGAAGCTAATAACACCAATACTCCTTAAACTGTTCCATCAAATAGTAAAGGAAGGAACACTACCAAATTCCTTCTATGAAACTAATATCGTCTTAATCCCAAAACCTAATAAAGATACACTTAAAAAAGAAAACTCTAGGCCAATCTCTTTGATGAACACAGATGTAAAGACTCTCAACAAAGTATTAACAAATCAGATTCAATAACATATTAAAAAGATCATTCACAGGGACCAAGTAGGCTTCATCCCCGGCACACAAGAGTGGTTCAACATACTAAAATCAATAAATGTAATTCACCATATAAACCAGCCCAAAGTCCAAGACCACATGATACTCTCGATAGAGGCAGAAAAAACTTTTGACAAGATCCAACAGCTCTTTATGATCAAAACCCTAGAGGCAGTTGAAATGGAAGGAACCTTTGTCAATATAATAAAAGCTATATACAACAAGCACACAGCAAGGATGTTAATCAATGGGGAAAAACTTGAAGCATTCCTGCTTCAATCAGGAATGAGACAAGGTTGTCCACTCTCACCATTTCTATTCAACATTGTACTTGAAGTCTTACCTGAAGCCATAAGACAAGAAAGGGAGATAAAAGGGATTCAAATCAGCAAGGAAGAAGTCAAGTTATCTCTATGTGCAAATGACATGATCATATACCTGAGTGATCCCAAAAACTCCACCAGGAAGCTTCTGGAACTAACGCAGAAGTTCAGCAGGGTGGCAGGATACAAAGTAAATGTACAAAAATCAGTGGCCTTCCTATATGCCCAGAATGAAAGCCCTGAGAGAAACAATCCCATTTACTATAGCCCCTAAAAAAACATGAAATACCTTGGTATAAACCTAACCAAGGAAGCAAGAGACCTTTAAAATGAAAACTTTAAAACCCTAAAGAAAGAAACAACTGAAGACACTAGAAGGTGGAAATACCTACTATGTTCCTGGATTGACAGAATCAACATCATAAAAATGACCATCCTACCACAGAAATATACAGATTCAATGCTATACCAATTAAAATGCCAAAACAATTCTTTAAAGAAGTTGACCAAACGATCTCAAAATTCGTATGGAGGCACAAAAGATACAGGATAGCAAAGACAATCCTGAGGAACAAAAACACTGCTGGTGGTATCACCATACCAAACCTTAATCTATACTACAAATCCAAATGGTAATGGCTCCAAAATAGACATGTAGATCAATGGATAAGGGTTGAAGACCCAGATATAAGCCCACACAGCTGCAGCCATTTGATCTTTGACAAAGGGGCACAAAAAATCCAATGGAAAAAGAACAGCATCTTCAACAAATGGTGCTGGCAAAACTGGATACCCACATGCAGAAGATTAAAACTGGACCCGTACTTGTCACCATGTACAAGAATTAATTCCCAATAGATCAAGACCTTGATATAACGCCAGAGACTATAAAAATCATAGGTGAAATGGTAGGGAACTCTCTCGAGTGATTGGGCTAGGCCAACAGTTCCTAAATGGACTTCCAATAGCACTGTCACTAAAGTCAACACTCAACAGATAGGATTCTGTGAAATTAAAGAGCTTCTGTTCAGGTAAAGAGATTGTAAATCGAGCACAAAGGCAACCCATAGAATGGGAGAAAATTTTCACTAACCACATATCTGACAGAGCTCTATTATCCAGAGTGCACAAAGAACTTAGAAAACTAAACACCAAGGAAACAAATGGCCCAATTAAAAAATGGGCCTTGGAACTTGAAAGAAACTTAACCCGGAATGAAATTAAAATGTATAACAAATATCTTAAAAAATGCTCCACATCCTCAGCCATCGGGATATGCAGATGAAAACCTCCCTGAGATATCATCTCACCCCAGTCAGAATGGCAATTATCTACAATACAAACAACACCAAATGCTGGAGAGGATGTGGAGAGAGGGGAACTCTCCTATATTGCTGGTGGTAACGCAGGTTCATACAACCACTCCGGTAAGCCGTCTGGCAATATTAAATAAGTTAAAAATTCACCACGATAGCACAAGAACGACTATGTTCATATCAGCACTGTCTACAATACAAAGTCATGGAATCAACCCAAATGTCCAACAGTTGACAAGGTGATAAGGAAAATGTAGTATATTTATACAATGGAATGTTATTCAGCCTCAAAAATGATAAATTAATGAAATTTGCCAGGAAATGGATGGAATTAGAAAAATTATATTGAGCGAAGTATCCCACACACAGAAAATTAAGATCATATGTACTCCTTAATAGGTGGATCTTAGTACCAAACCCACATACAGACACTCCAAGATAAATCTCTGTAATGCCTACAATAATTGCAAATATTATAAACAGGAGAGAAGGGGAAGGAGGCCCCGCCAGAAAAAAGGAGAGAGGGGATCATGCTACAGCAGAGATAATAGGCCACCATCATGGACTGCAAGTAAGTAATGAGACGTCTGGTTAAGCTCACAGACTTTTCTTCCTGTTCACTTGCAACTGATGGGGTATGATCTTACCAGAAAGAAAGGGCATACAGTCTGGCAGATAGAAGGTAACTATTTTGCAAATGGGAGACTGACACCCCTCTCACCGTTGTCTCCTACTTTTATTACATCTACCTTTGAATCTACTCTTATAATGAGACTCTACTTTAACAGTTTTTTTTTTTATCTCTTGCCAGGAGGGTGACATCCAATACTCATCAGGATGGAGCCAAGAGCATTGCAGGAGCAGAAAAACTAAAAAAAAAAAAACACAATAAACAACAAACCATAATTCAGAACATCAGAGACTCTATATCAACCACCTGGAATCAGGCCTGCCTAATCTCTCCCCATCCTGAAGCTCAGGGAAATTTTCAGAAGAGGAGGCAGTAAGATTGTAAGAGCACAAGGATGGGAGAAGTCATGATATGCATGATACTCCACACAAGTTAGGGCCAAAGCAATCATAATAGGACTCTGCACAGTCTGCGAAATGAGCAGCATATCATTGACCCCTCAAAGTCTAGCATGGACTAAAGGCACTAGTATCCTTAGAAGCAAGGGATTAACAGTCACAATAGTGTTCCTATATTTAAGGGGAACACAAGAAAGAGTTGTAGGAAATGCCACTGAGTCCTTATACCTCATCAGAGAGGAGAATCCCGGGGAAATTTTGACATACACATTAAAGGATGCTCCAGGGATGAGGGAAGGGGGCATTGGGAGAAAGGGAGAAAAGGGGAAAGGAAGGGGGAAAGGGAGGAGGGAACAGAGAGGTCCAGGGAGAGGTGGAGGGAGAGAGGGGACTAGGGTACCTATTAAGTTTGTATGAGCGGAAATAAATAAATAAATAAATAAATTCAAAATAAATGGATAAATAAATACATTGTATTTTTTTTTTAAAAAAAAGATTAATGGAGACAATTTGGAACTTAATCTAACCCTTAATGAAATGGACCTCTATCGAACAGATCTCTATTGAACTTTACATGCATGCACCAAAGAATACACACTTTTCTCAGCAGCACATGGAACTGTCTCCAAAATAGATCACATATTGGGCCACAAAATGCATCTCCACATATACAAGGAAGTTGAAATTCTAGCCTGGATGCTGTTAGCCCAACATGGTCTAAAACTTGACATTCACAACACAACAAACAACAGAAAACACACTAACTCCTGGAAAATAAACACTATGATGCTGAATGAGAATTGGATTAAAGAAGAAATTACAAAGGAAATTCAAAATTTCCTGGAAGTGAATGATAATGAAAACACAACTTATCAAAATCTTTGGGTCATAATGAAAACTGTCCTAAAAGGTAAGTTTATAGCTCTTAATGCCTACATCACAAAAAAATGGAAATATCACAAATAAATAACAACGCAGCTTAAAGCTTTAGAAACACTAGAGTAATCTGATCCTAAAAGCAGTAGAAGACAAGAGATTAGCAACATAAGGGGAAAAATATCCGAATTTGAGATTAGAAAAATGATACAGAGAATCAACCAGTAAAAAAGCTGGTTCTTTGAAAAATGCAATAAGATTGATACACCCCTAGCTAATTAACCAAAAGCAGGAGAGAGAAAACCCAAATTAACAAAATTAGAAATGGAAATGGAATTATCACTACAGATACCCAAGAAATTCAGAGTATTATAACATCATATTTCAAAAACCTATACTCTGTGAAGTTTGACAACATAAAAGAAGTGGATGAATTCCTAAGTAAGCACAACTTACCGAAATTGAATCAGAAAGTTGTGAATTATTTGAATAGTCCTATAACATATGAGGAAATCGATGAAGTAACCTTGAATCTTCCCACCAAAAAATGTCCTAGAATAGATGGATTCAGCACAGAGTTCTACCATTCAAGGAACAAATAACATTAATAGTCCTTAAATTGTTCCATCAAATAACAAAGGAAGGAACACTACCACATTCTTTCTATGAAGCTAGCATCATCTTAATCCCAAAACCCAATAAAGATACACTGAAAAGAGAAAACTATAGGCCAATCTCTCTGATGAACACAGATGCAAAGATTCTAAACAACCTCTTAGCAAATAGGATTCAAAAGCATATCATTGACCCCTCAAAGTCTAGCATGGACTAACAGCACTAGGATCCTTAGAAGCAAGGGATTAACAATCACAATAATGTTCCTATACTTAAGGGGAACACAAGAAAGAGTTGTAGGAGTCCCTATACCTGAGTCCCTATACCTCATCAGAGAGGAGGACCCAGAGTATAGTTTGATATACACATTAAAGGATACTTCAGAGATGGGGGAGAGGGCTCTGGGAGAAAGGGAAGAAGAGGGGAAAGGAAGGGGAAAAGAGGGAAGAGAGCAGGGAGGTCCAGGGAGGGGGTGGAGGGAGGGAGAGGACAGAATACCTATTACCTTTGTATGAGCAGAAAAAAAATAAAAGGATGTGTAAAGAAAAAAAAAACATATCAAAAAGATTACCCACGGGGATCAAGTAGGCTTTATCCCAGGCACACAAGGTTGGTTCAATATAAGCAAATCAATACATGTAATTCATCATATAAACCAGTCCAAAATCCAAGAACACATGATACTCTCCATAGATGCAGAAAAAGCTTTTGACAAGATCCAACAGCCCTTTATGATCAAAACCCTATACACAAAAGGAATCTTTATCAATATAATAAAAACCATATACAATAAACCAACAGCAAGTATGTTACTCAATGGGGAAAAACTTGAAGCATTCCTGCTTAGATCAGGAACTAGACAATGCTGTCCACACTTACCACTTCTCTTCAATATTATACTTGAAATCTTAGCTGAAGCCTTAAGACAAGAAAGGGAGATAAAAGGGATTAAAATGGGCAAGGAAGAAGTCAAGTTATCTCTGTTTGCTGATGACATGATCATTTACCTGAGTAATCCAAAAAGGGGATGTGGAGAGAGGGGAACTCTCCTACATTACTGGTGGGAATGCAGGCTTATACAACCACTCTGGTGATCCGTTTTGTGATTATTAAAAAAGTTAATTATTAAAAAAGTTAAAGAAATGCCATATGACCCTGTGATTCCACTTTTGGGAATAATCCCCATACAGCACTGTTTACAATAGCAGAGTCTTGGAATCAACCCAAATGCCCTACAGTTGATGAGTGGACAAGTAAAATATGGTACATTATACAATGGAGTACTATTCAGCCACCAAAAATTATGAATTAATGAGATTTACCGGGAAATGGATGGAATTACAAACAATTATATTGAGTGAAGTATCCCAGACACAGAAAATTAAGTGCCATATGTACTCCCTAATAGGTGGATCCTAGTACCAAACCCAGTTAGTGACACATTCAAAGATAAATCTCTGGGGGTTGGGGATTTAGCTCAGTGGTAGAGTGCTTGCCTAGCAAGCACCGAAAAAAAAAGATAAATCTCTGTAATACCTACAGTAATTGCAAAGATTATAAGCAGGGAGGGAAGGGGATGGAGGCCCCCCCGAAACAAGGAGAGAGGGGATCATGCTACATCAGAGAAAATAGGCCACCATCATGGACTATAAGTAAGTAATGAGACATCTGGTTGGGCTCGAAGACTTTCCTTACTGGTCACTTGCATCTGATGGGGTATGATCTCACCAGAAAGGAGGGCATAGAGTCTGGCAGATAGAAGGTAACCATCCTCCAAATGTTCTCCTACTCTTATTCCATCTACCTTTAAATCTACTCTTATAATAAGACTCTATTTTAACAGCCTTTCATCTCTGGCCAGGGGGTGATATCTAATACCCATCAGGATGGAGGCAAGGGAGGTGCGGGAGCAGCAAAACTAAAAAAAAAAATCAACACACCATAATTCGGAAAATCAGAGACTGTCCATCAACCACCTAGAACCAGGCCAGCCTAATCTCTTCCCATCCTAAAGCTCAGGGAAATTTTCAGTAGAGGGAGCAGTAAGATTGTAAGAGCCTAAAGATGGGGAGGAGTTATGTCATACAGGATACTCCACACAAGTTAGAGCCAAAGTAATCATAATGGGACTTTGCATGACCTGCTCAATGACCAACATATTATTGACCCCCCCAAAGTCCAGCATGGATCACAAACACTAGAATCCTTAGAGGCAAGGGATTAACAGCCACAATAGTGTTCCCATACTGAAAGGGAACACAGAAAATTCTTTAAGCAATGGTACTGAGTCTTTATACATCATCAGAGAGTAGGACCCAGAGGGAAGTTTGACATATACACTAAAAGATGCTCTAGGGATGGGGGGGGGACAATCAGAGAAAGGGAGGGGGAAAGGAAGGGAAAAATGGGGGAGGGAGCAAGGGGATCCAGGGAGGGGTGGAAGAAGGGAGGAGAATGAATTACCTATCAAGCTTGTATGAGTGGAAAAATAAAATCAATTTTTTAAAAAAAATAATGGATTATTACAGTATAGGCAAAAAATGAGAGAAAGAGTCTTCTGTCCAGATGGGAAGAGCTGATCAGTGCTGAAAAAGAGCCAGTCTCAGACTGAGTGATTCCAGAAGCCACTGTTTTTGTAATCTTGAACTTTCCTGAGAATATGAATAAAATTTTGTGACCAAGTGAGGCTTCTAAAAATTCAGGACAACTTTCTCCTTGTTAGCATTCATAGCACCAGACAGTACCACACAAGATTCTGGGAGAAACACAATAAGCATTCTCCTTAATTTGTCTGTGAAAGCTACAAGATGTAGTAACAATCACTTTGGAAGGAAGTGACTTTCTGTGCAATAATGGCACGAATGTTAAGGGGGCAACTAACAGCTTTCTGGTTGGATTTGAGACTGACTTTTCAACAAATTTCTGATTCTGTAACCTATGAAAGTGGAGGACATAGGCACTACTGGAGGACACAACCTATTTAGATTTACAAACACACTATATCAAACTGCTTTGTAAACATTTGCCATTTTAGCAATAGATTGGAGGAGCACTCAGCACTTAACCTGGTAGCTTTCCTCTGTAATAAAAGATGATTATTACAGAAGATCAAAACTGGGGGAAGTGCAAAAAATAAGTGATGGTGAACTGCTCAGCCTTAAGCTGGATATCTAAGACATGCACACATGAAGCTTCATGAAACACTGCAGACAAGACAGCACCAAGATAGTAAGATCTTGAAGGTGAGGAGGGACAGAGCCAGAAATTACATTCTGGTCATGATAGGGGAGTTGGTTCCATGAATTTACATAAAGACCTGCATGGGATTTGTTCTATCAACATTTCATCATAGAAGGAGAAAGATCTCAAGAATCCCACATCTCCCTGAGATACCAATGAGGGTTAACACTGATGTAGGGAATAATGGGTGATGCTTTTCTTAGTGATATACCCACTGAAATATGATTCATGTGCCAGTAAGCACTCAGACACTTCTCTTCAAAAGCAAACAAGGTGGAACACAGTAGGAAGTGACTGAGAATTACCAGAACAAAGTAATGAGGAGAAACAGCAATAGAAGATGATTTCCAATCTTACTTTACTCTTAGGAAAATCTTCAAGTGCTCCATAGGTTTGGAAGGTTGTGATTTTATTCTCACTGAATTCTAGAAATGTTTTAAATTTCTTCCATAACTAATTTTCCATTCAAAAAATGTGTGGTTGAATTTCCAATAATTTGTGTGCTTTTTCAAAGAACTTAAAAAACTAAACATCAAGGAGATAAATGGCCCAGTTAAAAAATGGGCCTGGGAATTCAAAAGAAACTGTTTCAGTGATGAAATTGAAATGTATAACAAATATCTTAAAAAATGCTCTACATTCTTAGCCATCAGGGAAATGCAAATCAAAACTTCCCTGAGATATCATCTCATCCAGGTCAGGATGGCAAAAATCCACAATACAAACACCAAATGCTGGAGAGAATGTGAAAAGAAGGGAACTCTTCTACATTGCTGGTGGGAAGACAGGCTTATACAATCACTCTGGTGATCAGTTTGGCAATTTCTAAAAAAATTAAAGATCAAAATGCCATTCAACCCTGCTGAACCACTTCTGGGGATGATTCCCCATAAAGCAAAAATTCACTACAATGACACAAGCACAACCATGTCCATAGCAGCATTATTTACAATAGCAAAGTCATGTAATCAACCTAATTGCCCAAGAATTGACGAGTGGATAAGGAATATGTGGTACATTTATACAATGGAATACTACTCAGCCATCAAAAAAGATGAATCAATGAATTAATGAGTTAGTGCTGGGAAATGGATGGAATTAGAAAGAATTATATTGAGTTTGGTACTAGGTGGATTCTAGTACCAAATCTACTTAATGACATATTCAAAGATAAATCTCTGTAATATCTACTGTAATTGTGAAGATTATAAAGAGGAGGAAAGGGGAAGGAGGGCCCCTCAGAAGTAAGGAGAGAGTCTTGTCTAGTTCCTGATTGAAGTGGGAATGCTTCCAGTTTTTCCCCATTGAGCATAATCCTTGCTGTGGGCTTGTTGTATACAGCTTTTATTATATTGATAAAGGTTCCTTCCATTCCTACTGTCTCTAGCGTTTTGATCATAAAAGGCTATTGGATCTTGTCAAAAGCTTTTTCCACATCTATTAAGAGTATCATGTGGTCTTGGACTTTGGATTGATTTATATGATGAATTACATTTATTGATTTGAGTATATTGTGTGCCGGGGATGTTGAACCAACCTTGTGTGCTGGGGATGAAGCCTACTTGGTCCCCGTGAATGATCTTTTTGATATGTTTTTGAACCCGATTTGCTAAGACTTTGTTGAGAATCTTTGCATCTGTGTTCATCAGAGAGATTGGCCTATAGTTTTCTTTTCTAAGTGAATCTTTATTAGATTTTGGGATTAAAACGATATTAGCTTCATAGAAGGAATTTGGTAGTGTTCCTTCCTTTGCTATTTGATGGAACAGTTTAAGGTGTATTGGTGTTATTGGCTCCTTAAATGTCTGGTAGAACTCTGTGCTGAATCCATCTGGTCCAGGACATTTTTTGGTGGAAAGATTCGAGATTACTTCTTCAATTTCCTCATATGTTATAGGAGTATTTAAATAATTCACAACTTCCTGATTCAAAAAAAAAAAGAAATAAGGAGGGAGTGGATCATGCTTTATTAGAGAAAATATGTCACCATCAAGTATTGCATGTTAGTAGCAAAATATCTGGTGAAGTTCATTCTCATTCCCCTTCCGGGTCACCTGTGACTGAGGAGGTTTGATCTCACTAATCAGGGAGGGTTTTGGGGACTGGCAGATAGATGGTAACCATCCTGCAAGTGGGACACTGACTCCCCCCCCACACACTGTGGTGTCCTACTCCTATTCCATCTACCTTTGAATTCCTCTTATAGTAAGATCTTCACTTGAACAGCTTCACTTATCTTTGGTTAGGAGGTGATGTCCAATACCAATCAGGATGGAGCCAAGGGCGGTGCAGGAACAGCAAAACTGAAAACAACAACAAACCATAATTCAGAACACCAAAGACCCTACATTAATCACCTGGAACCAGACCAGCCAAATATCTCCCCATCCTAAAGCTCAGGGAAACTTGAAGAGGAGGGGGCAGCAAGATTGTAAGAGCCTAAAGATGGGGAAGACCAACAATATGCAAGATACTTCACACAATTAGGGGTGCAGTAGCCATAATTGGACTTTGCATAACCTGCATGGTGACTGACATGTCCACGACCTCTCAGGTCTATCCTGGATCACAGACAGTGGAGTCTTTAGAGGCAGGGGATTAACAGTCATTGTGGTGTTCTCATGCTGGCAGGGAGCCCAAGAAAGGGCTCTGGGTTACGCCACTGAGTCCTTACACCTCACTAGGGTGGAGGACTCAGAGGGAGGCTTGGCATTCACACAAGGGGATGCTCCAGGAGGTGGGAGGGGGAGGCTTTTTCAGGGTGTCCCATATCTCTTGGATATTTCTCTCAAGTATCTTTTTGGCTTTAACAACCTCTTCCATTGAGCTGGTTAGTACTCCCACTTTATCTTCAAGGTCTGAAATTCTGTTTTCTGCTTGGTTAGTTCTGTTGATAAGACTCTCTGTGGCGTTCTGGGTTGAAGATAACTTGCCTTTTAGCTCAGTTTTAAACTCTGCTTGAGTTTGTTTTAACTGCTCTATGCCACTTTTTGTTTCTTGCACTGTTTTTCTCAACTCCTCCAGATGTCTGTTGTGTTCCTCTTCAAAGCGATTGATTCGATTATGTAATTCCTCCCTGATTTCCTCTTTCATAGTATTGAACATGGTAATGATCATCTTTTGAATGTCTTTATCCTGGGTGAGGCTTTCTTGGCCTTTTTCCGTGGGTTTGTTCTTGTTGGAGTCTAACATTATGGGATTAATTTCTTCAGTGGGAAATTTGTTTACTTGATTGTTGCTTCTCATGGATTTGCACTTTGACTTTGGCATTGTCATTTTAACTCTTAAGATCTCTCAATTTCACTAAACTGAATTATTTGGCCTGGGGTCCTGGTGGGCGGGGTGGGCGGAGACTCACCTAGGTCGTGGGGTGAGGCCCAGCTGGACCACGCGCGCGTCCCGACCAGCGGAGCGGGGTGGGGTGCAAAGGGGGGATGTGGGCGACGTGGAGCTATTTAACCCAAAGGCAGCTGGGGTGGGGCCGGGCGCAGGGGGAGGTCCTCCTCGTCCCTCAGCCCCGTGTGCGCGGCTCCGGCTGGATGGTGGGAGTCGGAGCCGGGTCCCTGTGGGCCGACCTGGGGTCCTGGTGGGCAGTGCGCGGGGCGGGGACTTACCACCTAGGGCGCGGGGTTGAGGCCCGGCTGGACCGCGCACGCGCATCCCTACCGGCGGAGCCGGATGGGGTGCAAAGGGCCTGATTCAGCTTCTCTGTCTACTGTGGGAAAAAATCTCTTTCTCTCCTGGACAGTTGCCAGGAGATGCCACCCTTCAGTTCATTCCTTCCAAAAGAATTTGCATTCTTATGGGTAGGAGCCTTCTCTGAGAATCTTCCCCTCAAGTTTGGGCCTCTCTTATTATCCAAATTGAGAGGAAGCTTTGATTTACTATTGGAGCTCAATTTCTTTAATAGCCATTTTGTTCTCTGCTTCTTCATGGTTTAACTCTTTAAACTTGCAATTGCATTTTTCATCATTGTATCTTATAGTTACTGCTTCTTCCTGTCTGTTTCCTTGTTCTTTTTCTTAACTCTGAAGACAACTAAAAAGTAGCCATACCACATTGTCAAGACTACCTTATTTCAGGTAAGCTTTCAGGACAAGGGCAAAGCTTCATTTAACTCTCTGCCAACACATGGGTCAGTTTGTCACTTGTTCCTCTCTGGACCATTACAAGCTGGGCTTCCACTGCTTGTTTTTCTCACAGCATTGATTCTTTGGAGCTCTCACAAGAAAGACCCATTTGACCCCATCGCCAAAGACTTTCCCAGCACAAAATCCCAAAGTTCTCCATATTTCTCCTAGCAAACAGTTCCATAGGCACTCTAGTCACATCACAGCATTGACCATACTGCTGGGTACCAACATCTCTCAGTTTCACAAACAGCTTCGCATTGTGGTACCAGATGTTCTTAATCTCACATTATTAGTACTACATTCTTAGTACCAATTTCTGTAATAGTTACTTAACTATTGCTATGAGAGAACACCCAAATTAAAATAATTTAAGGGAGAAAAGGAAATTTATTCATCTAATGGTTCCAGAGGGGAGATACAGTCTTTCATAGCAGAGGCAGCATGGCTGCCTGGCCGAAGCTGGAGTCAGGCTAAGTCACCTTCATCTGTACACTAGTGAATGAGAGCTGATGGCTGGAGGATTCCTAAAGAGCCTCTCTTCTTCCCTGTCTCCCATTCTATTGGAGGTTCCATTGAGATCTAGGGATGTTCCAATCAGATCTAGGGCTGGTCTTTATATTGTCCAGATAATCTCCTCCTCCGCCTCCTCCTCAAATTGACATGCAGGATTAATTATCACATTTGCCATTATGTGACTTTATTTTCTCTCTTGCAGCTATCAAGATTTCTTTCCTTTGGTGTATACTAGTAGTGCATTTTGAGAGTTATGTGCTATGCAGTATTTCTATTCTGGTCTTGTCTATTTTGTGTTCTGAATGCTGCTTGAACTTAGTTGGCATCTCTTTCTTTTTTATTTATTTTATTTTTTACCTAGTTATTCAAGCTCACTGGGTAGGTACCCTCTTCCCATTCTTTCTCCCTTTCCCCCTCCCTCCCTTACCCTCTTTTATTCCCCATCCTACTTTTTGTCCTACAGCTCCCTATCTCCCTCCGTCCTTTCCTCTCTTCTTCCCTCCCCTCTTGATGTTTCTACCTTCTTCCTCCCATCCTTCAGAATTTTAACTTACATGAGCCTGACATTCTCTCTGATTGTCTACTCTAGTAAGGGTTAAGAACTCTGTGGTGAACTCTGTGGTGAACCTTAGAGACACTTATTGGTCTGTCCGCTAATGGAGGAACTCCATTATATATGTCTAACCTCATGCCTCCAAGAATCCTACTGCCTGAAGCCATCTCCCCTGAAATCTGTGCTAGTCTATGGAGGATTGTTGACATGACAGCCATTGTGCAGGTAACATAAGGTACAATAACATTGCAGCAAGATCTGGCCACTACAGGCCAGACTTGAGTAAAGTATCTTGACTAGTGGTCCTCATCTTAATGTTCTCAAAATCTTGTCCCTCTTTCTTCTGCAAGGTTTCCTGAGCTTTAAGATGGGGATAGATTTGGCTGATCTGGTTCTGGGTGAACATTATAGAATCATTGACATTCTGAATTAATGTTGTTTAGGGATGCATGAACCAGAATTGGACTTTGCCTGACCTGAACAATGGCTGACACATCAAGAACCCCCCAAAGCTAGCAAGGATCACAGGGGAGAAGGCTTCAGGCAGCAGGATCTTTGGAGGCAATGGATTAACAGTCATAATATATTTCCAGTACTAATGGGGAGACCAAGAAAGAGTTCTGGGCTGTGCTACTGAGTCTTGAACCCTCACTAGGGTGGAGGACTCAGAGGGAGGTTTGGTGTTCACACAAAAGAATGTTCCAGGGGATGGGAGGGAGGAAGAGGGAGGCACTGGGAGAGGAGGAGGAAGGGTGGGTGAAAGGAAGGAGAAGAGGGGGAGAGTGCAAGGGCGGACTGGGGGAGAGGAGGGAGGGAGAATATGGAGGTACCTATTGAGCTTGTATTGGGAATAAAAGTAAAATGTGGGGAAAAAAGAATAAAAAGTCTCTTGTTCCTCCCCTACCCACATGCATCTCCTGGCACAGATCGACCACCAGGAGCCTCCATATCCAATATAGCCTCCCCCAGACCCTTCAATACCTGACCAATCTTGGCTTCCCTTCAGACCCATTTCCGTCTCCAGTGATCATTAAAATGGCCTCCAAAAAAGTAACAGAGACTATTGAAACCTCATGTCAGTGGCCAGTACACTAACACCATACAACTGAAGGCCCCAAGAATCTCACCATAATAATCATTAACATACATACATTAACATTTATTCAAACATGTGGCCAAGTGTAGCATTTAAAACTAGTGAATTGCAGTGCAGTTAGTTTTTTTATTTTCTAATGTTGTATGCATGAATGTACTGACTTTATAATATTTTCAACCCTTACTCCCAAATCCCCTCCTCCTCATTTTCCCCTTATTGCCCTTCATCTCCCTGCTGAACTCCCTCTTATTTTCAATTCTTTTTTCCTTCTGCAGCACACTATGTTTCATCTAATCTGTGATGACTTATGACTGGTCTCATTAATGCTCCAGCAAGCATCCTAGATCAGTGGATATACAACTGAGAAAAACATCCTTTCTTTCCCCATAAGCTTTAGTCCTCATCATTCTCTCAGAGAGGTGTGGAGCTTGTTGAAATCTTTCTGATGTTATGATGAGATGGTGATAAGAAAAGCCCCATGCACTTCTTGAGTAAGTATGCAGACCTGCCATGAAATCTTGCATATAACCATTATGTCATGCCCAGGAGATAATGTATTGACTACCACCTTCCCTTTTCAGGCTCTTACATTCTTGCTACCCCCTCTTCTGAGATCTCCCCTGAGTCTTGTGATGGGGGTCTGGAGGCTTAAGATGTCCTGCTTAAAGACAAGCAGTCCACAGATACTTATTTTCTGCAATTTTGCCTTTTCAGTGCTCTTCCAAATTATGGACATAATAACATGTATTTGATGTATTATCTTCCTGGCTAAAGATTCGGAGTGTGTTCTTCCCTTTTGACCTATTTTCTTCCCTTTTATATGCTCTTGTTCTGGTTTGCAGTAGCAGGAATGTATTCCATTCTGAGAAGAGGGTCCTTACATGCATTCAGCTATCGCTTGTCTCCTTGATATTCATGCCACTATCACACTGGTGGTTTTCATGACAACTTGCAGATCTCACATGTTGATGAGACCTCTGAGTATTTTTCTCCCCCAGGAGCTTCTACAGTACACTTGGGGACTGGGTAAGCTGCTCAACAAGGAGGAAGCTCACTGTGTTTCTTTTCCATGTCCTGTGATGCACTGCATTTAACTTTTTAAATGATCAAACATGACTCATCAGTTCAGCACTTACACACCAGTAAAAGGACCAGAGTTTCCATCACACCAATCCACTTGAACTGCTTGCCAGATTTTTGATCCACATGTAATTTCAACCAGGAAAAGCAGAACCTGGGAAGCTAGGAAGGAAGTTGTCTAAGTTACAATGGCCCTGTAAGTGAGCTCTAGGATTAGAGACCCAACTCACAACATTAAGTTGGGAGAGCAATGAAGATGACTCCTGACAGCACCCTCAGGTATACACTTGACCCCACACTCATGTGCCTGGCATCCACCCACCCACACATGTGCCTACACACATACAGATGTGATATACACACAAGTTTCATAAACCCACACACATGAAAATGGAAGGAAAAAATAGACAAAACTTCACTTTATTTAGGTACCACTGTCAACTTGAACTTGAACACATATCAGATTAAAATAAAATGGCGGGTAAAGGTACAACTTTCTACCTGCATGAAAGATGAATGTGCTTTTTTATTGAAACATCCTTTCGCCGCATTCCAAGCATGGGAACATTCTCCGTTTGGTGCAGTGGAGGAATGGAGAGTAGCACAGCTGGTCAGCAGGTGAACATCTGGCTGGGAGAAAGGAGGAGAAGCCAACAGCAGCTGCCCCACAGGTGCAGGAACTGATCCACCTCCAATGTGCTCTCTGAGTCCCTAGAGCTCGGTGGGCCCAGGAGGATGAGGAGGAAAGTCCTGCTCACTGACTCTGTCCCTCATGATGCCTTGTCCTGATTATTCAACGGGATCAAAGGCACTTGCAGTTGCAGTTTTAGTTCATGTGTCCTGGATTCCCCGGTCTCTATTAAACTCAGCACTCTGTTATTACACATCGCACCTGGGCTCTGTCTCACAGGAACAGCCTGAAGCTAATGGATACAAAGTGCACCTGGGATCACAGGGAAAGTCCAGCACCCACCCAGTCTCCTGGGACCTCCCCAAGGCTTCCCCATCACTCTCTGGGTCACAATTCATTATGCAAGAAACAGGAACAACTTTACATCATGGAAATGGAACCAGTCAGGGGTGCAGAGGGTGCTAATGGCTTCAGCAGCAGTACTCCTCCTCCTCCTCACAAGACAATACTGAAAGATACAGACCCGACCAAGGACTGTATTTCCTTTCTCTGTGGCTATTGAAGACACTATGTCATCCTCAGGCACTGGTCAGTGTAAAGTGTGCTGGGGTGTGTAACAAACTCTTGGTTTATGTCTTTCCTTCCCTTCCCTTTTCCCTCCTGAATGGACCAATGATGTAGTTAGCAGTCAGGAAGGGTCAGGAGAATGAGTGCACACAGATGGACAGGGAAGGAGACTGCACTAGGAAGCACCGTGGATCTGACATCTTCAAGTTCCCCTTCCAGATGTGGTGATCTCCCTGCACATCATCATGTCACTCACTTAAAGTACATCCGGCTTCATTTATATATTCCTTGCTATTCTCAAGTTATTTTCAACAATTGTAATGATCATCTGAAAGAAGTGATGTCATGTGAGGAGGTTTAAAAACAACAGTTAAAAATGTGGAAAGAGAAATGAGATCAGTGCTGACATCTGAGAAGAACTTCAGGAGAGTCTGTGGAAAGGGCAGTGCTGGCTGCCTTGCAGCATTTTCCTGAGTGAGTGGTCTGTGGGAGCTGCGGCCCCTGGAGACAGTGGACTGTGGGTGCTGCTGCCCCTAGAGTCAATGGACTGTGGTGCTGCTGCCCCTGGAGCCAGTGGACTGTGGTGCTGCTGGAGACTCTCTGCACCAGGTGTCAGCATCCCTGGCTTTCCTTGAGACTCACTACCAGGGACTCTCCACAGCGCGTTGGGATGTAGTGAAAGGCTCAGTTTAGGTCTTTCCTTCTCTTCCTGTTTCCTCCAGAATGGAGCAATGGTGCAGTGAGAAGTCATGGGGGACCAGGAACATGAGGGCAACCCAGTGAGAAAATGATGTCTCCATTGGAGGCCAGCATGGCATCTGGCATCCTTCTTTCTCTGTTTTCTTTTTACTTCACTATCTAAATGTTCTTTCATCCTGTTCATTTTTCAAAGGGCCAACTCTGGGAATTATTGATTCTTTGCATACTTTTCTTTCCTTCTAATTAATTGATTTCTCCATTGATCTTGTTTATTTCTACCCATACATACTTGGGATTGGCTTGTACTTGTCTCTCCAATGCTTTGAGATATATTATTATTTATTTGTGACATTTCTATCTTTTTGATGTGTGCACTGAGCTTGGTAAACTTTCCTCTTAGAACACTCTTTGTGTGTTCCATAGATTTAGAATGTTGTGACTTCATTCCCATTGAATTCTAGGAATTTTTTGATTTTCTTTTTAAATTTCTCAAATGACCCATTTTTCATCCAAAAATATGTGATCTAATTTCCAACAATTAGCATATTTTCTGTTGTTTGCCTTGTTGTAGATGTTTAGCTTTCTTCTGTGATGATCAGGCAGAATGAAGGATATGTAACTTGTTTGGAGAAAGTTCCATGCAATAATGGAAATAATGTATGTCTTGGCATTTGAAAAGAAAGTTCTGTAGCTGACAGTTCAGGCCATTTTGGTTTATGGTTTCATTTAATTTTTGTGTGTCTCTGCTCCAATTTTAACCTGTTGTTCTATCTATTGATAAGACAGGGGTGTTGAAATCCTCCAATGTTATTATCACTTTGTGTTGGTTTGTTGCTTGACAACTAAAGTAGTGCTTGTTTAATAAATTCAGAAGAGCCTGCTGTGTTTTTAATACGTGTTATTGGTATGTATGTCTCTTGATTGCAAAGTTGAGTGCATCGATGCTGAAGGATATTGCTGAGAAATGTTTACTGATTTCTGCCATTTTCTCAGTTATTTGGTGCTTATTTTTGCAGTCCATTGCTCAAAGATTGTCCCTGCCTTATTTTGTCCCTGAGTCTTCTTGTGTGTGTTTGTCCTTTACTTCAGGCTTGGGAAATCTTTCCTTCTGCTATCTTATGTAGTACTGATGTGGTATCATATGGACCTTCAGCTTGTTTTTAGACGGTAAATTTTTATTTCACATTTAATTATGACTAATAACTCTATAGGATACAGTAGTGTAAGTTGTCATTTCTGTTTATTCATAACTTGAAATACATATGTCTAAGCTATTGTGACCTTTATTGCTTCTGTTGGAAAGTAATCTGTTGTTTTGAAAGGCTTGTCATTACATGTGACTTGTTTCTCTCTTGAAGCTCTCAAAATTTTTTCTTTTGGTCGATACCTATAATGTACTTTGACTATTAAGTGTTGTGCAATATTTCTATTCTGATCTTGTCTATGTGCTGTTCTGAATTTCTGTTGAATTAGGATGGGCATTTCTCTTTCTTTAGGTATGGGAAATTTTCAGCTACAATGTAATAAAATGCTTTTTTCTTAGTTTTATTGCTCTAGAATTCCTTGGATCTGCAAATGCGACTTAGTAATTGTGTCTCTCAACTACTGAAAATTACTTCTTTTTGTTTTGTGGTATGTGTTTTTATTTACTAAATATCTTTATTATTTGAATGATACATTAATACAGTGACTTTATAATATTTTCAACCCTTGGTCTTAAATCCCTTTCCTCCTCCTTTTGCCATTACACTCCTTCATCGCTCCTGTTTGACTCCCTCCTATTTTCAAACCTTTTCACTTATGTGACCCACTAGGTACTGTATAATTCTATCGTGCATTTCTTTGATTGACCAATCCAGTTCTGTGCTCTTATCTTTCCATTCTCCTATTCTATCTTCTTGATCATCTTTTCTATTGAGTTTTTAATTTTGCTTATTGGAGTTTTGCTTTCAAGTTTTATTCTCCTTTTTAAAAATAATTCTGTGTTTATCTACATTTCCATTTTGTTCTTTTTTCTTTTCATTCAGCTGCTTATTGGATTTCTGTACATATATGTTCATGAATTCATTCATCTCAACTGTCCTTGTGGAGTTTATTGATTATATTAATAAATGATTGGGGATTCCAATGTATTCATTATTTTTTCTTGAATGTTATTCATGAGGTTATTGCCATTGGTGTCAGGTCTTATTTGATTTTTGACTTGTTTTGTTTTAATTTTTATTTACCTATTTCTTTTTTTAAAATATTTATTTTTTCTCCCACATTTTTTTCCCAAACATATAATCTGAATAGGTACCCCTGCCTTTTACCTCCCTCCTTCCCTCCCCAGTCCGCCTCTGAACTCTCCCCCTCTTTTCCCCTTCCTTTCAACCCCTCCTTACTTCCCTTCTCCAAGTGCCTCCCCCTTCCTCCCTTCCATCCTCTGGAGCATCCTTTTGTGTGAATGTCAAGGTAAGGACTCAGTGGCATAGCTTGGAGCCCTTTCCTGGACTCCCTGTTAGTATAGTAACTCTATTATGACTGTCAATCCCTTACCTTTAAGGATCCTACTGCCTGGAGCCTTCTCCCCTGTGATCCATGCTAGGTTTTGGGGGTTGTTGACGTGTCAGCCAGTGGGTAGGTAATGCAAAGTCTGATTATGGCTACTGCAGTCCTAACCTGTGTGGAGTATGTTGCATATCATTGGTCCTCCCCATCTTTAGGTTCTTACAATCTTGACTCCCCCTCTTCCACAAAGTTCCACAAAGTTAGTGTTGGGTCTTTGGTGTTCTGAATTATGGTTTGTTATTGTTTTCAGTTTTCCTTTTCCTGCACTGCCCTTGGCTGGATCCTAATTGTTATCAAATGCCCTAACCAAAGATACAAGACTGTTTAAATGAAGATCTTAACATAAGAGGAGACTCAAAGTTAAATGTAAGAATTGGAGTAGAACACAGCAGTGAGGGGGGAGGGATCATTGTCCCATTTACAGGATGGTTACTGTCTATCTGCCAGGCACTATACCCTCCCTAATTGGCGAGATCAAACCTGTTCAGTTTCGAGTGACCAGAAAGAATAGTGAGACTGAGCTTCACCAGATGTGTCACCATTTGTTTCCTGGGGGTGCCCTCCTTCCCCTTGCCTCTTTTTATAATCTTTATGATTACAGCAGGTATTACAGAGATTTACCTTTGAATGTGTCATTAAGTGGGTTTGATACTAGGACCACATGTTAAGGAGTACATACAGTATCTAATGTTCTGTGTCTGGGATACTACACTTCATGTAATTTTTTAAACCCATCCATTTCCTGACAAATTTCATTAATCTATCTTTTCTGAAGGCTGAGAAGTATTCCATTGTATAAATGTAGCATATTTTTCTTATCCATTCATCAACTGGTGGGCATTTGGATTGATTCCATGATTTTGCTATTATAAATAGTGCTGCTATGAACACGGTCATACTTCTGTCACTGCAGTTTTGCATTTTGGAGTATTATTCCCAGAAGTGGTATAGCAGGGTCATATGGCATTTCATGTATAACATTTTTAGAAATTGCCAAATGTTTCGCCAGGGTGGTTGTATAAGCCTGCATTCACATCAGCAATGCATGAGCATTCCATTCTCTCCACATCATTTCCAGCATTTGTTATTGTTTGTATTATTGAATTCTGCCATCCTGACCTGGCTGGCTGAGGTGATATCTTAGGGAAGTTTTCATTTGCATTTCCCTGATGACTAAGGATGTGGAGCATTTTTTAAGATATTTGTTAGACATTTCAATTTCTCCCTGGAAAAGTTTCTTTTGAGTTCCCAGGACCATTTTTTAATTGGGCCATTTGTTTCCTTGGTGTTTAGTTTTCTAAGTTCTCTGTGCACTATGAATAATAGAGCTCTATCAGATATGTGGCTAATGAAGATTTTCTCCCATTCTGTGGGTTGCCTTTTTGCGCAGTTTACAACCTCTTTATCTGAACAGAAGTTCTTTAATTTCATAAGATCCCATTTGTTGAGTGTTGGTTCTAGTGACCGTGCTATTGGATTTCTGTTTAGGAACTGGCAGATTAACCCAATCAGCTCAAGGAAGTTCCCTACCCTTTCAATTAGGGTTTTTATAGTCTGTGGCCTAATTCTAAGGTCCTTGGTTCATTTGGAATTGATTTTTGTGCACGGTGACAAATATGGGTCTAGTTTTAATCTTCTGCATTTGGACATCCAGTTTTGCCATCGCCATTTGTTAAAGATGCTGTTCTTTTTCGATTGAATTTTTGAACTCCTTTGTCAAAGACCAAATGGCTGTAATTATGTGGGATTATATCTGAGTTCTTCAACCCTTATCCATTGATCTGTGTGTCTATTTCAGAGCCAGTACCAGGCTGTTTTTATTACTATGGATTTGTAGTATAGACTAAGGTTTGGTATGGCAATACCTCCAGCAGTGTTTTTGTTACTCAGGTTGGTTTTGCTGTCCTGGGCCTTTTCTGCTTCCATATGAATTGCTTGGAAATTTTGACTGGTATAGCATTGAATCTGTGTATTGCCGTTAGTAGATGGTCAACTTTATGATGTTGATTCTGCCAATCCAGGAGCATGGGAGGTCTTTCCATCTTCTGGTGTCTTCTGTAATTTCTTTTTTTAGGGTTTTAAAGTTTTCATTATATAGAGGTCTCTCATTTCTTTGGTTTGATTTATACCAAGGAATTTCATTTTTTAGGGGCTATAGTAAATGGGATTGTTTCTTTCAGGACTTTTTCACAGTTTTCATCCTTGGCGTATAGGAAGGCCACTGATTTTTGCATGTTTATTTTGTAACCTGCCACGTTGCTGAACTCATGCATTAGTTCCAGGAGTTTCCTAGAGGAGTTTTTGGGTCACTCAAGTATATAATAATGTCATCTGAAAATAGAGATAACTTGACTTCTTCCTTGCTGATTTGAATCCCTTTTATCTCCCTCTCTTGTCTTGAGCTAAGACTTCAAGTGCAATATTGAATAGAAGTGGTGAGAGTGCACAGTTCTGTCTAGTTCCTGATCAAAGTGGGAATGGTTCAAGTTTTTCCCCATTGAGCATAATCCTTCTGTTGGCTTATTGTATACATCTTTTATTGTGTTCATATAGTTTCTTTCCATTCCAAATGTCTCTAGGGTTTTGATCATAAAAGACTGTTGGATCTTGTCAAAGGCTTTTTCTGCATCTATCGAGAGTATCATATGGTCTTGGACTTTGGACTGGTTCATATGATGGATTATATTTACTGATTTGTATATGTTGTATGAACCTTGTGTGCCTGGGATAAAGCGTACTTGATCCCCATGAATGATCTTTTTGATATGTTTTTGAATCTGATTTACTAAGACTGTGTTCATCAAAGAGACTGCCCTATAGTTTTCTTTTTTAAATGTATCTTTCTTAGGTTTTGGGATTAGTATGATATTAGCTTCATAGAAACAATTTGGAAGTGTTCCTTTGCAATTTTTTTAAAATTTTTTTATTATTATTATTTATTCAACTGTGCGCATGAGCGTGTGTATGTGCGTGCGCATGTGTGTGTCTGTGTGTGTAGAACCACGGACGAATTTGGGAACCTCCATGGCCGCCTCCACCTCCTTCTGCCCCGGGATTCACAGGCTCCGCCCTACCAGGACCAGAGGCGCAGGCCGCCCCCCGCTTCCTCCCGGCGTCTATACGTGGGATCTGGGATCCGAACTCAGGACCTTCCGTCTGCAAGGCAGAGTCTTAACCCCTGAGCCACCTCTCTAGCCCTTCCTTTCCAATTTTATGGAACAGTTTAAGGAGTATTGGTGTTAGTTGTTCTTTAAATGTCTGGTAGAATTCGGTTCTGAATCCATCTGGTCCACGATATTTTGTGTTGGGAAGATTCGAGATTACTTCATCGATTTCCTCATATGATAAAAGACTATTTAAATACTATAACATAGTCCCCTCTCTCCTTGTTTCTGGTGTGGCCCTCCTGCCCCAGAGACCCTATATTAACCACCTAGAACTAGGCCAGCCTAATCTCTCCCCATCCTGAAGCTCAGGGAAATTTGTGGAAGAGGGGGCGGTAAGATTGTAAGAGCACAAGGATGGGAGGAGCAATGGTATGCAAGATACCTCACACAAGTTAGGGCCAAAGTAATTATAATTGGACTTTGCATGCCCTGCGCAATGTCCAACACACTATTGACCCCACAAAGTCTAGCATTTGCTAAAGGCACCAAGATCCTTGGAGGCAAGGAATTGATAGCCATAGTAGTGTTACTATGCTTAAGGGGAACACAGAAAAGGGTTCAGGAAAATGCCACAGGGTCCTTGTACGTCATCGGAGAAGAGGGCACAGAGGAGAGTCTAGCATGCACATTAAAGGATTCTCCGGGGTTTGGGAGGGGAAGCACTGGGGGATGGGGAGGAAGTGGTGAAGGGAGGGGGAGCAGAGGGGTCGGGGGGAGGAGGAGAGAAGGAGGGAACAGGTGTACTAATTAAGTTTGTATGAGTGGAAATAATAATAAAAAATGTTAAAAAAGTACTATTTAAATAATTCAAAACTTCCTGATTCAATTTAAGTAAGTTGTGCCTACTTAGGAATTCATCCATTTCTTTTGTGTTATCAAATTTCACTGAGTATAAGATTTTGAAATATGACCTTATAGTTCTCTGAATTTCTTGGGTATCAGTTGTGATAACTATATTTTCATTTCTACTTTTGTTAATTAAGTTTTCTCTCTCTTGATTTTGGTTAATTTACCTAGGAGTGAATCAATCTTATTGATTTTTTCAGCAAAACAGCTTTTCCACTGATTGATTATTTGTATCATTTTCCTTGTCTCTATTTAGGATATTTCTCCCCTGATTTTGCTAATCTCGTCTCTTCTGCTGCTTTTGGCTTGTGTGTCTAAAGCTTTAAGCTGCGTTGTTATTTACTTGTTATGTATCTTTTTTTAATATAAGCATTGAGAGGTATAAAATTACCTATTAAGACAGCTTTCATTATGTCCCAGAGATTTTTGATATGTTGAGAATTCATTATCATTCACTTCTAGGAAATCTTGAATTTCTTTTGATTTCTTTCTGAACACATTTCTCATTCAGCATCATAGTGTTCAGTTTCTAAGAGTTAGTGTATTTTCTGCTGCTTGTTGTGTTGCAGATGTCAAGCTATAGACCATGGTGGTCTGATAGGGTACAGGTTATAATTTCAACATTCTTGTATATGTGGAGATTCATTTTGTGGCCCAGTATGTGGCCTGTTTTGGAGAAAGTTCCATCAGCTGCTGAGAAAAATGTGTATTCCTTGGTGCTTGCATGGAATGTTTGATAGAGATCTGTAAAGTACATTTCAGTATCTTTCCAACACACCCCGGATAAGCAGTCCAGCCAGGACACACTGCACCCTAGGTAAGCACCCCCTGCTCATCCCCAAGCCCCAGGTAACCCACTAGTCCCAGAGTCCTCCCACCAGGCAGTCGCAGCAGTGGGAGAGGACCCCTGGCCACTCCCCGGCTCCCCAGGTTAATTGCGCCTGCCACCAGCACCCCTCCCCTTCCCCACCCTCCCGGACAGACATGCGCAGTCCAGGGAGGACACACTGAACCACAGGTAAGCACCCCATGCACCACAGGTAAGCACCCCCTGCTCACTCCCAAGCCCCAGGTAACCCACTAGTCCAAGCTCCTCCCACCAGCCAGTCAGAGCATGGGCTGCTCCAGACCAACTAATTCAGTTCAGTCAACAACACACAGAAATTGAAAGAAGGTCTTAAGAGATAAAAAGACAATGCCCAAGACAAACACAAATCCATGAGAAACAAAACCCAAGAAAACAAATCTCCCACTGAAGGAATTAACCCCATAATGATAGACTCCAAACAGAACAAATCTACAGAAAATAGCCAAGAAAGCCTGATCCAAGATAAAGACTTTCAAAACATGATCATTACCATGATCAATACTATGAAAGAGGAAATCTGGGAGGAGTTAAAAAACTGCATCAACCACTTTGAAGTGGAACACAACAGACATTTGGAGGAGTTGAGAAAAACAGTTCAAGAAACAAAAATAGGCGCAGAGCAGTTAAAACAGACTCAAGCAGAGCTTAACACTGAACTAAAAGACAAGTTATCTTCAACCCAGAACTCAACAGAGAGTCTTATCAGCAGAAATAATGAAGCAGAAAATAAAATTTCAGACCTTGAAAACAAAGTGGGAGAATTAATCCGCTCAATGGAAGAGGTTGTTAAAGCCAAAAAGATACTTGAGAGAAACATTCAAGAGTTATGGGACACTCTGAAGAAGCCTAACATGCATATTCATGGAATACCAGAGCAAGAATCCCAAAATACCACACCGGAGGAAATTTTTCAAACTATCATCAAGGAAAACTTTCCTCATCTAAAAAAAGAGAGGCCCATCCATATACAAGAGACATTCTGCACCCCAAACAGATATGACCAAAATAGAAGCTCGCCATGACAAATAATAGTTAAAACACTCCACATTCAAGACAAAGAAATGCTGCTGAGAACTTCAATGGAAAATAAAACGTGACTTTTAACGGTAAACCTATTAAAATAACAAAAGACTTTTCAATGGAAACAGTAAAAGCAAGAAGAGCTTGGACAGATGTACTCCAAGTATTGAATGAGCAAAAATGTCAACTCAGGCTGATATACCACGCAAAATGATCTGTCATGATTGAGGGAGAAAGAAAAAATTTCCAGCACAAAGACAACTTAAAGGGATACATGTCCACCAAACCAGGCCTTCAAAAAATGCTAGAAATGATACTCAAGCTTGAAGAAAAAAACAAGCATATCTAGGAGGACAGAAGGGAATTATAATAACACCAAAGCCTAAAAGCAAATCAATACACTTACAAAAGCCATTAAACATAAAAAATGTCCAGAATTAAAAATAATTTCTCAATTATAACGTTAAATGTTAATGGAATTAGCTCACTGATCAAGAGACACAGATTACAAACTTGGATTAAAAACCACAACCCATCAATATACTGCCTTCAGGAAACTCATCTCACCACAAAAGATAGGCACATCCTAAAAATGAAAGGCTGGTCCAAAATTCTGCAAGCTAATGGAACCAGGAAACAGGCAGAGGTAGACATTATGCTGTCTGACAAAGTGGACTTCAAACCAAAAAAAATCATAAGAGACACAGATGGATACTACATTTTAGTCACAGGTACAATTCACCAGACAGACTTCACGATGCTGGACATATATGCACCCAATACGGGCCCCTCCACATTCATTAAGAAAACCCTACAGCGTCTAAAGCAAGAAATCGATCCCAAAACAATAATTCTTGGGGATTTGAACCCCGCCTCTCAACATGGGATAGATCAACAGGTCAAAAACTTAAAAGAGACACTTTGGAACTCAATCAAACCCTTACTGAAATGGACCTGACAGATCTCTATCGAACTTTTCATCCACGCACCGAAGAATGCACATTTTTTCTCAGCAGCACCTGGAACTTTCTCCAAAATAGATCACATATTGGGCCACAAAACAAATCTCCACATATACGAGAAAGGTAAAATTCTAGCCTGTACTCTATCAGACCACCATGGTTTAAAGCTTGACCTCTACAAGACAACAAATGACAGAAAATGCCCTAACTCCTGGAAACTTAACACTATGATGCTGAATGAGAACTGGATTCAGGAAGAAATTAAAAAGGAAATTCAAGATTTCCTGGAAGCGAATGATAACGAAAATACAACTTACCAAAATCATTGGGACACAATGAAAGCTGTCCTAAGAGGTAAGTTCATAGCTCTTAATACCTACATCAAAAAAATAGAAACATCAGAAATAAAAACTTAGCAATGCAGCTTAAAGCTTTAGAAACAGTAGAGCAATCCAATCCCAAAAGCAGTAGAAGACAAGAGATTAGCAAAATAAAGGGAGAAATATCCAAAATCGAGATAAGGAAAATAATACAGAGAATGAACCAATCAAAAAGCTGGTTCTTTGAAAAAATCAATAAGATTCATACACCCCTAGCTAAATTAACCAAAACCAAGAGAGAGAAAGCCCAAATTAACAAAATTAGAAATGAAAATGGAGTTATCACTACTGATATCCAAGAAATCCAGAGAATTATAACATCATATTTCAAAAACTTATACTCTGTGAAATTTGACAACACAAAAGAGATGGATAAATTCCTAAGTAAACACAACTTACCTAAATTGAATCAGGAAGTTGTGAATTATTTAAATAGTCCTATAACATATGAGGAACTGGATGAAGTAATCTCGAATCTTCCCACCAAAAAAAGTCCTGGACCAGATGGATTCAACACAGAGTTCTACCAAACATTTAAGAAGCTAATAATACCAATACTCCTTAAACTGTTCCATCAAATAGCAAAGGAAGGAACACTACCTAATTCCTTCTATAGAGCTATTATCGCCTTAATTCCAAAACCCAATAAAGATACATTTAAAAAAGAAAACTATAGGTCAATCTCTCTAATGAACACAGATGCAAAGATTCTCAACAAAGTCTTAGCAAATCAGATTCAAAAACATATCAAAAAGGTCATTCACGGGGATCAAGTAGGCTTTATCCCAGACACACAAGGTTGGTTCAACATTCACAAATCAATAAATGTAATTGGGGCTGGAGAGGTGGCTCAGGGGTTAAGCCTCTGTATTGCAGGTGGAAGGTCCTGAGTTCGGATCCTAAACCCCACGTATAGATGCCAGGCAGAACTGGGAGGTGGCCTGCATAGGGTGGAGCCTGGAATCCCTGAGCAGAGTAAACAAAGAGGAGGTGGAGGCATCCATGGTGGTTCCCAAATTAGTTCATGGTTCTACACACACACACACACACACACACACAATTGAATAAATAATAAAAAAAATAAATAATGTAATTCACCATATAAACCAGTCCAGAGGCTGGAAGGTGGCTCAGGGGTTAAGCTTGTGCCTTGCAGGCAGAAGGTCCTGAGTTCGGATCCTAGACCCCACATATAGACGCCGGGTCAAAGTGGGAACAGCCTGTTTTTCTGGTCCTGGTGGGGCAGAGCCTGTGAATCCTGGGGCAGAGTAAACAAGGAGGAGGTGGAGGCGTCCATGGTGGTTCCCGAATTCATCCTTGGTTCTACACACACACACACACATGTGCACACACGCACAACTGAATAAAAAAACCCTTAAAAAAAACCCCTAGAGACAGTTGGAATGGAAGGAACCTTTATCAATATAATAAAAGCTGTATACAAGCCAACAACAAGGATTATACTCAATGGGGAAAAACTTGAAGTATTCCCATTTCGATCAGGACCTAGACAAGGCTGTCCACTCTCACCACTTCTATTCAAAATTGTATTTGAAGTCTTAGCTGAAACCATAAGACAAAAAAGGGATATAAAGGGAATTCGAATCCACAAGGGAGAAGTCAAGTTATCTCTATTTGCAGATGACATGATCGTACACCTGAGTGATCCCAAAACCTCCACCATGAAACTCCTGAAAATAATACAGAAGTTCAGCAGGGTGGCAGGATACAAAATAACCTACAAAAATCTGTGGCCTTCCTATATTCCTAGAATGAAAGAAGTGAAAAAGCCCTCAGAGAAACAATCCCATTTACTATAGCCCCTAAAAAAAGAAATACATTGCTATAAACCTATCCAAGGAAGTAAGAAAACTTTACAATGAAAACTTTAAAAAATTTTTTTTTATTTATTCAATTGTGCTTTTGTGTGTGTGTGTGTGTGTGTGTGTGTGTGTGTGTGTGTTTGTGTGTGTGTGTGTGTGTGTGTTTGTGTGTAGAACCACAGGTGAATTCAGGAATTCAGGAACCACCATGGACTGCCTCCACCTCCTCTTTGTCTACTCTGTCCTACCAGGACAGGTCCTGCTTTGGCCTCCCACTTCGGAGTCCCACTTCGGCTTAAACCCTGAGCCACTTCTCCAGCTCCTACAATGAAAACTTTAAAACCCTAAAGAAAGAAATTACAGAAGACACCAGAAGGTGGAAAGACCTCCCATGTTCCTGGATTGGCAGAATTAACATCATAAAACTGACCATCCTACCAAAGGCAATCTACAGATTCAATGCTACACCAATTTGTAGCAGTTCGATGCATAGTTGCTGATAAATGACCATCAAACAGCTTAAGGGAACAAGGGTTTATTCTCTTATGATTTCTGGTTACATTTTTTTGTCCAGCTTGATGGGAGAGCACGCACCAACATCAGGGCTGGGGGAACTGGCCACACCATCACTGCATAACGGCTGAGAGATGGACAATCCTTACTTGCCAGACCAACATGTCTGGCCAAATATACAAAAGAATGCCAACTCTCTCAACCAGCTCTCTGTGATTTATCCAGGGCCTAATCCCACCCACCATGGGCTGGATCTTCCCCAGCAACTAGACAAACTCCTTCAGGTTTGCTCTGGGCGTAACTCAACCATCAACTCTCCGCAACTGTGCCCAGAGCCCAAACACTCAAGAGTCAAGTTGACACCTGTATTTAACTATGACACAATTAAAATCCCAAAGCAATTCTTTAAAGAGGTTGACCAAAAAATCTCAAAATTCATATAGAGGCACAAAAGATCCAGGATTGCAAAAACAATCCTGAGTAACAAAAACACTGCTGGAGGTATTACCACACCAAACCTTAATCTATACTACAAAGACATAGTTATAAAAACAGCCTGGTATTGCCTCCAAAATAGACACGCAGATCAATGGATAAGGATTGAAGGCCCAGATATAAGCCCACACAATTACAGCCATTTGATCTTTGACAAAGGGGCCCAAAAAATCCAATGGAAAAAGAAGAGCATCTTCAACAAATGGTGCTGGCAAAACTGGATCTCCACATGCAGAAGATTAAAGCTGGACCCGTACTTGTCACCATGTACAAGAATTAATTCCAAATGGATCAAGGACCTTGATATCAGTCCAGAGACTATAAAAACCATAGTTGAAAGGATAGGGAACTCCCTCGAGCTGATTGGACTAGGCCAACAGTTCCTAATCAGAAATCCAATAGCACAGTCACCACAACCAACTCTGAACATATGGGATCTTATGAAATTAAAGAGCTTCTGTTCAGATAGAGATTGTAAATTGAGCACAAAGGCAACCCAGAGAATGGGAGAATAATCTTCACTAACCACATATTTCATAGAGCTCTATTATCCAGAGTGCACAAAGAACTTAGAAAACTGGGCTGGAGAGGTGGCTCAGGGGTTAATCCTCTGCCTTGCAGGCAGAAGGTCCTGAGTTCGGATCCTAGACCCCATGTATAGACACCAGGCGAAAGCCGAGGGTGCCCTGCATTTCCCGTCCAGGTAGGGCGGAGTCTGTGAATCCTCGGGCAGAGTAAACAAGGAGGAGGTGGAGGCGGTCCATGGTGGTTCCCGAATTTGTCCGTGGTTCTACACATAAATACATACATACACACACGCGTGCACATGCATACATGCACAATTGAATAAATAATAAATAAAAAAAGATTTAAAAAAAAAGAGCCTAAAGATGGGGAAGAGCAACGATATGCAAGATACTCTGTACAAGTTAGACGGGACATGATCATAATAGAATTCTGCATAATCTGCACAATGACCAACATGTCATTGAACCACCACAGTCCAGCATGGATCACAGGCACTAGGATCCTTAGATGCAAGGGATTAACAGCCACAATAGTGTCCTATACTAAAGGGGAATCCAAAAAAGCTTTAGGCAATGCCACTGAGTCCTTACACCTCAGGAGAGAGGGGAACCCAGAGGGAAGTTTGACATGCACAGTAAAGGATGCTCCAGGAATGGAAGGGGGAGGGGGCACTGGGAGAAAGGGAGGAAGGGAGGAAAGAAAGGGGAAAACGGGGGAGAGAGCAAGAGGGTCCAAGGAGGGGTGAAGAGACGGAAGGGAATGGGGTATCTTATCAACTTTGTATAAGTGGAAGAAATAAAAATTAAAGAAAATATCAAAAAATAAAACCTAACATTGATGATTTTAAAAAAAGGTACATTTCAGTAAGGGTTTGATTTAGTTTCAATGTGTCTCTCTTAAAATTTTGGCCTTGTTGATCTCTCCCAGGTTGAGAGTGCAGTATTGAAATCCCCAAAATACGTAAGCCTTCAAGTTGTCTTTATGGTGTAAAATTTTCTTTCACCCTCAATCATGACTGATAGTTTTACTGGGTATATTAGCCTTGATTGACATTTGTGCTCATTCAATACTTGAAGTATGTCTCTCCAAGCTCTTCTTGCTTTTACTGTTTCGACTGAGAAGTCATTTGTTATTTTAATAGGTTTACCTTTAAAAGTGACTTGTTTTTTTTCTCCTGAAGCACTCTGCACTTTCTCTTTGTCTTGTATATGTAGTATTTTGACTATCATTTGCCGTGGCAAATTTTGGTCATATCTGTTTGGGGCGAGGAATGCCTCTTGTATTTGGATGGCCTCTCTATCTTTAGACATGAAAAGTTTTCCTTTATGAGAATTTGGAAAATTACCTCAGGTGTGGTTTTTGGGATTCTTGCTCTGGTATTCCATGAATACGCATGTTAGGCTTCTTCAGGTGTCCCACATCTCTTGAATATTTCTATCAAGAATCTTTTCGGCTTTAACAACCTCTTTGATTAAACTGATTAGTTCTTCCACTTTGTTTTCAAGATCTGATATTCTATTTTCTGCTTCATTAGTTCTGCTGATAAGACTGTCTGCTGACTTCTGGGCTGAAGATAGCTCATCTTCTCTTTCAAGTTTAAATTCTCCTTGAGATTGTTTTAACTGCTCTATGCTTATCTTTGTGACTTCAATTGCTTTTCTCACCTCCTCCAAGTGCCTGTTGTGTTTCTGTTCAAAGTGGTTGATGCGGTTATTTAACTCCTCCCAGATTTCCTCTTTCATGATTTTGATCATAATAAAGATCAGGCTTTGAAAGACATTATCTAGGGTATGGCTTTCTTAGCTATTTTCTGTGAGTTTGTTCTGGTTGGATTCCATCATTATATGATTCATTCTTTTTATAAGACATTTGTTGTCTTGGTTTTTGTTCTGTGACCTGAGCATTTTTGTTTTATCTCTTATGACCTTCTTTTTGTTTCTGTGTGTTTTTGACTGAACTGAATTAGAAATTATTCCTACATTTGAGCAGTTACTGCTAGTGTTTGCCTTGGAGTTGGGTACTCTTAGCTGGCATTGGTGTTATTTCCTAGATGAAGCTATTGAGCTATTAGTACATCAATTAAGTCAGGCTTAGTAGATAGGGAATGGAGATTAGTATGGTAACGCACTTTTTAGGTTACTTCCTTGGTGATATGTGAGGGTAAATGGTATAGTCCCTGAAGTTCTATGGGTTTTTGGGTGGGTATATGGAAATGTTAAACTACACTGACTAATATTTGAGAGGAACAAGATGGTAAAATCAGTTTACGTATCTTAGAGCTGGATGTGAAGATTCTCCCCTGTATGATGGGATGATTTTGGAGAACCTCAGATGATTGGTGTTGGTAGACTAGAGCTTTGCTTGGGTTTTCTCTGGACTCTGTTGAATTCTGAGGAGCAGGGAGTCCCCACTGGTCTGGGTCCAAGGCAGAAAGGCAGAGTGGCTAGTGGGGTACACAGATGACCTGGGACCTGGAGTGTGGCCTAGGGGTCTTCCCCAGAGCCAGAAAGGCAGGCTGGCTACTACTGGGGCAAGCAGATGACCTGGGGCTTGGGGCATGATCTACGGGGCTTACTTGAGGAGCAGGAGTCCGCCTGTGTCAGGGTCTGGGGAGAAAGGCCAGATTGTTGATTTTTGAAGGGGACATATTTTCCTTGATTTCATGGGGTGGATTTTGTGTTGTAATGATATGACTTATGTATCTTGAGTTAGGCCTCTGGTTATCTTCTTTGGTAGATGTTTCAGACAGCTCTTGTGTGTTAAGATGTATATATTTTAGAGATTATTAAAGTTCTAAAGGTATGCATATATGTGGTTATGTATATAACAGAGAGGAGTTACCAACGAGGAGCTAGAAAAGAATTTGAAAACTGAGAAGGTTGCATAAAGGGGCAGTTAATGAAGTCAGTGTATGAAATGTTATATGTGCTGGGTAGAAAAACAAAAATACTAAAATCTGACTTGACTCAATGTTATTAGAAAATTAAGAATCTTGAGATTTACTCGAGTGAAGTTTCTTTGAGTAAGAACAGGAAATAAAAAGGATAATTATCACCTTCTAACAACTGTCCAGCATATGGATGAAGTTTTCAGGTTCCCAAGTGAAACGCTGCCTTTGGCCATTGTGATGTCCTTTTCTGTCATTTCCATAGTCATCCTTCTGTGGGGAAATCTAGGGAATGTAATTGTGAGGCGGTAGACAAAAACTTCACATATCGTACCAGTCACTTTCTTTTATTCTGCTGCTGGGACAATGGAACTGGACTTTGCAGAAAGTCCCAGAAAGAAAATTTGTTCCAACATTGTGATTTTTAAGCTGTCTCCAAGAATGCTAAAAAAGAAAAACAGATCCGACGATCACATAGAAATCATTTACAATATATTTTCTACTTTGGCATCAACACTGAGAATGCAGTCACACCAGCAGAGAGCTCAGGTAATTCCAGAGTTTACAAAGATGTGAGTCTAAATAACTGCATGCACGCATTCAAGGACGGAGGTCATGGATTTCATGGAAAATAGTAAAACTTATCACTATATCACAGACAAGTAATCCAGGGGATTCTTCATGAGCCCTTCAAATTCTTCACCTATAAGAAAAGAGATATCTTTAATAACACTCTTTTCTAAATATGCACCTATGAAACTATGGACACAGTGACTCAGAATCAAGATTTCAAAGAACAATGTTCTACTCATGCAATGGAAGCTGAATTCTCATAAAAGATAGTTGAAGAAAGAAGAATCTTTTTAATTACAAGGTGTTAGACATACTTGTGTGAACAATCACAAATAACAATTTGCTTGGATGCATTTTTACAAGGAAAGAAAAATTACATAGTGCTGGATGAGAAAAGATTGGGAGAACAAGAAGATAGTAAATTTCAAAGTTTATTTGAATAGAGAGGGACACGGACATTGTAACTTCCAGCCCAAGGATTCTTAGAGAAACATGAACACTAATGATAATTAAATCCATGTGCAGACCAGGAAGACTCCAGCTTTGCAGACACCAGGCTGAGATGGATGAATGAGAACAGTCAGCTGTCAGGAGACACAGACAGGGCTCACTGCACAGCCACTGCTGACCCAGGCAGAGTCGACTCAGCCCTGCTCCACTCTGCCGCCTGACGTCTCCAGGATCTCTCAAGGAGGGCTGCTGCCAGGCTCATCCCTGCCAGGAGTGTCCTGCAGAGCCCTCTGGAGAACCTGCTTGAGGCTCTGGCGCTCTTGCTGCCGGAAGGAGCCAACGAAGAAATAAATGATGGGGTTGGCAGCGCTGTTGACACAGGACAGGAAAGCTGGAAGTGAATCATCCAAGCAAGGGACATTGGATTCGATACCGTAATGCGTGTATAGTAGGAAGTACTGGATGCCAACAGGCAGGCCACAGAAGAGGAAGACCAGCACTGTGAGCAGGATGGTCACACACAGCTTGGTCATTCGCATCCGATGGGAACCACGGAATATTCTGACCACTAGAGCCAGGCTGGACCCAAAGAGAATTACAAATAAAACAATCAGGTATGTGGAAATAATATAGCCAAGTGTCATAAAACAACTATATTCCTTTTGCATATATTTAATCACACAGAAGCACTCACGTAGAATACTCAATATAATAGCAATGGTCCAGAGCAGCCCACATGTAATAACTGATGTGTGCTTGGGTCGGTGGCAGCGGTACCAGATGGGCCACAGGACGGACAGGGACCGCTCCATGCTAATGGCACTGAGCATGCTCAGGCCTGCGATATAGGCACATGTTACCACAATACTAAAGAAGAAAAGGAAAAAGTAATCCTCAAAAGGATAAGAAGTAATTTGAATAACTATTAGGAAGATAATACAAAGACAGAGGTTGATGGCGTCAGCTGCAGCCAAGTTGAGGATGTAGATGGAGACAGTGCTCCTCCTCATGCAGAATCCCAGGAGCCAGAGCACAGCCACGTTCCCCACCATCCCGACCACAGCAGTGATGAGGGTGAACCAGTCCAGGGTCTGAAACGGCATGTGACAAGCTGAAGAATTATTCTGGTAACCTTCACTTGCTTCAGTGACTTCAGTACTCAGTGATGGTGTGGTTAGATCCCAGCTCAGCAGTCTTCCAGGGGTGATCCTGGAAATATAAACACGGCTTAGGCACTTACTGATGTCTCTGAATCTCTGATCGACCTGCATTGTGGGAAATACTGTCTCCCTTTTAGAATAAAGAAATGGAGGATTAGAGGATTGAGTATCCTGTGGAGAGCTGGGGACCCTGACTTGGAGATTTTCATGCAGCACTGCCATGTCTGTGCGGTGGAGCTTCTGCACTGCAGCTCAGGCCTCCAAACAATATGGCTCTATGCCTGACACGTACCATGATGCCGACATCCAGTGTGTCATAGCTGTGAACTCGAATAAGAAACGTTTTTTCAATCACCATTGTTTACTGTGTCTAAGTAGATTAAAATAAAATAGGGAAATAGATGCAACTTTTGTTAATCTTAATGCAACTGGGAGTGTTGCAGGAAAGTACAGGAAATCCATATGTTCCTTTTGGGAGACAAACAATACCATAATTTAGTAATATTGTGAAAATTACCTGTATGAGTAACAACTTATGAACAACACTGAAGATACATGTTCTGTTGGAGAAAATTCAAAAGTCTGGTGAGCCCAATGTTCTCTCCTGTTCTTCATGAACATAAAAAGTTTTATGCTCATGAGGACTAACACTTTTTTCCTTATTAAAAAAAAGATAAAGTATTGTTAGAACGTGACAATAAAATTTTTATAGCACTTGCCAATCATTTGATTTCTTCAATGAATAAGTTCATGTATGTAGAGCTTTATAATGTGAGATGATCTGACATAAATGAAAGAAAAACATGTGAAAATTTCACAAGATAAGTATGATGGCAGTCAGGGCTTTAAATGAAAACCAAATACAGAAAAAGGCAAGTGAGGATGGGAGGAGGAAAGCAAGAAACCCCAAGAGAGAAGGAGAGAAGGAAAAGAGGTGAGAGGGAGGGAGAAGTCGGAAGGAGGGAGAGTCGACCGGGGCACAATAGGGGGGAAGGAAGTGGGTAGGTAGAAGAAGTGGGTACCTGTTGAACTTGTATAACTAGGCAAAAAAAAGTTATAAAATGATCTGAAGCCAAACAGTTTACCTGAATATGAATAAAGATGTTATCAAGAGTATTATAAAAACAGAATTGATGAGACCTTGAATAAATGGAGACAGAAACAAAGGTGAACAATTAGACACGGTAGAGGGGTCTGTAGGAGGCTCAGGGAGGAAAGGTGCTTGCGACTCAGCCTGTTGACCAGAGTTTGACACCAAGACAACACATGGTAGCAGGAAACAACCAACTCCCACAATTTGTCTTCTGTGATTCTCTCACACACCATGACAAATACATACGTGAGCGCACACAGAAATACAAAGACATAATTGGAACAAATAAATATCAGAATCTAGGTTCTTTTGTTGCCCATAAAAGTTATCCATATTTACATATAGCTGTCAATAGCTTCACAGTCCACATCATTCACCACTCCAGGAGACTTTCATGTTGGAAAGAGGACACGTGCTCTGGGGGACAGAGACCCACACGGTGCATGCCTCCACCCTGGGTTCTCCCAGACAGACAGGCCCCCTCACCACTGAGACATTTATTTGAAGCAGGAGGAAAAGCAGATGAGCCTCACTCAGCTCAGGACTCTTCAAACTTGAAGGTTTCCAGGATGTAATTTTATTATTTTATTTATGCATGATACAATCTTGTATCATTAGATTAATAAGGAACATATTCCAGCCTTAGTCCCATCTTTCTTCTTCCCAAACTGACTTGACCATGCAGCTAAGAGTCACCTTGATAACTAGATATAGTGCCCTTTTTAGTCTTCAATCAAAAACTTTAAAATTCCTTGCAAAGATTATAAACAGGAGAGAAGGGGAAGGAGGGACCCCCCAGAAACAAGGAAAGAGGGGATCATGCTACAGCAGAGATAATAGGCCACCATCAAGGACTGCAAGTAAGAAATGTAACATCTGGTTAAGCTCACAGATGGTCGTTCCTGGTCACTTGCAACTGATGGGGTATGATCTTACCAGAAAGGGAGGGCATACAGTCTGGCAGATAGAAGGTAACCGTTTTGCAATGGGAGCCTGACCCATTCCTCACCGCAGTCTCCTACTCTTATTCCATCTACCTTTGAATCTATCCTTATAATAAGACTCTATTCCTTTGCAAGGAATTTTAAAGTTTTTGATTGAAGACTAAAAAGGGCACTATATCTAGTTATCAAGGTGACTCTTAGCTGCATGGTCAAGTCAGTTTGGGAAGAAGAAAGATGGGACTAAGGCTGGAATATGTTCCTTATTAATCTAATCTAACAGCTTTTTACTCTGGCCAGGGGGTGACATCTAATACCCATCAGGATAGAGCCAAGGGCATTGCAGGAGCAGCAAAACGGAAAAAAAAATCAGCAAACCATAATTCAGAACATCAGAGACTCTATATCAACCACCTGGAATCAGGCCTGCCTAATCTCTCCCCATCCTGAAACTCAGGGAAATTTGGAGAAGAAGGGGCGGTAAGATTGTAAGAGCACAAGGATGGGAGGAGTTATGATATGCAAAATACTCCACACAAGTTAGGGCCATAGCAATTATAATAGAACTTTGCATGATCTGCGCAATGACCAACATATCATTGACCCCTCAAAGTCTAGCATGGACTAAAGGCACTAGGATCCTTAGAAGCAAGGGTTTAACAGCCATAATAGTGTTCCTATGCTTAAGGGGAACACGAGAAAGGGTTCAGGGAAATGCCACTGGGTCCTTGCATGTCATCGGAGAGGAGGACCAAAAGGAGAGTTAGGCATACACAATAAAGGATTCTCTGGGAATTGGGGGGGAGGCACTGGGATATGGGGAGGGAGGGAAGGGGAGCAGAGGGTTCAGGGGGAGGAGGAGGGGGGGAGGGAACTGGTCTACCTATTAAGTTTGTATGAGCGGAAATAATAATAAAAATGTTAAAAAATTAAAAAAAAGAAAGGGTTCTAGGCAATGCTGAGTCCTTATACCTCATCAGAGAGGAGGACGCAGAGGAAAGTTTGATATACACATTAAAGGATGCTTCAGAGATGGGGGGAGGGGCACTGGGAGAAAGGGAGGGAGGGAGGCGGGAAAAGAAGAGGAAAAGGGGAGAGGGAGTAGGGAGGTCCATGGAGGAATGGAGGGAGGGAGGGAGGGGACAGGGTTACCTATTACGTTTGTATGAGGAGAAAAATAAAAAAATAAATTAAAAAAAACTTTAAAATTCTTTTATCCTATGATGTGACGCTCCCACCCAGATCTACAAGGCCTCGTTACATCATTTTGTATCTGAGCAGCTGCTCTCATAATCCAGCCTATAAGGAATCTGTATTCCCTCCATGAATTTCATTCTACCTTATAAACATATTTATCAGTATCGGTGATTCCCATAAAAGCAGCACTGAAGGATTAAGAGGCAAACAAAGAACTCTGAGGAGCAGAGATGCTGAGCCTAGATAACAAAACACATCTGTGAAAGTCTCCTGAGCTCTAAGATCTTCTTCCATCCTTCTCTTGGCTGTCTTCCCAGGAACGTGGCTCCACTTAACATCAGTGAGATCTTTCTCCTTGTTTCTCTTTGATTTGGGCCATTAGATGACCCTGCTAAGGAGCTGGTGATGGGAGGAGAGGGACTTGAACTTATCTCCCTCCTGTCTCTTGGGAAGCTGTGTTGTCACAGCAGGGCTAATTCACCTGTCTGGTTATCTGAGCAACTGATAAGATGTAACTATTGCTGTTTCTTTCTCCTTGATAATTGTTGAAGCCTAGAAGTGGAAGGACTCGCTGCATTTTCCTTGTGATCATGCACCATGCATTTCCATCTGACCTTAAACATGCTTAGGTTAACAAATTCACATTTCATGATGTGTCCAAATAATTATAATTAAATTGTCCCTTTGCTTCTTGGATGCTTTAAAAATAAGCTAATCACAGTATATTTTAGAATCCTGAAGCTGTAGGAATCTTTTATAGCATCTCACATCTGAGAGTTAATATATGAACATACTTTCCTCCCAAAATGAATGACACAGGACTGCCTCTCTTTCACGGATCATGGGAATGTTTGGGGAAAAGTAGTGTGAAGAGAAATATATCAGAAGGAAGTAAATTTTGTTTCACCTCTAATGACTAAGCTTCAGAGGGACACGTCTTGTCCCCACCCTCTTCTAGAGGATGAAGCAGACCCCTGCATGTAGCACGTGGGTGAAACTCACAGAAAATCCCATAACTGTCACTTTCGGGAAGTTCCTGAAATAGGTTCTTACCTTCCTTCCATTCTCCTGTCCAGAGTTTGAGAGCTGACCAGTGCTGAAGAGGAGCCTGTCTAAGACTGCGTGACCCCAGAGTGGCTTCTCAGCTCTCTGATCCAGGATTTGTCTGTAGAAGATGAATGAAAGTTTCTGACCAAGTGAGGCTGATGAAAATCCTGGCAGTGCCCGTGACTCCCTCCACCTGTGCTGGAAACAAATCACAGAGCAGAGACACTTGAATCTTCCCCTCTTGAAGATGGTTTCTGGCACCTTCTCTCTTTCTACTCACATCTCTTCTTCTCCCATCCACTTCTGTCTCCTTCCCCTAATTGCTGTTCTCTTCCTTAATGACCAGCCCTCTCCTAAGTACCAGCATCAAGAAGTGATGTCTTGAATCACAGGATTTATAGCTAAACCATTAGTTGAAGATGTTGCTTGTGGCTCATCGTAACCAGGCCACTCTTCTTTCTGCATATGTAGCATGAGTGCATTCATTCATATGCTCTTCTTTATGCATACATAGCATGAGTGCATTCATTCATATGCTCTTCTTTATGCATACATAGCATGAGTGCATTCATTCATATGCTCTTCTTTATGCATATATAGCATGAGTGCATTCATTCATATGCTCTTCTTTATGCATACATAGCATGAGTGCATTCATTCATATGCTCTTCTTTATGCATACATAGCATGAGTGCATTCATTCATATGCTCTTCTTTATGCATATATAGCATGAGTGCATTCATTCATATGCTCTTCTTTATGCATACATAGCATGAGTGCAATCATTCATATGCTCTTCTTTATGCATACATAGCATGAGTGCATTCATTCATATGCTCTTCTTTATGCATATATAGCATGAGTGCATTCATTCATATACTCTTCTTTATGCATACATAGCATGAGTGCATTCATTCATATGCTTTATGCATATATAGCATGAGTGCATTCACTCATATGCTTTATGCATATATAGCATGAGTGCATTCATTCACATGCTCTTCTTTATGCATATATAGCATGAGTGCATTCATTCATATGCTCTTCTTTATGCATACATAGCATGAGTGCATTCATTCACATGCTCTTCTTTATGGATACATAGCATGAGTGCATTCATTCATATGCTCTTCTTTATGCATACATAGCATGAGTGCATTCATTCATATGCTCTTCTTTATGCATATATAGCATGAGTGCATTCATTCATATGCTCTTCTTTATGCATACATAGCATGAGTGCATTCATTCATATGCTCTTCTTTATGCATACATAGCATGAGTGCATTCATTCATATGCTTTATGCATATATAGCATGAGTGCATTCACTCATATGCTTTATGCATATATAGCATGAGTGCATTCATTCATATACTCTTCTTTATGCATATATAGCATGAGTGCATTCATTCATATGCTCTTCTTTATGCATATATAGCATGAGTGCATTCATTCACATGCTCTTCTTTATGCATACATAGCATGAGTGCATTCATTCACATGCTCTTCTTTATGCATACATAGCATGAGTGCATTCATTCACATGCTCTTCTTTATGCATACATAGCATGAGTGCATTCATTCATATGCTCTTCTTTATGCATACATAGCATGAGTGCATTCATTCATATGCTCTTCTTTATGCATACATAGCATGAGTGCATTCATTCATATGCTCTTCTTTATGCATACATAGCATGAGTGCATTCATTCATATGCTCTTCTTTATGCATATATAGCATGAGTGCATTCATTCATATGCTCTTCTTTATGCATATATAGCATGAGCGCATTCATGCATATGCTCTTCTTTATGCATACATAGCATGAGTGCATTCATTCATATGCTCTTCTTTATGTATATATAGCATGAGTGCATTCATTCATATGCTCTTCTTTATGCATACATAGCATGAGTGCATTCATTCATATGCTCTTCTTTATGCATATATAGCATGAGTGCATTCATTCATATGCTTTATGCATATATAGCATGAGTGCATTCATTCATATGCTCTTCTTTATGCATACATAGCATGAGTGCATTCATTCATATACTCTTCTTTATGCATACATAGCATGAGTGCATTCATTCATATGCTCTTCTTTATGCATACATAGCATGAATGCATTCATTCATATGCTTTATGCATATATAGCATGAGTGCATTCATTCATATACTCTTCTTCTTTATGCATACATAGCATGAGTGCATTCATTCATATGCTCTTCTTCTTTATGCATATATAGCATGAGTGCATTCATTCATATACTCTTCTTTATGCATATATAGCATGAGTGCATTCATTCATATACTCTTCTTCTTTATGCATACATAGCATGAGTGCATTCATTCATATGCTCTTCTTTATGCATATATAGCATGAGTGCATTCATTCATATACTCTTCTTTATGCATACATAGCATGAGTGCATTCATTCATATGCTTTATGCATATATAGCATGAGTGCATTCACTCATATGCTTTATGCATATATAGCATGAGTGCATTCATTCATATACTCTTCTTTATGCATATATAGCATGAGTGCATTCATTCATATGCTCTTCTTTATGCATATATAGCATGAGTGCATTCATTCACATGCTCTTCTTTATGCATACATAGCATGAGTGCATTCATTCACATGCTCTTCTTTATGCATACATAGCATGAGTGCATTCATTCATATGCTCTTCTTTATGCATACATAGCATGAGCGCATTCATTCATATGCTCTTCTTTATGCATACATAGCATGAGTGCATTCATTCATATGCTCTTCTTTATGCATACATAGCATGAGTGCATTCATTCATATGCTCTTCTTTATGCATACATAGCATGAGTGCATTCATTCATATGCTCTTCTTTATGCATATATAGCATGAGTGCATTCATTCATATGCTCTTCTTTATGCATATATAGCATGAGCGCATTCATGCATATGCTCTTATATGCTCTCTTTTGCATACATAGCATGAGTGCATTCATTCATATGCTCTTCTTTATGTATATATAGCATGAGTGCATTCATTTCATATGCTCTTCTTTATGCATACATAGCATGAGTGCATTCATTCATATGCTCTTCTTTATGCATACATAGCATAGTGCATTCATTCATATGCTTTATGCATACATAGCTGAATGCATTCATTCATATGCTTTATGCATATATAGCATGAGTGCATTCATTCATATACTCTTCTTCTTTATGCATACATAGCATGAGTGCATTCATTCATATGCTCTTCTTCTTTATGCATATATAGCATGAGTGCATTCATTCATATACTCTTCTTTATGCATATATAGCATGAGTGCATTCATTCATATGCTCTTCTTTATGCATACATAGCATGAGTGCATTCATTCATATGCTCTTCTTTATGCATATATAGCATGAGTGCATTCATTCATTGCTCTTCTTTATGCATACATAGCATGAGTGCATTCATTCATATGCTTTATGCATATATAGCATGAGTGCATTCATTCATATGCTCTTCTTTATGCATACATAGCATGAGTGCATTCATTCATATGCTCTTCTTTATGCATATATAGCATGAGTGCATTCATTCATATGCTCTTCTTTATGCATACATAGGATGAGTGCATTCATTCATATGCTCTTCTTTATGCATACATAGCATGAGTGCATTCATTCATATACTCTTCTTTATGCATATATAGCATGAGTGCATTCATTCATATGCTCTTCTTTATGCATATATAGCATGAGTGCATTCATTCATATACTCTTCTTTATGCATACATAGCATGAGTGCATTCATTCATATGCTTTATGCATACATAGCATGAGTGCATTCATTCATATGCTCTTCTTTATGCATACATAGCATGAGTGCATTCATTCATATGCTCTTCTTTATGCATATATAGCATGAGTGCATTCATTCATATGCTCTTCTTTATGCATACATAGCATGAGTGCATTCATTCATATGCTCTTCTTTATGCATACATAGCATGAGTGCATTCATTCATATGCTCTTCTTTATGCATACATAGCATGAGTGCATTCATTCATATACTCTTTTTCTTTATGCATATATAGCAAGAGTGCATTCATTCATATGCTCTTCTTTATGCATACATAGCATGAGTGCATTCATTCATATACTCTTCTTTATGCATATATAGCATGAGTGCATTCATTCATATGCTCTTCTTTATGCATATATAGCATGAGTGCATTCATTCATATGCTCTTCTTTATGTATGTATAGCATGAGTGCATTCACTCATATGCTCTTCTTTATGCATACATAGCATGAGTGCATTCATTCATATGCTCTTCTTTATGCATATATAGCATGAGTGCATTCATTCATGTACTCTTCTTTATGTATGTATAGCATGAGTGCATTCATTCATATGCTCTTCTTTATGCATACATAGCATGAGTGCATTCATTCATACACTTTTATTCCAAAGTACATGAAAATGCCCACATTCTCATGGTCTCCTCTGTCCAATTCTCCAGCTAGTACTGCGTTCTGTCCTTTCCCATATTCTCATGCTGTTGTTACTATCTATGAACAGAAAAGTTGTCTTGTTCTTTTGTCAGTTTCAAAGGTGACTCAAATGATTTCCCTCATGAAATGCCAAGAAGTCAATATATGTAACATGCTCTTCTGCTCCCTCCTCCACTTTGTGAAATCTGTCATTTACTTCTGCTGTCATGGAATAGATACTTTTGGGGCTCTCAGTGACTAACAGCAAGTATCCTTCCATGGACAAAGCATATCATGTCCTGGGCAAAGTAGGCAGCTGTAATCACCAAGTCAGAAAACACAGCATTTTTCTTAACTGATGTTTCCCAATTACCTGTTCTATGTGAAAGTCATAGTGAACACTCAAGAAACCAAAAATCTACAAACAACTAAACAAGTAAATTAATGACAAGGGTAAGTGTAAATGAAAATTTAAACTTTTGCTTAACTCTTAGCTAAGTAAATCACAGAAAACTTACAGTAAAGAAATAGGGACAAGTCCACAGTATCTAGGATTTAACATCAGCCAACATTATTTAGTTTTAGATATAAACTGAGAATTGAATCAGCATAGACACAAATAAGGAATTATTTAGCTAGGTGAAGCCCTGAGTAAAACTGAGGGAGATTATGTAAGTGACACCTACAGACCCAGTCAATCGTGAGCGGACCTTTCTCTGGACAGTGAACTAGCTGTGGAGATAAATGGGTGGTTTAGATGGATCAAGATAAAAGTGAGCTCCTCTGTCAGGTGTTTATGTGGATCTGTGTGGCCAGTTCCCTTTACTCCTGATGTTTGCATGAATGCTCCAGCCCATATGAGGACTAGAACCTCCATTATTGTGAGCATGAATTAAAACTCCCTTAATCTGTTGTTGTTCATGTATTCATATGGGGAATGGAAATACGAGATTAAGATGCAATGATAATCCACAACTTTATTGTTCCAACAAATAAGTATTCAACTACAGTGATGCAGAGACTGACTGGGCACAATGGCTGGTGATTGGCACATGATGAACATCCTGCAGCACTGGGTAAAAAGAGCTTCAAAGCTGTGATTATTGATCATTGAGAATATACTGTCTAGTTGGATGGATGGCTTTTATTTTTGAAATTTTTGGAAATATCTTCTTAAAATGTATGCATATTTTCCAGGGTGAAGACCATGGTTATCATGAACACGGCCAAACTTGTCACTGTGTCATAGACAAGTATTCCAGGAGTGTTTTTCATGAACTTTTTGGGTTGGTCATTTGTAGGAAGGGAGTTCTTTGTCACCATCTTTTTTTCTTTTCTTTTCTCCCACATTTTATTTTTTTCCTAATCATACAAGCTCAATAGATCTTTCAATCTGCTTCTTCCCACTCTTCTCCCCAGGCATCCCCCATTGCACTCTCCCTCATTTCCACCTTCTTTCACCCCTCTCCCTCCCTTCTTCTCTGTGAGTACCTCCCCCTTGCTCCCTTTCATCACATGGATGAAGCATCCATTTATGTGAATGCCACACCTCCCTCTGAGTCCTCCACACTACTGAGGGTTCAGGACTAAGTATCACTATCTTCTTAAAAAATGCCAAGGACTGAATAAAATCTATGGACACATTTACTCAGAATCAAGATTTCAAATAATACATGTCACAATTGCAGCTCATAATCTGACTTCTTAAGTAGACAGCTGAGGAAGAAGAAATATTCTACAATTACTATGTAATAAACCAACGTGTTACAATTACTAAGAGCAATTTGCTTAGAGATTCATTCCAGTGAACAAATGATGATTGGGGCTGAATGAGGAAAGGATAGGAGAATAAAAAGACAGGAAGATAAGATTTTCCTTTCAATACCACAGGACACAGACATTTTAAATTTGGATTAATGTCTTTGGAAAAAACATAAAAAGTAGTGATAATCACAATCATGTGCAGACACTGAGGGCTCCTGAATTTTTTAGGCATGAGGGTGAGATAAATGAGAACTGACAGTTGTCAGAAACGACAGGAAGGGCTCGTTCCAAAGCCACTGCTGACGCCCAGGCAGAAGCTCTCCAGCTCTGCTCCGCTCTGCTGCCTGACATCCTCAGGATCTCCCATGGGAGGCAGCCTCCATGGTGACTCTGTCAGGACTGTCCTGCAGAGCCCTCTGGAGAACCAGCTTGAGGATCTGTGGTTTCTGCTGCCTGAAGGAGCCAATGAAGGAGGAAATCATGGGGTGCACAGAACTGACGACACATCAGGAAACTTGAATATGAATCATAATAACATGAAAGACCATGTAAAATGGTCTGAAGCCTTTTACTAGGAAGTACTGATTGTCATCAGATTTGATGGGAACCACAGAATGTCCTGGAATCAGAGAGAATCACAAATAAAATAACCAGGTGTGGCAATGAAAAAGCCAAGTGGCACAAAGAAGCTGCATTCCTTTCCAGTATATTCAAGGAATGAGGGTCAGTTAAGTAGAATGCTCAGCAACAGGTCAATGGTCCACAGCTTGTGTGTGTTTGTGTTGGTATCAGAAGTAGCAAATGCACCACAGAACCAGTAGTCAGCAATCCTTGACATCGGAACCTAGCATGCTCAAAGATTACTACAGTATAGACAAGAATTAAGAAAAATAAATTTCCCCTTTCCCCACTCTGCCGCCCCCTAGGATGCGTGGAGTCCAGCCAGGACTCACCACGACCCAGGTAAGCTCCGTTTCTGCCCATCCCCAGAACCCCAGGCCAAATAATTCAGTTCAGTGAAAAACGCACAGAAATTGAAAGAAGGTCTTAAAGAGTTAAAATGACAATGCCCAAGTCAAAGTACAAATCATGAGAAACCACACCCAAGTAATGGGAATTAATCCCATAATGATAGACTCCAAACAGAACAAACACACAGAAAATGGCCAAAAAAAGCCTGACCCAGGATAACGACTTTCAAAACATGATCATTACCATGTTAAATACTATGAAAGAGGAAATCCAGGAAGAATTAAATAACTGCATCAACCAATTTGAAGAGGAACACAACAGTCACTTGGAGTTGAGAAAAACAGTTCAAGAAAGAAAAATAGGCATACAGCAGTTAAAATAGACTCAAGCAGAGTTTAAAACTGAATTAAGAGACAAGTTATCTTCAACCGAGAACTCAATAGACAGTATTATCAGCAAAACTAATGAAGCAGAAAACAGAATTTCAGACCTTGAAGACAAAGTGGGAGTATTGACCAGCTCAATGGAAGAGGTTGTTAAAGCCAAAAAGATACTCGAGAGAAATATTCAAGAGTTATGACACCCTGAAGAAGCCTAACATGTGTATTCATGGAATACCAGAGCAAGAATCTCAAAATACCATACCTGAGGAAATTTTTCAAACGATCATCAAAGAAAACTTTCCTCATCTAAAAAAAGAAAGGCCCATCCATATACAAGAGGCATTCTGCACCCCAAACAGATATAACCAAAATAGAAACTCGCCACAGCAAATAATAGTTAAAAACTCCACATTCAAGACAAAGAAATGGTGCTGAGAGCTTCAAGGAAAAAAAAAAACAAGTCACTTTTAAAGGTAAACCTATTAAAACAACAAATGACTTCTCAATGGAAACAGTAAAAGCAAGAAGAGCTTGGAGAGACGTACTTCAAGTATTGAATGAGCAAATATACCCTGCAAAACTATCCATCATCATTGAGGGAGAAAGAAAAATCTTCCAGCACAAAGCCAATTTGAAGGGATACATGTCCACCAAACCAGGCCTTCAAAAAATGCTAGAAATGATACTCAAGCGTGAAACAAAAAACAGGCATATCTGGGAGAACAGAAGGGAAGTATAATGCCATTAAAAGTGAAGTGTTCCTATTCTTAAGGGCAACACAAGGAAGAGTTCTAAGAAGTGGGGCATAAACACAGATTTTTAAAACTTCCTGCCACTAGCAACAGAAATTAAAACTTGGATCTGGAATCGCAAAAAAAAAAAAAAAAAAAAAAGAATAGGAACACTATTGTGGATGTTAATCCTTAGCTTCTAAGGATCCTTGTGCCTTTAATCCATGCTAAACTTTGAGGGGTCAATGATACGTTGGTCATTGAGCAGGTCTTGCAAAGTCTTATTATGATTGCTTCAGCCATAACTTCTGTAGAGTATCTTGTATATCCTTGTTCCTCCCCGTTTTTGGGCTCTTACAATCTTACCACCCCCTCTTCCACAAATTTCCCTGAGCTTCGGATGGGGAGAGATTAGGCTGACCTGGTTCTAGGCAGTTGATATAGAGTCCCTGATGTTCTGAATTATGGTTTGTTGATTTTTTTTTTTCAGTTTTGCTGCTCCTGCAATGCCCTTGACTTCATCCTGATGGGTATTGGATGTCACCTCTTGCAGTCTTGATGGTGGCCTATTATTTCTGCTGTAGCATGATCCCCTCTTTCCTTGTTTCTGGCGGGGTCCTCCTTCCTCTTCCCTCCACTTTATAATCTTTGTAATTACTGTAGGTATTACAGAGATACATCTTTGAGTGTGTCATTAAGTGAGTTTGGTACTAGGATCCACCTATTAGGCAATACATAAAGTGCTTAATTTTCTGTGTCTGGGATACATCACTCAATATAATTTTTCCTAATTCCATCCATTTCCCAGCAAATTTCATTAATTTATCGATTCTGATGGCTGACTAGTATTGGATTGCATAAATGTTCCACATTTTCTTTATCCACTCATCAACTGTTGGGTATTTGGGTTGATTACATGACTTTGCTATTGTAAATAGTGCTGCTATGTACATGGTCGTGCTTGTGCTATCAAAGTGAATTTTTGCTGTATGAAAGATTATTCCCAATAGTGGAATAGTAGGTTCATATGGCATTTCAATCTTTAACTTCTTTAAAAATCACCACACAGTTCGTCAGAGTCATTGTATGAGCCTGCATTCGCACCAGCAATGTGGGAGTGTTCCCCTCTCTCCACATCTTCTCCAGCATTTGGTGTTATTTTTATTGTGGATTTTTGCCATCCTGAGTGGGGTGAGATGATATCTCAGGGGGGTTTTGATTTTGATTTCCCTGATGGGTAAGGATGTGGAGCATTTTTTAAGATAAGTGTTAGACATTTTAATTTCATCCCTGGTAAAATTTAAGTTCCAAGGCCCATTTTTTAATTGGCCCATTTGTTTCCTTGGTATTTAGTTTTCTAAGTTCTTTGTGCACTCTGGATAGTAGAGCTCTATCAGATATGTGGTTAGTGAAGATTTTTGTCCCATTTTGTGGGGTGCCTTTGTGCACAGTTTACAATCTCTTTATCTGAACAGAAGTTCTTTAATTTCATAAGATCCCATATGTTGATTGTTGGTTGTATTGACTGTGCTATTGGATTTCCAATTAAGAACTATTGACTTAGGCCAATCAGCTCAAGTCCAACCCTTTCAATTAAGGTTTTTATAGTCTCTGGCCTTATTTTGAGGTCCTTGATGCATTTGGAATTAAGGCTTGTATATGGCAACAAGTACCTGTTGAGTTTTAATCTTCTGCATGTGAAGATCCAGTTTTGCCAGCACCATTTGTTGAAGATACTGTTCTTTTTCCATTGGATTTTTTGGGCTCTTTTGTCAAAGATCAAATGGCTGTAGTTGTGTGGGCTTATATCTGGGTTTCAACCCTTATCCATTGATCTGTGTGTCTATTTTGGAGCCAGTACCAGGCAGTTTTTACAACTATGGATTTGTAGTATAGACTAAGGTTTGGTATGGTGATATCTCCAGCAGTGTTTTTGTTTCTCAGGATTGTTTTTGCTATCCTGGGTCTTTTGTGCCTCCATATGAATTTTGAGATTGTTTGGTCAACTTCTTTAAAGAATTGCTTTGGGGTTTTGGTGGGTATAGCATAGAATATGCATATTGCCTTTGGTAGGATGGTCATTTTTATGATGTTGATTCTGCCAATCCAGGAATATGGCAGGTCTTTCTACCTTCTGGTGTTTTATGCAATTTATTTTTTAGGGTTTTAAAGTTTTGTTATAAAAGTCTCTTGCTTCCTTGGTTACGTATATACCAAGGTATTTCATTTTTTTAGGGTCTATAGTAAATGGGATTGTATCTCTCAGGGTTTTTTCACTTTTTTCATTCTGGGCATATAGGAAGGCCACTGATTTTTGTATGTTTATTTTGTATCCTGCCACCCTGATGAATTCCTGTATTAGTTCCAAAAGCTTCCTGGTGGAGTTTTTGGGATCACTCAGGTATATGATCATGTCATCTGCAAATAGAGATAACTTGACTTCTTCCTTGCGATTTGAATCTCTTTTATGTCACTTTCTTGTCCTATGGCTCCAGGTAAGACTTCAAGTACAATATTGAATAGAAGTGGTGAGAGTGGACAGCCTTGTCTAGTTCCTGATTGAAGCGGGAATGCTTCAAGTTTTTCCCCATTGAGTATAATTCTTGCTGTTGGCTTGTTGTATACAGCCTTTATTATATTGACAAAGGTTCCTTCTATTCCAACTGTCTCTAGGGTTTTGATCATAAAATGCTGTTGGATCTCGTCAAAAGCTTTTTCTGCATCTATCAAAAGTATCATATGGTCTTGGATTTTGGACTGGTTTATAAGGTGAATTACATTTATTGATTTGCATATGTTGAACCAACCTTGTGTGCCTGGGATAAAGCCTACTTGATCCCCATGAATGATCTTTTTGATATGTTTTTGAATCTGATTTGCTAAGACTTTGTTGAGAATCTTTGCATCTGTGTTCATCAAAGAAATTGGCCTAGATTTTTCTTTTTTAAGTTTATCTTTATTAGGTTTTGGGATTAAGATGATATTAGCTTCGTAGAAAGAATCTGGTAATGTTCCTTCCTTTGCTATTTGGTGGAACAATTTAAGGAGTATTGGTGTTATTAGCCCCTTAAATGTTTGGTAGAACTCTGTGCTGAATCCATCTGGTCCAGGACTTTTTTTGGTGGGAAGATTCGAGATTACTTCATCCAGTTCCTCATATGTTATAGGACTATTTATGTAATTAACAACTTCCTGATTCAACTTTGGTAAGGTGTGCTAAATTAGGAATTCACCATTTCTTTTGTGTTGTCAAATTTCACAGAGTATAACTTTTTGAAATATGTTTTAATTCTCTGGATTTCTTGGGTATCAGTAGTGATAACTCCATTTTCATTTCTAATTTTGTTAATTTGGGCTTTCTATCTCTTGGTTTTGGTTAATTTAGCTAGGGGTGTATGAATCTTATTGATTTTTTCAAAGAACCAGCTTTTTGACTGGTTCATTCTCTGTATCATTTTCCTTATCTCGATTTTGTATATTTCTCCCTATATTTTGCTAATCTCTTGTCTTCTACTGCTTTTGGGATTGGATTGCTCTAGTGTCTCTAAAGTTTTAAGCTGCATTGTTAAGTTATTTATTAGTGATGTTTGCATTTTTTTGATGTAGGCACTAAGAGCTGTGAACATGTGAGGACAGCTTTCATTGTGTGCCAAAGATTTTGGTAAGTTGTATTTTCATTATTGCTTGCTTTCAGGAAATCTTGAATTTCCTTTTTAATTTTTTCCTGAATCCAATTTTTATTCAGCATCATAGTGTTGAGTTTCCAGGAGTTATTGTATTTTCTGTTGTTTATTGTGTTGTGGATGTGAAGCTTTATTCCATAGGATACAGGATAGAATTTCAACTTTCCTGTATGTGTGTAGATTTGTTTTGTGGTCCAATATGTGATCTATTTTGGAGAAAGTTCCATGTGCTGCTGAGAAAAATGTGTATTCTTTGATGCGTGGATGAAAAGTTCAACAGAGATCTGTAAAGTCCATTTCTTTAAGGGTTTGGTTAAGTTCCAAAGTGTCTCTGTTAAGCTTTTGACCTGTTGATCTACCCCATGTTGAGAGGGCGGTGTTGAAATCCCCAAGAATTACTGTTTGGGGACTGATGCTGTAGAGTTTGCTTAATGAATGTGGAGGGGCCCATATTAGGTGCATATATGTTCAGTATTGTGAAGTCAGCCTGGTTAATTGTACCTGTGACTAAAATGTAGTATCCATCTGTGTCTCTTATGATTTCTTTTGGTTTGAAGTCTACTTTGTCTGACAGCATAATAGCTATCCCTGCCTCTTTCCTGGTTCCATTAGCTTGCAGAGTTTTGGACCAGCCTTTTACTTTTAGGAAGTGCCTATCTTTTGTGGTGAGATGAATTTCCTGAAGGCAGCAGATTGATGGGTTGTGATTACTAAGTCAAGTTTGTAATCTGTGTCTATTGATCAGTGTGTTAATTCCATTGACATTTAATGTTATAATGGAGAAGTTATTTTTAATTCCAGACTTTTAAAAATTTTTTTATTTATTCAATTGTGCATGTGTGCTTGCATGTGTATGTGTGTGTGTGTGTGTGTGTGTGTGTGTGTGTGTAGAACGACGGGCAAATTCTGGAACCATCATGAACTGCCTCCACCTTCTCCTGTTTTACTCTGCCCCAGGATTCACAGGCTCCGCCCTACCAGAACCAGAAAAGCAGGCTGCCCCTGCTTCCGCCCAGCTGATATATGTGGGGTCTAGGAATCGAACTCAGGACCTTCCGCCTGTAAGGCAGAGACTTAACCCCTGAGCCACCTCTCCAGCTCCTAATTCTGGACATTTTTCATGTTTAGTCGCTTTTGTAAGTATATTGTTTGACTTCTAGGTTTCGGTGATATTATACTTCCCTTCTGTCCTCCTGGATACGCTTGTTTTTTCTTCAAGCTTGAGTATCACTTGTAGGATTTTTTTTTTGAGACTTTAACATTTTTTATTATCTCCACTCATACAAACTTAATAGGTACACCGGTTCCCTCCCCCCACCCCTCTGCTCGCCCTCCCCTCACCCCTCCCTCCCCACACCTCCAGTGCCTCCCCTTCCCCAATCCCCAGAGAATCCTTTAATGTGCATGCCTGACTGCTGGATATAATAGCCTGGGTTGACATTTTTGCTCATTTAATACTTGTAGTACATCTCTCTAAGCTCTTCTTGTTTTTACTGTTTCCGTTGAGGAGTCATTTGTTATTTTAATAGGTTTACCTTTAAAAGTGACTTTTTTTTCCCTTGAAGCTCTCAGCACCATTTTTTTTTCTTGAATGTGGACTGTTTTAAATATTTTTTGCCTTGGCGAGTTTCTATTTTGGTCAGATCTCTTTGGGGTGTGGAATGCCTCTTGTATTTGGATGGGTCTCTCATTCTTTAAATGCAGGAAGTTTTCATTTATGATAATTTGAAAAATTTCCTCAGGTGTGGTATTATGGGATTCTTGTTCTGGTATTTCATGAATACTCATGTTAGGCTTCTTCAGGACATCACATAACTTTTGAATATTCCTCTCAAGTATCTTTTTGGCTTTAGCAGTGTTGAGGTCTGGCCCAAAGATAATTTGTCTTTTAGTTGAATTTTAAACTCTGCCTGAGACTGTTTTAACTGCTGTATGCCTATTTTTGTTTCTTGAACCAATTTTCTCAACTCCTCCAAATGTCTGCTGTGTTCCTGTTCAAAGTAGTTGATGCAGTTGTTTAAGTCCTCCCGGATTTTCTCTTTCATAGTATTAATCATGGTAATGATCATACTTTGAAATTAATTGTGTTAGGTCTGACTTTCTTGGCTATTGTCTGTGAATTTGTTCTGGTTGTAATCCATCATTATGGGGTTAATTCATTTGGTGGGAGATTTGACTTCCTGGGTTTTGTTTCCCATGGATCTACACTTTGACTTGGGCATTGTTGTTTTGTCTCTTAAGACCTTTCAGTTTCTATGTGTTTTTCACTGAATTGATTTAGTTGGTATTACTACTCTTGGTTAGTTATTACTAGTGTTTATCTTGGAGTTGAGTACATTTGTCTGTTTTTGTTATTTCCTAGCTGAGGTTATTAGACAGTTAGTACATCAGTTAAGCCAGGTTTAGCAGCAGGGGGTGAATATTAGTATGGTAGTGCACTTTTAGAATTTAGTACCTTGATGATATGTGAGGGTGAGTGGTATAATCCCTGAAGTTGTACATGTTTTGGGGGTTGGTATATGGAAAAGTTAATCTGCAGTGATTGATACTTGAAAGGAGCAGGATGGTAAAAAATAAGGAGGGTTACTTATCTTTGGGCTGGAAGTGAAGAATCTCTCCCATGTGATAGGATGATTTTAGAGGACTTCAGATGTATGGCCTTTGTTCCTTAGAACTTTGCTTGAGTTTCCTTTCGACTCTGTTGAATTCTGAATAGCAGTGTGTCCTCCCTGGACCACAAGTGAGGGTCCCCAGTGGGCTGGAGGGGCAGAGGGGCTGATGGAGATGTCAGAGCTCTTCACCTGGGACCTGGGACTTGGCTTAGTGGCCCACCCAAGCTCCAGGCAGTCTGGGTGTTGCTCAGGCTGGCTGGTGGGAGGAGCTGGGACAAGGGGTAACCTGGGGGCTGATGGAACTTACCTGGGATGGAGGACTTTGAGCAAGTCCTGTCCCAGGCAGGTGGGCAGGTGGGCAGGAGGAACAAAGGGGCTGGGACCTGGGGCATGGCCCAGGCAAACCGGAACCTGCCTGGGTATTGCTCAGGCTGGCTGGTGGGGAGCAGCTGGGACAAGGTGCGACCTGGGGGCTATTGCAACTTACCTGGGATGGCAGACCAAGAGCAAGTCCTGTCACCAGCAGGGGGCAGGAGAGACGAAGGGGCTGGACTGGGCAGGCTGGTGGGAGGAGCTGGGACATGTTCATAATTGACAAGATAAGTATAATGGAGGATGTTAGGTTAAATGTATCATATACTCTCTAAGAAACAGGAGTCTAAAGAATGACTGACTGAACACCCTCAAATCATGAGCAAAAACTAGTGGTTAGTTTTAGATTTGACTTGACAACTGTGAAATAAGTGTGCAGGCACACTTATGAAGAATTATTTAGTTAAGGATACAGGCTAGGATTTCAACTTTCCTGTATATATGGAGATTTGTTTTGTGGCCCAACATGTGGTCTGTTTTGGAGAAAGTTCCATCTGCTGCTGAGAAAAATGTGTATTCTTTGGTGCATGGATGAAAAGTTCGATAGAGATCTGTAAGGTCCTTTTCAGTAAGAGTCTGATTAAGTTTCAATGTGTCTCTGTTAAGTTTTGACCTGTTGGTCTATCCCATGTTGAGAGGGCTGTGTTGAAATCCCCAAGAATTATCGTCTTGGAGTTGATTTCTTGCTTTAGACGCTGTAGCGTTTGCTTAATGAATGTGGAGGAGCCCGTATTTGGTGCATTTATGTTCAGTATTGGGACGTCTTCCTGGTGATTTGTAACTGTGATTAAAATGTAGTATCTATCTGTGTCTCTTATGATTTTTTTTTTTTTGGTTTGAAGTCCACTTTGTCTGATAGCATAATAGCTACTCCAGCCTCTTTCTGGATTCCATTATCTTGCAGAATTTTGGACCAGCTTTTTACTTTTAGGATGTGCCTATCTTTTGTGTTGAGATGTGTTTTCTGAAGGCAGCAGATTGATGGGGTGTGATTACTAAGCCAAGTTTGTAATCTGTGTCTCTTGATCAAGGAGGTAATTCCATGGACATTTAATGTTATAATGGAGAAATTGCTTTTAATTCCAGACTTTTTTTATGTTTAGTGGCTTTCATAAGTGTATTATTTGGCTTTTAGGTTTTGGTGGTATTATACTTCCCTTCTGTCCTCCTGGATATGATTGTTCTTTTCTTCAAGCTTGAGTATCATTTCTAGAATTTTTGAAGGCCTAGTTTGGTAGACATGTAAGCTTTCAAGTTTTCTTTTTGCTGGAAAACTTTTCTTTGCCCCTTGATCATGACTGATAGTTTTGCCAGGTATATCAGCCTGGTGACATTTTTGCTCATTCAATTCTTGAAGTATGTCTCTCCAAGCTCTTCTTGCTTTTACTGTTTCCATTGAAAAATCATTTGTTATTTTAATAGGTTTACCTTTAAAGTTATTTGTTTTTTTTCCCCTTGAAGCTCTGAGCACCTTTTCTTTGTCCTGAATGTGGAGTGTTTTGATGATTATTTGCCTTGGCGAGATTCTATTTTGGTCATATCTCTTTGGGGTGAGGAATGCCTCTTGTATTTGGATGGGACTATCTTTCTTTAGATGAGGAAAGTTTTTCTTTGTGATAATTTGAAAATTTTCCTCAGGTGTGGTATTTTGGGATTGTTCTGGTATTCCATTAACTCACATGTTAGGTTTCTTCAAGGTGTCCCATAACTCTTGAATATTCTTCTCAAGTATCTTTTGGGCTTTAATAGCCTCTTCTCTTGAGCTGGTTAGTTCTTCCACTTTGTCTTCAAGATCTGAAATTCTATTTTCTGCTTTGTCAGTTCTGCTAAGACTCTCTGTTGAGTTCTCAGTTGAAGATAACTTGTCTTTTAGTTCAATTTTAAACTCTGCTAGAGACTGTTTTTAACTGCTCTATGCCTATTTTTGTTTCTTTAACTGTTTTCTTAACTCCTCCATTGCCTGTTGTGTTCCTGTTCAAAGTGGTTGATTCAGTTATTTAACTCCTTCCAGATTTCCTCTTTCATAGTATTGATCATGATGATGATCAAGCTTTGAAAGGCATCTTGGGTATGGCTTTCTTGGCTATTTTTTTTGAGTTTGTTCTGGTTGGAATCTATCATTATGGGTTAATTCTTTCAGGGCAGATTTGTTTTCTTGGTTTTTGTTTCTCATGGATTTGCACTGTGACCTGGGCATTGTTGTTTTATCTCTTAAGACCTTCTTTCTGTTTCTGTGTGTTTTTGACTGAACTGAATTAATTGGTATTACTACTCTGAAGTGGTTATAACTAGTGTTTGCTTTTGTGGTATTGTTGCTATTTCCTAGATGAGGCTATTACTGTTAGTACATCAATTTAGTCAGGTTTAGTAGATAGGGAGGAAGATTATTATGGTAGTGCACTTTTTTGGTTTAGTGCCTTGGTGATATGTGAGGGTGAATGGTATAGCCCCTGAAGTTGTATACATTTGGGGGTGGCTATCTGGAAAAGAAAAATTACAGTGACTAATAATTGAAAGGAACAGGATGGTAAGGAGGATTTACTTATCTTTGGGCTGGAAGTGAAGAATCTCTCCCATGTGATAGGATGATTTTAGAGGACTTCAGATATATGGCATTTGTCCCCTAGAGCCTTGCTTGGGTTTTCTTTGGACTCTTGAATTCGGAGGAGTAGTGTGTCCTCCCTGGTCTGTGTCCTGAGCAAAAAGCGCTGGAGCCTGGGGTCTGGTCTAGGGAGTTTACCTGATGATCAGTGGGTCCTCCCTGGACCACCCTTCCCAGGTGGAAAGGACTGTGCATCTAGTTGTTGCACAGATCACCTATTTAGTTAAGGAAAGTCCTGAGGTAGACTGTGGGAGATTATGAAGCAGATGTGAGCAGATGTAGTGCACAGTGTGTGGACCATTCTTGAGCTGGTGGATAAGATGGGGACAGCATGGCTGGCTGGGGCAGAATGACACACCAGAACACACCTACCTCTCTCTGTTCTTGGTCATCTTTTTCATGTGCTAAATGTCACATGCAACTCCATTTTTAATTCATCTGTCTTGTATTTCTACCTGGTCTCCATCATTAAACTTAGCACTCAACCCAACTAGGCTCTGTGGTGTGTGGTGGGTCTTCAGTGCTACAGACTCAATGTTTACACAAGATTTCAGCTGCTATTGAGTGCGATTTCCTCACTCACACAGGAAGAATCAGAATCCTAATGGACTCAAAGTGCACCTGGAGTCACAGGAGAAGTGTAGTACAAACCCCAGTCTCCTGGGACTTCCACCAACCTTTCCATTGCTCTCTGCATCATGGATCTTTACACAAGGAAACCTAACAACAATTTTGCATCATGGAAAATGAGAAACAGTCGGGGGTATAGAGAGTGCTAATGGCTTCGGCAGCCATACTCCTCCCCATCACATGATAATACTGAAAGTTGCAGACCAGACCAAGAACAGCACAGTCATCCTCAGGCACTGGTCAGTGTGAAATGTGCAGGATGATGTAACAAACTTTTGATTTATGCCTTTCTTTCCCTTTCCTTTTCCTCCCAGTTTCCACCAATGATGTGTCCAGAACTAACAAAGGACCAGGAGAATGAGGGTGCCCACATGGACAGGGGAGCTGACAGAATTGGCATTGTGGCATCTGACATCTCGAAGTCACCAGTCCAGCTTTAGCAATCTGTGTGCATCTCATCATGTCCTAACCATAAAAGGAGTATTTGTACATTATTTACTCAGTGGCATTCCTCAGTTTTTTTCAGTGGCAGTAATGATTACTTGGAATAATTTGCACTGTAAGAGGAAGTTAAAATCATAGCGATAAACTGGGAAGACAAAAAAATGAGGAATCAGTACTGACATTTTATAAAGTCCCAGAAAAGTTCAAAGTGAACATGCTGTAGAAAGAGAGAAATTTTTCCTGTTTGCTCTCAGAACCTTGGGTCTGCATGTCGCTGCCTTCTTCTTTTCATGCTTGATGGAAATGTCTCTGTCATAATGACAGATCCTTTCATCGGACTTCTAGCTCTGTTGGTCTGAGGGACATGTTGTCAGAAGTTTAAAGGACATGGGAGGGTAACTTTGCATTTCAGTTCACAACTCTCCTGAGTGAGCAGTGTTTCTGTTGACACAGGACATGTGTCCTGTCTGGTGCCTTTTTCTCCAACTGTACATCACCCCAAAGTTACCATGAATTCTCTTCTTTATAACTTGTGGATTTATACTCCTCCATAAATCCCCTAAGTTTCTAGAATGGGGTGATTATTCTCTCTAAAAGATGCCCATACTGAAGAAGGCTTCAGCCAGTAGGATCCATAGAGGCAAGGGATTAACAGTCATAACAGAGTTGCCATACTAAAGGAGAGCCAAGGAGGGGCTCCAGGCTATGCCACTGAGTCCTGAACCCTCACTAGAGTGGAGGATTCAGAGGGAGGTTCAGTGTTTACACAAAAGGATGTACCATGAGGTGGGAGGGAGGGAAGAAGGTGGGTGAAAGGAAAGGAGGGAGGAGAGTGCAATGGGGGTGAATGGGAAGGGGAGAGTAGAGGGAGAGGACAAGATATCTATTGAGCTTGTATGATTAGGAAACAAGTAAAATGTTGGAGAAAAAATATAAATAGAAAATAAAAGCCCTTTTCCCCACCCACCCGGGACATGCGCAGTCCAGCCAGGACACTGCGACCTAGGTTATCTCCCCCTGCTCACCCCCAAACCCCAGGCAACCCACTAGTCCCAGTTCCTCCCATCAGCCAGCCTGAGCAGGTGCTGCCCCAGGCCGGGAATGACCCCTGGGCTACGGCCCACCTCTCCAAATTAATTGCACCCACCACCACCACTTCTCCCCTTTCCGCACCTGCCCAGGATGCGCAGTCCAACCAGGACACGCTGCGACCTAGGTACGCTCCTCCTGCTCAACCCAAACCACAGGCAACCCACTAGTCCCAGCTCCTCCCATCAGCCAACCAGAGCAGGTGCTCCTAGGCGTGGGGGAGGAACCCTGGAAAACGCCCCAACTCTTCAAGTTAATTGTGTCTGCCACATCCACCTCCACCCTTTATCCACCTGCACAGGATGTGTGCAGTCCAGCCAGGACACACTGAAACCTAGGCAAGCTCCCCCTGTTCGCCCCCAAACCCCAGGCAACCCACTAGTCCCAGCTTCTCCCACAAGCCAGCCTGAGCAGGAGCTGCTCCAGGCCAACTAATTTAGTTCAGTGAAAAATACACAGAAATTGAAAGGAGTTCTTAAGAGTTAAAACAACAATCGCCAAGTCAAAGTGCAAATCCATGAGAAACAATAGCCAAGAAAACAATTCCCACTGAAGGAATTAATCCCATAATGATAGTCTCCAACCAGAACAAACCCATGGAAAACAGCCAAGAAAGCCTGACCCGGGATAACCACTTTCAAAACATGATCATTACCATGTTCAATATTATGAAAGAGGAAATCTGGGAGGAGTTAAATAAACGCATCAACCACTTTGAAGAGGAACATAACAGACACTTGGAGGAATTGAGAAAAACAATTCAAGAAACAAAAATAGTCATAGAGCAGTCAAAACAGACTCAAGCAGAGTTTAAAACTGAACTAAAAGACAAGTTATCTTCAACCCAGAACTCAACAGAGAGTCTTACCAGCAGAACTAATAGAGCAGAAAATAGAATTTCAGACCTTGAAGACAAAGTGGGAGAATTAACCAGCTCAATGGAAGAGGTTGTTAAAGCCAAAAAGATACTTGAGAGAAACATTCAAGAGATATGGGACACCCTGAAGAAGCCTAACATGCACATTCATGGAATACCAGAGCAAGAATCCCAAAACACCACACCTGTGGAAATTTTTCAAACTATCATCAAGAAAACTTTCTCATATAAAAAAAACAGAGGCCCATCCAAATACAAGAGGCATTCCACACCCCAAACAGATATGACTAAAATAGAAACTCACCATGGGAAATAATAATTAAAAACTAAAAGCTAAACAATACACTTACAAAAGCCACTAAACATAATAAATGTCCGGAATTAAAAATAGTTTCTCCATTATAACATTAAATGTTAATGGAATTAACTCACTGATCAAGAGACACAGATTACAAACTTGGATTAAAAATCACAATCCATCAAATGGCTCCCTGCTGGAAACCCATCTTACCACTAAAGATAGGCACATCCAAAAAATAAAAGGCTGGTCAAAAATCCTGCAAGCTAATGGAACCAGAAAACAGGCAGGGGTAGCCATTATGCTATCAGACAAAGTGGACTTCAAACCAAAAAAAGTCATAAGAGACACAGGTAGATACTACATTTTAGTCACAGGTACAATTCAACAGGCAGACTTCACAATACTGAACATATATGCACCTAATACGGGCCCCTCACATTCATTAAGCAAACCCTACAGCGTCTAAAGCAAGAAATCAATCCCAAAACAATAATTCTTGGGGATTTCAACACCGCCCTCTCAACATGGGATAGATCAACAGGTAAATAACTTAAGAGAGACATTATGGAGATAAATCAAACCCTTACTGAAATAGACCTTACAGATCTCTATCCAACTTTTCATCCATGCACCAAAGCATATACATTTTTCTCAGCAGCACACGGAACTTTTTCCAAAATATATGACATATTGGGCCACAAAACGAATCTACACATATACAGGAAAATTGAAATTCTAGCCTGTACTTTATCAGACCACCACGACCTAAAGCTTGACATCCACAACACAACAAGCAGCAGAAAATACACTAACTCCTGGAAACTTAACACTATGATGCTAAAGGAGACTTGGATTCAGGAAGAAATTACAAAAGAAATTCAAGATTTCCTCAAAGTGAACGATAATGAAAATACAACTTACCAAAATCTCTGGGACATAATGAAAGCTGTCCTAAGAGATAAGTTCATAGCTCTTAATGCCTACGTCAAAAAAATAGAAACATCAGAAATAAATAACTTAACAATGCAGCTTAAAGCTTTAGAGACACTAGAGCAATCTCATCCCAAAAGCAGTTGAAGGGAGGATATTAGCAAAGTAAGGGGAGAAATATCTGAAATTGAGATTAGAAAAACAATAGAGAGGGGCTGGAGAGGTGGTTCAGGGGTTAAGCCTCTGCCTTGCAGGCAGAGGGTCATGATTTCAGATCCTAGACCCCACATATAGATGCCGGGTGGAAGACAGGTCGGCCTACATTTCTGGTCCTGGTAGGGCGGAGCCTGTGAATCCCAGGGCAGAGTAAACAAGAAACATCAGAAATAAATTAACAATACAGCTTAAAGCTTTAGAGACACTAGAGCAATGCAATCCCAAAAGCAGCAGAAGAGAGGAGATTAGCAAAATAAGAGGAGAAATATCCGAAATTGAGATTAGGAAAACAATACAGAAAATCAACCAGTCAAAAAGCTGGTTCTTTGAAGAAATCAATAAGATTAATACACCCCTAGCTAAATTAACCAAAAGCAAGAGGGAGAAAAAAATTAAGAAGGTTAGAAATGAAAATGGAGTTATCACTACTGATACCCAAGAAATCCAGAGAATTACAATGTCATATTTCAATAACTTATACTCTGTGAAAGTTTACAACAAAAAAGAATTGGATGAATTTCTAAGTAAACACAGCTTACCTAAATTGAATCAGGAAGTTGCGAATTATTTAAATAGTACTATAACATATGAGGAAATCGAGGAAGTAATCTCGAATCTTCCCACCGAAAAATATCCTGGACCAGATGGATTCAGCACAGAGTTCTACCAGACATTTAAGGAGCTAATAACACCAATACTCCTTAAATTGTTCCATCAAATAGCAAATGAAGGAACACTATCAGATTCTTTCTACAAAGCTAATATTGTCTTAATCCCAAAACCTAATAAAGATACACTTAAAAAAGAAAACTGTAGGCCAATCTCTTTGATGAAGACAAATGGAAAGATTCTCATCAAAGTCTTAGCAAATCAGATTCAAAAACATATCAAAAAGATCATTCATGGGGATTAAGTAGGCTTTATCCCAGGCACACAAGGTTTGTTCAACATACGCAAATCAATAAATGTAATTCACCATATAAACCAGTCCAAAGTCCAAGACCACATAATACTCTCCATAGATGCAGAAAAAGCTTTTGACAAGATCCAACAGCCCTTTATATTCAAAACCCAAGAGACAGTTGGAATGGAAGGAACCTTTATCAATATAAAAAAAGCTGTATACAAAAAAACCAACAGCAAGGATTTTACTCAATGCGGAAAAACTTGAAGCTTTCCCACTTCGATCAGGAACCAGACAAGGCTATCCACTCTAACCACTTCTATTCAATATTGTACTTGAAGTTTAGCTGGAGTCATAAGACAAGAAAGAGATATAAAAGGGATTCAAATTGGCAAGGAAGAAGTCAAGTTATCTCTATTTGCAGACAACATGATCTTATACCTGAGTGATCCTAAATATCCACCAGGAAGCTCCTGGAACAAATACAGAAGTACATCAGTGTGGCAGGATACAAAATAAATGTAAAAAAAAAAACAGTGGCCTTCCTATATGCCCAGAGTGAAAGAAATGAAAAAGCCCTGAGAGAAACAGTCCCATTTACTATAGCCCCTAAAAAAATGAAATACCTTGCTATAAACCTAACTTTATAATGAAAACTTTATAATGAAAACTTTAAAACCCTAAAGAATGAAATTGCAGAAGACACTAGAAGGTGGAAAGACCTCCCATGTTCCTGGATTGGCAGAATCAATATCGTAAAAATGACCATCCTACCAAAGGCAATGTACAGATTCAATGCTGTACCAATTAAAATCCCAAAGCAAAGAGAAATTGGCCCAACAATCTCAAAATTCATATGGAGGCACAAAAGACCCAGAGTAATGGTACTCAAGCTTGAAGAAAAAAACAAGCATATCCAGGAGGACAGAAGGGAAGTATAATACCACCAAAACATAAAAGTGAAACAACACACATACAAAAGCCACTAAACATAAAAAATATCCGAAATTAAAAATAATTTCTTCATTGTAACATTAAATGCTAATGGAATTAACTCACTGATCAAAAGACATATGCAACTGATGACGTAAGATCTCACCAGATAGGGAGGGCATATAGTCTGGCAGATAGAAAGTAAGCATTGTGCAAATGGGAGACTGAACCCCCTCACCACGGTGTCCTACTTTTATTCCATCTACCTTTGAATATACTCTTATAATAAGACTCTATTTTAAAAAATCAACTTTGACTGGTTGAATTTCTGTATAGTTTTCCTAATATCGATTTCGGATATTCATTGCTATACCAATTAAAATGCCAAAGCAATTCTTTAAAGAAGTTGACCAAACAATCTCAAAATTCATATGGAAACACAAAAGACCCAGGATAGCAAAGACAATCCTTAGAAACAAAAGCACGGCTGGAGGTATCACCATACCAAACCTTAGTCTATACTACAAATCCATAGTTATAAAAACAGCCTGGTACTGGCTCCAAAATAGACACACAGATCAATGGATAAGGGTTGAAGACCCAGATATAAGCCCACACAATTACAGCCATTTGATCTTTGACAAAGGGGCCCAAAGAATCCAATGGAAAAAGAACAGCATCTTCAACAAATGGTGCTGGCAAAATTGGATCTCCACATGCAGAAGATGAAAACTGGACCCGTATTTGTCACCATGTACAAGACTTAATTCCAAATGGATCAAGACCTCAATATAAGGCCAGAGACTATAAAAAACATAGTTGAAAAGGTAGGGAACTCCCTCGAGCTGATTGGGCTAGGCCAATAGTTCCTAAACAGACATCCAATAGCAGTCACTACAACCAACACTCAATAGATGGGATCTTGTGAAATTAAAGAGCTTCTGTTCAGAAAAGAGATTGTAACATGAGCTCAAAGGCAACTCACAGAATGAGAGAAAATCTTCACTAACCACATATCTGGTAGAGCTCTATTATCCAGAGTACACAAAGAACTTAGATAATTAAACACCAAGGAAATAAATGGGCTAATTAAAAAATGGGCCTTGGAACTTAAAAGAACTTTACCATGGATGAAATTAAAATGTTTAACAAATATCTTAAAAATTGCTCCACATCCCTAGTTATCAGGGAAATGCAAATCAAAACCTCCCTGAGATATCATCTCACCCCACTCAGGATGACAAAAATCCACAATAAAAATAACACCAAATGCTGGAGAGGATGTGGAGAGAGGGGAACTCTCCTACATTGCTGGTGCAAATGTAGGCTCATACAATGACTCTGGCGAATTGTGTGGTGATTCTTAAAGAAGTTAAAGATTGAAATGCCATATGAACCTACTATTCCACTATTGGGAATAAACTTTCATACAGCGAAAATTCACCTCGATAGCACAAGCACAACCATGTTCATAGCAGCACTATTTACAATAGTAAAGTTAGGAATCAACCCAAATGTCAAACAGTTGACAAGTGGATAAAGAAAATGTGGAACATTTATGCAATGGAATACTACTCAGCCATCAAGAATAATGAATTAATGAAATTTGCGGGGAAATGGATGTCATTAGAAACAATTATACTGAGTGAAGAATCCCAGACAGAAAATTAAGCACAGTATGTACTAACTAACAGGTGGATCCTAGTACCAAACCCACTTAGAGACACACTCAAAGGTAAATCTCTGTAATACCTACAGTAATTGCAAAGATTATTTACAGGAGGGAAGGGGAAGGAGGGCCTTGCTAGAAACAAGGAGAGAGGGGACCATGTTACGGCAGAGAAAATAGGCCACCATCAAGGACTGCAAGTAAGTAATGAGACATCTGGTTAAGCTCACAGACTTTCCTTCTTAATCATTTGCAACTGATGGGGTATGATCTCACTAGAAGGGGAGGACATATAGTCTGGCAGATAGAAAGTGACCATTTTGCAAATGGGAGACTGACCCTCCCCCCTCACCGCGGTCTCCTACTTTTATTCCATCTACCTGTGAATTTACTCTTATAATAAGACTCTATTTTAACAGCTTTTTATCTCTGGCCAGGGGTGACATCCAATACCCATCAAGATGGAGCCAAGGGCATTGCAGGAGCAGCAAAACTGAAAAACATCAACAAACCATAATCCAGAACATCAGAGACTCTATATCAACCACCTGGAACCTGACCAGCCTGATCTCTCCCCATCCCGAAGCACAGGGAAATTTGCAGAAGAGGTAGCGGTAAGGTTGTAAGAGCACAAGGATGGGGAGGAGTAATGATATGCAAGATATTCCACACAAGTTAGGTCTAAAGCAATCATGATAGAACTTTGCATGATCTGCACAATGACCAACACATTATTGACCCCTCAAAGTCTAGCATGGACTAAAGGCACTAGGATCCTTAGAAGCTAGTGTTCCTATACTTAAGGGGAACACAAGAAGGAGTTCTAGGAAATGACACTGAGCCCTTATACCTTATCAAAGAGGAGGACCCAGAGGAAAGTTTGACATACACATTAAAGGATGCTCCAGGGATAGCGGGGAGGAGGCACTGGGAGATAGGGAGGGAGGGGGGAAAAGAAGGGGAAAAGGGGGGAGGAAGTAAGGGGTTCCAGGTAGGGGTCAAGAGAGGGAGGGGACCAGTGTACCTATTAAGTCTGTATGAGCAGCCTTTCCCCACCCGTCTGGGATGCGCGCAGTCCAGCGAGGACACACTGCACCCTAGGTAAGTACCCCCTGCTCACCCCCAAGCCCCAGGTGACCCACTAGTCCCAGCTCCTCCCACCAAGCAGTTGGAGCAGGTGCTGTCCCAGGCCGGGGAGGAGCCCTGCGCCACTCCCTAGCTCCCCAAGTTAATTGAGCCATTGAAATCCTTCTTTCCTGCCAAAAAAAAAGTTTGTATGAGCGGAAATAAATAAATTATAAAAACAAGTCTCGAAGTGGAAGCCTCCTTCACTGTCTTCCCTTACGATGAACCACCTTCCATCATCATTGTACTTTAAATGCCTGATGTTTGCAATGCTTCATTCATGACGTGCTCCTGTTAATTCTATTTTGAACCCTCTTTTCAAGGATATTAAGAAAAATCTCAGTATTGTTTTGCACATGTAGTTGTGTGTGTAGAAGAGGTGACCCTGTGTGCCCATGTAGGGCCAAGCGTAACTTTGAGAATCAATCTGGATTGTTCTACCTTCTTGGTTTTCTTGCGGTTTCCCAGGTTCTTCCTTCCAAACTGGGCATGAAGGCCACCATAGTTTCTGTTTTGCTTTTTTTTTTTTTTTTTTTTTTTGTATGTGCGGTCTGAAATCAGCCAGTTTTGCTAGTTATGGAGAGGCTTAAGCCCTGAGAAATCTCTCTGGCCCAAATTCACAGTATTTTTAAAAACCAAGGAAGATCATAATCTTTTTCTCATTTCTGAGAAGTAATACATGCACTTACCATCCTACTTACATGGGTGTAAGAGACACTCTCTTGGTCTTGGAAGATTGGAATATTTGCAGAAACTGGAGAGAAAAGAGAGCCTGTATCTCCAGGAAGAAAGCTCTGCCTAACTTCTGCCAGAACTGTGCTTCGTGAGGAAGCTTCTCCTTCCCTTCCTCCTTTGGAGGAAGTACCAGTCCCTCCATGCAGCAGTCTACAGAAGAAGATCACAGAGAAAACTACAAAATGATGTCTCTGAAATTTCATGAAATATTTCCTTACCTTCCTTATGCTTTCTGTCCAAGGTGGAGTTACAACCAGAGCTGAAAAGAGTCTGCCTCAAACTAAAAGACTCCAGAATACACTTCTATATTCTGTAGTCTTGGATTTGCTTGTAGAAAATGAATAAAAATATGTTGTGAGTGAGGCTTATAAGAATTCTGGATGTCCCTGTGACTTCCTCTACTTCTGCTGTCAACAAATCACAGAGCAGAGACACTAGAATCTTCCTCTCTCTGAGATGGCTGCTGGCATCATTCCTATTTGCACTCACATCTCAGCCTCTCCCATCCCATTTAGTCCACTTCCCTGTAATTGCTGTTCTCTTCTGCAGTGACCAGCTTCTGTCATAAATAGAAACATCAAGCAATGATATCTTTTTTTAATATATTTTTATTATTTCCGCTCATACAAACAATGATATCTTGAGTCACAGAGTACAACAAACCAGTAAACGAAAGATTTTTGTCATTCAAGGCTCACCATGCCCAAGACAGTTCTTTTTTGCATGTAGAACAGTAGTGTATTCATTCACACAGGTATGTTCCAAGGACATGATAGAGTTTACACGCTGATGGTTCACCAAATGACATTATTTCCTATCCTTGTCCATCTTCTCACTGCTATTGTTATTATCTATAAACAAAATTTTTTTCTTCTGTTTGTCAGTTTCAATAAGTAACTCCAGACTTCCCTCACAAAATGCCGAGTCAGCACACCTAGCACACATACTTCTTCTGTTCCCTCTTCTAATTTGTGAAATCTGTTACTTACTTGAGTTCTTACAGCATACATTCTTCTGTTACCCTCAGTAAATGATAGCGAGTATACTACCAGACTAAAGAATATCATGACCCAGGCAGAGTAGGCAGCTGTAAGTCAGCGAGTCAGACTTGTGCTCGTTCCTTGTTCCTTTCAAAAGGTGTGCCCAACACCCTATTCTATGTAAAACCCACAGTAAATAGTTGAGAAATACATATTCTGTAGACAAGTTAATGGATGACAAAGGTAAATGTAACAGAAAATTTGAACTTTTATTCCAAAATGTTAAATAAATCACAGAAAGCATATTTTAAAAATATAAGAAACATATACTTAAGGGGAATACAAAAAACAGCTCTAGGCAATGCCACTGAGTCCTTACACCTCATCAGAGAGGAGGACCCAGAGAGAAGTTTGACATGCACAGTGAAGGGTGCTCCAGAATGGGGGGGGGTACTGGGAGAAAGGGAGGGAGGGGGGAAAGGAAAAGGGAAAGGGGGGAGGGAGCAAGAGGATCCAGGGAGGGGTGGAGAGAGGGAGGGGAATGGGGTACTTACCAACTTTGTATGAGTGGAAGAAAGAAATTTTAAAAAAATAAATAAAGATATAGGAAACAGTCCAGTTAGCCCAGGATTGAACCCCCAAACCTTTAGCCATTCCTCCTCTTATTTGTTCCCTGGAGCATCCAGCCACAGTGGGGCAAGGTCTCACTAGGGACCATGGTTGCTGATTGGCACATGACAAAGCACTCTGCCCTGCTGGGTGAATAGTATTTAATTGCTATGATTACTAATCACCAGGAACAATCTTTCTAATGTGAGATTGGATGACTGGCTTTTAGTTTGTGGAATGTTTTCATAAATCGTCTTCAGTGGTATTAGTCTGTCAATGTTCATGTAACTCGTCTTCTTTAAATGCTAGACAGAACTCAGCAGTGAAGCCAAGCGGTACTGACTTTTTCTTTGACTGTTTTTTTTTTTTTTTTATGGATTCAATCCTACTACTTGCTTAGTCCTAACTGATTTCCTATCTCTGTATAAAAGAAGTCTTTTAAGGATTGATGCTAAAGTGTTCAAAAACCTTCATCTCCATTGATGAATGAAAAAGGATTTAACCCCTGCAACATCCTCCCAACCCAACTATTTTAGCAGGTAATAATTCATAATAAACTCTACAGACTTTTTGGATTTCACAGGCAACTGCTATAATAGCTCTTGCCCTGTCTAAATTTATTACTTTGAGACTTTTGTTTATTATTCTGAGATGTTATATGAGATTATTCTGGAAGATAATCTAGTTAAAGATGCAACACGTTTGTTGACCATTTCAAAGGGATTTGTTATTATGCAAGAATCTCTACTTCACTTATTTCTGCTCTCAGCTTAATTATTTGTTCCCCATTACTAGTGTCTTCTTCTGCTTTTCTTGTTTTCTTTTTCTAAATTAGGTGATACATGATGGAAAAAATGGTCTACTCCCCATGAAGACATTTGTTCTATACCCTACATTGCAATATGAATGAAAGATATCCAAGAGACAGTGGTTGCTATTGTTAAACAGTAATTTACCTATGCTAATATACAGTTAAATATGTATGAACTAGATGGCAATTAAATCTAGTCTACTACAGTGTATTTGCATTTTTAAAAAGAATTAACTTGAGTCAAGGAAATGAGTCATCTGTGAAACCATTTGCCACATCAGTCAAGGGGACAGAGCTCCTTTGACGAGTGTAGAAGACTCAGAAGGACATTCAGGCGTACATAAACATGTTCTGGAGGGTGGGAGGGAGAACGCAGGAAGCATCAACAGAGGAGGAGGGGTGGTCCCTGGGAGCGGCTGGCCAGGGACCTGCTGCGCATCGAGGCACCATCTCCCAGGAGCACCCGTGGGAGCTCATGCCCGACCTCTGCGTCTACCGACATCCTAAAGAAGTGGACAAGGAGGAGCAGGCGGCCGCTGAGAAGGCTGTGACCAAGGAGGAGTTCTAGGGCGAGTGGACAGCTCCTGCGCCCCAGTTCACGGAGACACAGCTCGATGTGGCTGACTTGGAGGGAGTGCAGGTGCCCTCGGTGCCCATCCAGCAGTTCCCCACGGAGGACTGGAGCTCAGCCTGCTCCTGAGGACTGGTCTGCGGTCCCCACGGCTCAGGCCACTGAATGGGTGGGAGCGACCACCGAATGGTCCTAACTTCTGCACACACTCAGACAATGCAAAGAAAGTGGATAGAAAATAAACTGTTTGTAAAACTTGAAAAAAAAAAAAACCAGAGAAGGAGGGAAGGAAAGGGAATCAGAATGATGGGGGAGAGTGAGAATGAAGGAAGAGTGGAATGAGGGAACAACAGGGAAAAGGGAGCAGGTAGGGAGAAGAAAGGGGATTACCTACTGAATTTATATAACTAGGCAAAAAAATGTAATAATAAAAAAATACTGGGCAGTCATGGTACACCTGTTATTACTGCTTGGAAAAGTGGAAATTCCCAAAGCAAGCCCGTTATTCAGAACCTCTCTGTCAATGAACTGCTGCATTTAGCACATCCTCAAAACACTCCCCTGGGAGGACAGTGAGAAAGGCTCCTCAGGTTAACCTCCTGGCTCTTGTTGAGACGCATGTTCATGTGCACAGCATCCACACGTACGTGTACACACGCACATGTCCCATGTACCCCCACACATAGCAATGGAAATAGAAGAACTTTCTGTTGTCATGAGATTCTTTAAGATAAATAGATCAGATCAAAAAATAAGTAAAGTATATTAGATTAAAATAAAATGATGCTCAAACAGAGGCCATTCTCCCAGTATAAAAGAGAGAGTGATATGTTTATTGACACATCATCCATCGTGTTCACGACATGGGGCAGCCCAGCATGGAGTCACGGGGTGGACACTGAACGTGTCTCACGTTCAGCAGGTGAACAGCTGGCAGGCAGGAAGGAGGAGATGCGGACACTGGCTGCTCCACAGGCATCAGGGTCTCCTGGTCCCCAGAGCCTGGTGGGCAGGAAGTGAGGAGGAAAGTCCTGCTCAGCGTCACGCTCCCTCAGGGCGTCTTGGTCTTTCTCTTCCTGGTGCTGAATGACACCTGCAGCTCCATTTTGAGTTCATCTGTCCTGGATTTCCCTTGGTCTCTGTAATTAAGCTCAGCACTGTTATTACACATCCCGCCTGGGCTCTGTGGTGGGGTGGTGGGTCTTCACTGCTGCAGACCCAACCTCTACCTCAGGTCCTTCAGCTGCCATTGAGTTTGATGTCCTCAGTTTCACACTCTGAAGCTAATGGATACAAAGTGCATCTGAGAGGACAGGAAAAGTCTAGAAAAAACCACAGTCTACTGGGGCCTCGCCCAAGGCTTTCCCTTTACTCTCTGTATCATGGATCATTATCCAAAAAACACTAACAACAGTCTTACATTATGGAAAAAGGGAGCCAATCAAGGATGTGGAAAGTGTAATGGCTTCCAACAACGATGTTCCTAATCTAAAGAAATCATTACTTTCTCTTAAGGACCTCGAAATATATATGTCCAGCACTGTCCCTAGAGAAATCGTGTTGGGGCTGAAGAAAAATCAAAAGAAAGAATCACACAGATCCAGGAAGAAGAATGACCAAAAGTGGTGCAGGCAAGTGGGCATCAGAACCTTCTCATGGGGGAGCAGTGAGGGCTCCACCTGCCTCCTTCTGGAACTCTTGTTTCCCTAGAACGAGTAAGCAGTCCTCCCTGTGTCAGCCTGCCTGCTATAAGCCTCCTTGGGACAAATTTCATGTTGGCTGAAAGGGCACAAGGAACTGGAAGGCGGAGGCACTGGGAGAGGAAGAGGGAAGGAGGGGAGTGAAAGGAAGAGGGGATTGGGGACAGTGCAAGGGGGGCAACTGGGAATGGGAGGAGGGAGAGAGAGGACGGGGTACCTATTGAGCTTGTATGATTAGGAAAAAATAGAATATGGGACAAAACAAAAAGGGAGGTTGCAAGAGGGAATATTACTCACCATCTGAAAGAATGAGATCACGAAATTTGGTAGTAAATGGATAGTACTGGAAAATTTAATATTCATCATGGTATCTCAGACACAAAAAGTTAAGTATCATATTTCTCTCTTATGGGCATATGCTAATACTGATATCCTTGTCAGTGTATTTGAATTGAAATTACTGTAAGAACCAGAAAATTCAAAAGGGATCAATGAATGATAAAGTGTGAAGAAATGGCTAAGGTAAAACCTTTTAAAGGGAGATTTAGGATATCAAGACAAGTAGGGTGAGGGAAGGAATAATTAGAAAAACACATAGCAAGGAATGAGGAGATGGGAGATAAGAGGAATCAAGGGACTTACAGAAAAACCCTGATATTGTATGAGGTAACCCCAAAGGAACCTACTATGGTAATAATATGGCAAAACAATCTTTTAAAGGAATGATCAAGAATGGGCAGTCCCCATGCAGAGGAGCAGAAAGTGAGGAAAATGGGCAGGGGGAGAACCCTACAGTTAGCCACACACAACCCAGTGACAAACTTATACTAGAAATAACAGGAATGTGAAGCTTCCTGATGAAATGAGAGGTCTCCAGTGCCTCCCAGAATGATAGGCTTTTGCGATTGCTCTTGGTTTCTCTCCAAAAACTGTCAGTAAGACCTATGCAACACCTCTGGATCACAGAACATGGGCAGAATGCGTCAGCTGGAACTGGTCTGAGAACTTCCTCCTTGATGGATAGTTAGACGGTACCAAGAAATACTGTAGGAGCTGCTGGGGGAGAGAAATAATCACAAGCCCCATCAACTGTGAGATCTGCAAGTTGCGATAAAAATCACAATGGCAACAGGTGACCACCAGTGTAAGAGTGGCACGAGTGTCAAAGAGGCAAACACAGCTTTTTGATTGAACTCAAGACTGCTTCTCAGAAAGGTATACATCACCATTTCTGTAAACTAGAAAACGAACCTAAAAAATGGAATAAAATAGACCAATTGGGAAAAACAGCCAATGAACCTATAGGTAGGAAGACAGTACAGCCAACCGTTCTGTAAATAGCTGCTATTATACCCATAGATTTGAAGAACACTTAACACTCAGCCTAGAAGTCTTCTTCTCAAGCAGTCATAGACGATCTCAGAACCCTGACAGAATGTAGCCTAGGGCCTATAGCAATGGCTGCCATACTGCAGATTGCCAACGACCCAGCAAGGTTCACCCAGAATCTGGCCAACCTAATCTCTTTCCATCCTAAGGCCTTGGGAACTTCGCAGAAGAGGCAGTGAGACTGTAAGAATCCAAAGACAGGAAGGTTCACCATTAGACAAGACTTTCTATTCAAGGGAGGACTGCTGCATCTAGGAACTCACTGCAGTAAGACTTGTCCTTGCCAGACCTGTATAATGACTGACATACCAGTAAGTTATGTCAAGGAACTCAACAGAGATAAGAATATATAGTACAAAATTTGGAGACTAAAGCTGGATGAATGAAGGGAAATGCTCTAATCAGTTGGAATGACCTGAGAGAAGCAACTTGGTATGACACTAGAGGCCTGAACTCCCATAAGAGTAGACAAGCTAGAAGGAACCCTGAGCTTCATAGAAGAAGACAGGCAGGAGTGAGATGAATTGATGAAGGGAAAAAATTGGAATTGGAGAGAAAGAGTGATCAAGGAAAAAAGCTTAGTACTCAGTATGCTTGTAAAATCAGAAAAATAAAAATAAATTAAGGGGGGGTGTGAACTAGGAGACTTGCATCTCCGGTATTAGAAAAAGCTTAGCATAAATATGTCTTTACAAAATTCTCTTCATCTCTGACTTTCGTCCCATCCCTAGAAGGGTCTCCAGAACAGCAGCTGACCCGACTCACATTCTGTATTTTTTGTGAGGAGTTGGTTACTTTAAGTGTTTTACCTTCTGATGTTTTTCTCAGATGTGAGATTTCCACCACTAGCAAGACAGCCGCCCATGCATGAGTCGTCTGGCGGCGCTCCACGTGCTCCTCCTGCTCAGGCTGCTAGAGTCACAGGACAGAGCAACAGCAGGACTTCCAGGCTCTCTGGCTGTTGATGGCACCATGTCGTCCTCAGGCACGGGTCAGTGGAAAGTGTGCAGGAGAGATGAAGCAGACTCTTGGTTTATGCCTTTCCCTCCCTTCCATTTCCCTCCAGAATGGACAGATGATGTAGCCAGCAGTCATGAAGGACCAGGATGCCCCTGTGGGCAGGGGGATGACTGAAGTGAGAGACATCATTGAATTCTCCTGCTCAACTCTAGAAATCTTCCAGGTACCACCTTGTCACAAAGTTAAAATATGTACACCTATATTTATTTAATCTCTGCTGTTCTCAAGTTTTTTGCAATGAAACTAATGATTTTATGAAAGAAGTGAAACCGTAAGGAGCTTTAAAATACAGCTAAAAATGAGAAGAGAGAAATGAGGAATCAGTGTTCCATCTGAGAGAACATCCCAAGAAAAAACAGGTTGTGAAATGCTGTAGGAAGAGTTCAGTTTTCCTGTTTGTGGTCAGAACCTTGTGTCTCCACTTCTCTGCCTTCTTCTCTGGGTCCTCAAAGGAGACGCTCCCTGTCACACTGACGGATCCTTTCATCTGACTTCCAGCTGCACTTGTCTGAGGGATGTAGTGACAGGAGTTTGACGTCTACAGGAGAGAAATTTGGAAATTTTTGCTTTTCTGATGCTGCTGTGCTGTGTTGTTCAGGATATCTTACCCTTCAGGGGTTTTTTGTAAATCCAAATTCTCCTTGATTTTTGGGGGGGGGGATGAGAGGGGAAAGGGCTCTTTGGCTTTAAGTTTCTATTTATTATCTTATGTGGTGAGAATGGCATGATATAACATCCACATGTAACTCTCCAAAAGATATGCATATTGGAAAATTTTCTCTTACTTATACTTTTCTCAGTTATTCCATGTTAGAACACTTATTTCCAATGGTGGCCCCTACAGATATGTGGAATAAAGGAACATTCGTAAGCAAGCATGACAAGTGCAAGATGTCCAGAGGGTTTAGTGATGCCACGGTGCATCTACCCTGTCCTGTTAACAAAAGCAGCATATTTATTTCCTAGATAGAGCTGAATGTCTACAGTTAAGAGAATTGGTGTGAGGGTTAAGGCCCAGGAAGACGCCTATTTACCAGTTTATTCTTGTCCAGTCCAGCTGACCAACATCAACATTGTTTTTCTCTTACTCTTGGAGCCAAAGCAACTCCTTTGCACCCCACCAGAGGAGCACGGGGCAGAAAGCAACTAAGAATAAGAGGACAATTTGGGAATGAGTACTTAAAGTCTTACCTTTCCTGGATTCTTCAAGATAAAGGGGGGGGGGTTCCTACGTTTTCAGTCACTGAAGAGCACTTCTGTGTCCCGAGAGGAGGCTCAGAGCTGAGGGAGGCTCATCAACATGCAGGACAGTGCTGTGGTTTCCTGCACAGGGTTCTGCTGAGAAGGCAGAGAAGGAATCTGTTGAGTCCTGTTCATCTGGAGATGATTCTCAGCATTTGGTCTGAACTTTTTTTTTGGCTACTATCTCTCAGTTTAATTTCTTCCCGTCCCCAAAGATGTCACTATCTACAAGGGACACTTGCTTCAGAGTCTTCCCAGCAAAACAAATGAGCTGTGGAGTCGAAAGAGGAAAGGATAAGAGAACAGGAAGGCAGGAAGATAAGAAGAGTATTAGAATGCGGAAGGGCATACACATTCAAATTTTGGATTAATCGTTTCTTTGAGAAAACAAAAAAGCAATGGTAATACAGCCACGTAATATAGAAGCAGAGGATGATGGACTCAGATGACCCAAGTTGAGGATGTAGACAGAGACTGGGCTCCTCATGGGGAATCCAGCAGTCAGAACAACCACGTTCCCAGCTGTGCTGAGCACAGCAGTGATGAGGGTCAGTCAGTATCTGCAGCTGCAGGTGACACAGTGGAGAATCCTCCTGGCGTCTTCACTTGTGTCAGTGACTTGCGTACTCAGGGACGGTGTGGTTGGATCCTCGCCCAGCAGTCTTCACTGTGATCCTGGAGCACAAACATGACACATGTGCCTGCTGCATGCCTAAGATTCTCAGCTTGTCCTCTATTACTGATTGGCTTTTTTTAGTTTTAGAAGCTTATTGAGTGATAATCCCTGTTTCCCTCCATCCTCCCTTCCTCCTCTTCCTCTCCATTTTCTCATCAATCCATGACACTCCCTCTCACCCTCCTAGCTGGCCACTTTTATGAACTCCAGGGTTCCCTCTGGCTTGTCTATTCTTGTGGGTACTCAGGCCTCTGTGGCATACCAAGCTGACCCTCCTCAGGATGTCCCACTGAGGGGGCGATTCTCTTCCCTCACTCATCCAGTTCTGGTCCCTAAGGTTTTCCCTTTGTGTTATTATCTCTCTTCTGTTCTCCACATCTATGGGGGCATGTTGGTATTTCAGTCATTCCCCAAGCCTTAGGATACTTTGTGAGTAATTGCTGGTGTGGGAGAGGGGAGAAGGAAGTAGGGGGAGTGCTGGGTCAGGGCTGGATGACAGCTACTCTCTCAGCTGACACTTGGAGAGAGAAAGGTCGGTCACTGGGAACCACGTGGGCGGCCTACACACCTGGCCAAGGGGGCTGATAGAGAGAAGCTGTGGGACTCAAACCAAGGGGTCCCTGGCTGCCTGGCTGGCGAGGTGAGAGAGGTGCTGCTGATGCTGCAGCGAGGGGACTGCAGATGCTGCTGCCGCACTCACTGCATCAGGCGCCGACATTCCGCTTCCCAAGTGGACTCAGAACCAGTGACTCTGCACCATGCTTTGCGATGATTGTGGCATCCCGTCTTGTGGCTCCTGTGGACTCTGGATCATGAGGATGGCCATTGTTGGATTATAAGAGCACTTTAACAACCCTTTCATTCTGTTCCTTCACATCTGGAAGATATCCTCCTTCCCAAAGTAGACTCTAGCATTTGAAAATGAAGCTGAAATGCACAGGATATACAAATGGCTCTGTGCTGGATCTAGAGCCAGAGGACACAAGCTTTCTGTAATGAACCATAATAGAAGAGCAGTCATTGCATTTCTGTGAGAACAGTGGCCATTGGAGCGTGCACATGGGTCCTGTGAGAGAGATGCACACCCAAAAGACAGGACCAGGATGTGGAGCTACAGGGTGCCAGGGACCACCCAGGAATAAAGACTTTTTTTCCCTCCCCTTCCTCCCCAAAATAATGGAAAATTTGATTTCCTTTTTTTTGGTCATATGCATGGTGTGTGCATACATGCATTCCTCTATGTGAGTGTGTATGTGCGTGTGTGTGTGCATGCATGTGTGCGTGTGCGCATGTGCATGTGCGTGTGTGCATGTGCGTGTGTGTGTGTGCGCGTGTGTGTGTGCATGCATGTGTGTGTGTGTGTGTGTGTGTGTACTGTTTGCATGCAGAGGGCAGAGGACGGCTTCAGGTATCATCCTCAGTCGACATCTGACTTTTCTCTCATTGACTTGGAGTTCACCGCCAAGTGGAACTTGTTCTGGTTAGGATGTCTGAGAGATCCATCTGTCTTTTGATCCAGTACCCTGTGGTTGCAAGGATGAGCCACCATCCCTGTGATTTTACATGGGGTCAGATGAACTGTCCTGTTCCTAGCCTGGGTTCTGTCATTTGCATTGATGCCTTTCTGAGGGAGAATCTGAGAAATGCAGCACAGAGCCTCGATTTTCAGGCTAGAACATTGCATATTACATTAGTGAGGTGTCTTCAATTCTGTTCCCCAGGAGGATGGAATTGTACAATGATGGGAAAATACCAGGCAGAACAATTTGGATATCTTCAGGCTGACATCACCTTCTCAAATGTCAAATCAAAAAGTCTATAACCTATTTTAAGAAAGTATACTTTCTACTTATCATCAGCATTGAGATTATAATATTTCTCTGGGAGTGATTGCAAGTGATTCCACACATTACATTCATTTGAATAAAAGCTAAAATAAAAACATACACATTTTCAAGAGCAGAAGGCATAGTACTAATGAATAGAAGACAAATCCAGTAAGTATTAAACACATTATTCCAGAGGTGTTTTTCTATTTTTATATATATTTTTATTCTTTTAATTTTTTATTTATTTATTTTTAGTTTTTCCACTCATACAAAGTTGATAAGTAGCCCATTCCCCTTCCTCCCTCCTCCCCTCCCTGGACTTGCCCCACTTCCTCCCTCCCTTTCTCCTTCCTTTCCCCTCTCCCTCCCCTTCTCCCTGTGCGCCCCCCCCCATTCCTGGAGCATCCTTTGGTGTGTATGTCAAACTTCCCTCTGGGTCCTCCTCTCTGATGAGGTGTAAGAACTCGGTAACATTGCCTAGAGCTCTTTTTTGTGTTCCCTTTAGTATAGGAACACTATTGTGGCTGTTAATCCCTTGCCTCTAAGGATTGTAGCGCCTGTGATCCATGCTAGACTTTGGGGGTTCAGTGATATGTTGGTCATTGCTCAGGTCATGCAAAGTCCATTTTGATTACTTCGGCCCTAACTTGTATAGAGTATCTTGCATATCGTTGCTCCTCCCCATCTTTAGGCTCTTACAATCTTACTGCCCCCTCTTCCACAAATTTACCTGAGCTTTAGGATGGGGAGAGATTAGGCTGGCCTGGTTCCAGGTGGTTGATGTAGAGTTTCTGGTTTTCTGAATTATGGTTTGATGATTTTTTTTCAGTTTTGCTGCTCCTGCACTGCCCTTGGCTCCATCCTGATGGGTATTGGATGTCATCTCCTGGCCAGAGACAAAAGGCTGTTAAAATAGAATGTTATTATAAGAGTATATTCAAATGTAGATTGAAGAAGAGTAGGAGACTGTGATGGGGGGGGGGATCAGTCTCCCATTTGCAGGATGGTTACTTTCTATCTGCCAGACTATGTGCCCTCCCCTTCTGATGAGATCATACCCCATCTGATGCAAGTGACCAGGAAGCAAAGTCTGTGAGCTTAACCAGATGTGCCAATACTTACAATCTTTGATGGTGGCCTGTTTTCCTGCTGTAGCTTGATCCCCTCTCTCCTTGTTTCTGGTGGGGCCCTCCTTCCCCTTCCCTCCCTGTTTATAATCTTTGCAATTACTGAAGGTATTACAGAGATTTATCTTTGAGTATGTCACTAAGTGGATTTGTTACTAGAATCTACAGAGGTGTTTTTCATAAACCTTTTCAATTATGTATTTTATAGGCAGAGAGATGTGGCACTACCAATTCAGGGAGGCCCTAGCCCAGGCTCCCAGCTACAGACAAGCCTGGACAAGTACAGACATGCCTCAGACATGTCCCAATAGAAGAACCATACAGGTGAAGGGATGGACAACCAATGGGCAGAGGGACGAACAACCAATGGGAAGGAGGGACGAACAACCAATGGGAAGGAGGGATGAACAACCAATGGGAAGGAGGGATGAACAACCAATGGGAAGGAGGGATGAACACCCAATGGGAAGGAGGGATGAACAACCAATGGGAAGAAGGGATGAACAACCAATGGGAAGCGGCCATCTAACCTGCCTCTGCGATGGATACCTAGTAAACAGCTAAATGATTGGTGGCTGCTTCCCCCCTTCTCCCGAGTGGAGAGGTGGCAGCACCTGATTGGAGCCCAACCCTATATAAGCCCAAACGCTTCCTGAATAAAGCTGAATCTGCAGCAACTCATCCACTGCTGCTCCTCACCTGATTCCCAGGGTCTGGTTGGTGACCCTGTGGCCTCAAGACTCAAGGCCCTGCCATTTCCACCTCCTGCCCCCAGATGGCCCGGTGGGAATTCGGCAACATTGGTGCTCCAATGTGGGACTGCCTTCAGTGTAGACAAGACACCCACTCCAATAAACCTCGGTGTGCGGCCGCTTTAGCTTTGTGTTCCTGTGCTTTAGTTGTGTGCCTGAAAGTGAGCAGGTGAACCCCTCCTCTTCCCCTTTCCCTGTTTGTCCATTGTTTTGCTCTTAAGGTTAGGAACGCAATGGTTCGCTTGATTTGCTGACGCTCAAAGAGGCCCTCTTAAGGTTAGGAAGGCCATGTGCTTCCAGCCCCCTTTGCTCCCATCCTCCTAGGCATCATAGCAAGCCTTAAAGGGTCTTCCACTGAGGAACTGATTAATTGCTACAACGAAACTTGTGGAGAGAACCCAAAATTAGCTCTTTGTTCTTCTTCCGGAGCTTCCCTCTCCCCGGTCAAGGACTCTGCAGAGGGCTCACAGGTCTGGGTGGGGGCAACTCCACCCCCTGCTGATATCCCCTTCCCTCCTCTTCTTCTTCCTGTAGCTCTTGACTCACCCTCTTTCCTGGCTATATTTTCTGCTTCAGACAATACTGGTCTCCCAATACATCTTAAAATCTCTCCCAGAGATTAGAGGCCTCAGGGTTAAGACTGCTAGCCTAGAGGAATTTTGGAATGAGGCTACAGGTTTTAGCACCTTGGATCCCCCTAGAGAAAATGTGGGAACCAGACCTATGGATGAGGATGCTTTTCCTTGCTAGATGTTTTTCATAATTAAGCTAAGCTGCCGGACTTAACTAATATGAGGTCTTGTTTTAAGTAAGGTTTTCTTAAGTGTTAATCCACCTTTGATAAAGCTTTCAAGGATAATTTTAAGAGAATTGCTGGTAACTCTATAATTGTTGGTAAAATGTTGTTCATGTGCTTGTATGTTTATATGTTCTGTGTTTACATGTTGTGTGTCTTATGTTTTAACATAAAATATCTGTGGCCACTTCAATTTTTTTCTTTCATTTCTGTTGCACACTAATATTAAAATTTTGCCATGCCATTTTTAAATACATGAATGCATATATTTTTTTAATTTTTTATTATTATTTATTCAACCGTGTGCATATGTGTGTGCGTGTCTGCGTGTGTATATCTGTGTAGGTGTAGAACCACGGACGAATTCGCGAACCACCATGGCTGCTTCCACCTCCTTCTGCCCTGGTATTCACAGGCTCTGCCCTACCAGGGCCAGAAGCGCAGGCCGCCCCTGCTTCCGCCTGGCATCTATACGTGGGATCTGGGATCCGAACTCAGGACCTTCCGCCTGCAAGGCGGAGGCTTAACCCCTGAGCCACCTCTCCAGCCCACATGAATGCATATTTAAAAATAATAAAAAATAATTTTTGCCGAGTAATTTAATACTGTTTTATTATTTATTTTTATTTTTTAAATATTTATATATTTTTTCCACTCCTACAAGCTTGATAGACCACATTCCCCTCCCTCCGTCCACCCCTCCCTGGGTCCCCTTGCTTCCTCCCCCCTTTTCTCTTCCTTTCCTCCCTCCTTTACTCCCATTGTTCCTCCCCATCCCTAGAGCATCTTTAATTGTGCATGTCAAACTTCCCTCTGGGACCTACTCTCTGATGATGTATAAGGGCTGAGTAGCATTGCCTAGAGTACTTTTTTGTGTTCCCCTTTAGTATAGGAACACTATTGTGGCTGTTAATCCTTCGAGTCTAAGGATTCTAGTGCCTGTGATCCATGCTAGACTTACAATCTTTGCAATTACTATAGGTATTACAGAGATCCCAGGTGCCATTGCCATCAGCCCCCCTGCCCCTCAGGTCCACCCCAGACCCTAGCTTGAAGTGCAGTGAGGACACACTGCTCCTCAGAATTCAACAGACTCCAAAGAAAACTCAAGCAAAGCTCTAGGGGACAAAAGCCATACATCTGAAGTCCTCTAAATTCATCTGATCACATGAGAGAGACTCTTCACATCTGGCCCAAAGATAAGTAAACCCTCCTTTTTACCATCCTGCTCCTTTCAATTATTAATCACTGTAGATTAACTTTTCCTACAGCCACCCCCAAAACATATACAACTTCAGGGATTATACCACTCACCCTCACACATCACTAAGGTACCTAACTGTAAAAGTGCGCTACCATACTAATATTCACCCTGTCTACTAAGCCTGACTTAATTGATGTACTAACATTCTAATAGCATCATCTAGGAAGTAACAGTAACACCAGTCAAGCATACCCAACTCCAAGGCAAACACTATTAATAACTGCCCAAGAGTAGTAATAACAACTCAATCAGTTCAAAGAACAAATAATTTTGATAACATCTAAGGCTGTAACTATTTATGTTTTATATCGATCACAACTTTTTTTTAATAGATTGTAAATTTTCTTTCATACAAATTTTCTTACAGGTTTTTTTTTTTTTTATATATATATATTCCCAAAATAACAAAGCTTGCTGTCCAGGTCCTCAGGGCGTCCATTCAGGTTCGGACATTCCTAAGATCACCAAAGGCTCGTGGGAAGCCTGGCTGTCCTCCATTAGAACTATGCCTTACTAATTTACAATTACTAGGTTTTGATTTGTGTCTCACCAGCTCTTCTGGATCGTTTTTCTTTCTGCACCTATACTGTCTACATCCCCTCCGCCTGCTCCTGCCCTGACAAGAACTTCATTTTCTCTGCCACATACTTGAGTTCCCCTTTGGGACCATGATTCCTTCTCTGTGATGGTCTAATGACTGGTGGTCAATGACAGGTAAGGCTCCTCATGAGGGTGGTGGCCAATCTAAGACAGGCACAGTCACCTATATTCCCTACAGCTAAAGAGGCTCAAGGTCGCCACAGCTATCATGGTCCCCGCTAAAAAATTTATAAATAAATAAAAGGATGAAAATATGGCACTACAGATTTAGGGAGGCCCTAGCCCGGGCTCCCGGCTATGGACAAGCCCAGACACGTACAGACATGCCCCAGACATGTCCCAATAGAGGGGCCATACAGGTAAAGGGATGAACAACCAATGGGAAGGAGGGATAAACAACCAATGGGAAGTGGCCATCTAACCTGCCTCTGCAATGGATACCTAATAAACAGCTAAATGATTGGTGACTGCTTCTTCCCTTCCCCAGAGCAAAGAGGTAGCCACACATGATTGGACCCCGACCCTATATAAGCCCAAATACTTCCTGAATAAGCTAAATCTGCAGCAACTCATCCACTGCTGCTCCTCATCTGATTCCTGAGGTCTGGTTGGTGACTGCGTTGCTGGCTCCCACATTCTCCTCGAGCCTCGAGGCCTCACCGTTTCCCCCTCCTTTCCCCGGTTGGCCTGGCAGGGATTCGGAAACAGAGATATATTTAAAATACTCTTTTCTGAAAGAAGCAACGATTAAATGACATATCCAAACTCATTTATTCAGAAGCAAGCTTTCAAAGAACAGAACAAAGAAAAAAGCCGCATAGTTAAATAATCTTCTTTAATGATACTGTAAAGAACAACTAACTATATGTTCAGGAATTAAAAACAGAACTTTGCTTGCAGATGGATTTTTTTCTAGTGAAAGTATAAGTAGGTAGAAGTGAATCAGAACAGAAAAGAAGAATAAGAAGACAGTAAGGTAATTTTATTTCAGTAGATGATGTGAAGGTATTCTAACTTCAGCTAACAGTTTCTTGGAGAAAGCATAAAAATCAATGGTAAACTGCATCCGTGTGTAGACAATGAAGACTCCTGAGATTTGGAAGCTGAGACAGAGGTGAGTGAGGATAGAGAGTTGTCAAGAGAAAACAGGACTCACTGCAAACCCTCCAATATACACACACAGGAGCTCTTCAGCCGTGCTCCACTCTGCTGCCTGACATCTCCACGGTCTCCCGTGGAAGGCTGTCTCCAGTGTCACTCCTTATAGGAGTGTCCTGCAGAGCCCTCTGGAGAAGCAGCTTGAGGTTCAGGTGCTTCTGCTGCCTGAAGGAGCCAACGAAGAAATAAATGATGGGGTTGGCAGAGCTGTTGACACAGGACAGGAAAACTAAAAGTCTATGATAATAACAAGGGAGATCAGAACAAACATTTAGAAACCTGTGTATTAGGAAATAACTGATACCCAATGGCAGGCCACAGAAGAGAAAGACCAGCACTGTGAGCAGGATGGTCACACACAGCCTGGTTATTCTGATGCGATGGGACCCACAGAATATCCGGACCACTAGAGCCAGACTGGACCCAGAGAGAATCACAAATAAAACAATCAGGTATGTGGTGATGAAGTAGTCAAATATCACACACCAATTATCAATTTTTGGCAGTTTAATGATACAGGCACACTCCTCCAAAATGCTTAAAAGCAGGAGTATGGCCCAGAGCAGCCCACATGTAATGGCTGAGGTGTGTTTGGGTCTGCGGCAGCGGTACCAGATGGGCCACAGGATGGACAGGCAGCGCTCTGTGCTGATGGCACTGAGCATGCTCAGCCCTGAGATACAGGAAGAGATTCCCACAATATTGGAAAAAAATAAGAACACTTGATTTTTAAAAATATGTGGAATAAAATGATGGCAAATTGTGATGATAATGAAGTAGCAAAGGGTGATGGTGTCAGTTGCGGACAAGTTGAGGATGTAGACCAAGACTGCGTTCCTTCTCATGCGGAATCTCAGGAGCCAGAACACAGCCGCGTTCCCCACCATCCCGACCACAGCAGTGATGATGATCAGGCAGAGCAGGATCTGCATCTGCAGATGACAGTGGAGAGGATCTGTCAAACAATCTTCACTTGTTTGGTTGACTTCTGCTTTCAGGGATGGTGTGGTTGGATCCTTGCTCAGCAGTCTTCCACTTGTGTTCCTGCAAACACAAACAGGACTTATGCACCTACTGTGTCTTTGATTCTCAACACTGTATTTGTGGAATTATTGCTTCCCTTGTAAAGATAAAGAAATGGAGGATTATAAGTTTTGAGAAGCCTAATGAGAGCTGAGTCTCCTGTGATAGACTGTCAAACACAGCTGCTTTGTCTGTGCAGCTGGAGCCTCTGCCCTGCTCCTCCGCTCCCAGCTCAACGTGCTCACACGCTGGGCTCCTGTCATCCCACGCGGCGCTCTAGACCATTTTACTGCCTTACTGTTTGAATCAAAGCTTCCTGTGCTGGCTTTATGAGCTTGAAAGCACAAGCATACGATTGTGTTAGCCCCACTATTACCAGGGTCCCTTCCAAGAAGGCAAAGACTTAGTTGAGTGGCATGAGCAGAATGTGGGCTTTTACTCAGACAGTTGTGGAACTAGCTGCTCCCAGGTATATCTCAGTTTTTGGCACTGAAGACAGGAACAATTTTATAGCACTTGTTAATCTTATTATTTTTTCAATGGCTGAATGCATGCATGTAGAATCTTAGGACATAAGATGATGTAAGTAGAAAATAAAAATAGTAATACATTTAAATGCATTAGAATGGTTATATCTGACATGAAGACAAAAAATTAAATTAAATTATTAAATTTTTTGATCATCTCTGTGTATAAGCAGAATGAATTTTATATATTCTAAAAAGTGATGCTGAGCAAGTCTTTTGAAGTGGAGGTCCATTCAAGCTTTATTAATCATCAAGCAGCATTTGATTACAGACCCTTGGGATAGGATTTGTATCTGATCTGAATGCTGAATAGAGCGTAGAAAAGGAGGAAGTATGTGGAGGTGAAACCAGAGCATATTTGAAAAGAAGCATTAGAAATATGGGAACACCTCATGTAGGACTCCTGTGTGGTAACTGTGACAGGAGTAATATAAACCTGGCACACAATCACACCACACTCTCATCTAAAAGAGTTAATAGTCTTCTCTGACAATGAAACTTTTTTGCAGGGAATCTATGCAGAGAAGCAGACATGGTGCAGGGCTTGAATTGTGAAGAGAATCTAGTCTTAGTTTCAAATACAAGAGAAAGACATACTCTCAATCCTTCATCAAATGTGACAATGTATCAAGTTTACTCTGCCTTATCTCTTCTGATCCATCATAAAATATATGAGGTAAAAATGAATGTTTTGGCAGATTTAAGAGAACTGAGGTCGAGCATAAGCAGGATAAGTAGTATTCCTGGGCTCACACTGTGTGCATTGATATCACAATGTCTGCCTTAAGTCCAGCAATTGTGACCTGTCTTCTGGACACATGGTTTCTATGTGTGGACTATAAGTGGGTAGAAGAAATTTTCCAAAATCATAATCAAAATGGCCTGGCTGTCAGAATTGCAGTTGAAAAGCAACTGAAGACACATGAAAGAAGGCACATCAGTGCAATGGATTTGGAAACAGAGTGACAGACAGACGTAGTATAGAAGCTTGGTAAGATGGCGCTGCCAGGAGAGTTGCCAGCAGCCAAGCCTGACACCTGCGTTCTACACCAAGGTCCCACATGTTGAAAGGAGAGGACCAATTCCCATAAGATTTCCTCTGCACACACATGCGCGCGCACATACACACGCATATGCATACAGTTGAATAAATAATAATAAAAAAATTAAAAAAAAAAGATTTCCTCTGACCTCCACACAGTTGCAATGAAAGGAGAAAGAGAGAGAGACAAGAAGCACAGAGACAGAGATATACACAGAGAAAGAGAGAGACAGACAGGGAAAAAGAGAGAGAGAGATTAAAGGTAAGCAGGAATGAAAAAATCAGAATTTAGGGTTTTTTGTTTCCTTAAAGGTTTCCATATAAAATAAAGTATAATATTAGCAAATTATAATTTTTTGAACATTTATCCATAGCTTTGGGATCCAGCTTACTTACCATCACAGAAACTGCCAAATGGGAAAAGGACACATTCTACTGGGAAACAAAAGGTCACACGGATACTGCGCGTTCTCTTAGAGACCAGTTCCTTACTTTTTTGACCTCCAAAAAGATACAGTAGGAAAAGCAGATGTTCTTCTCTGCTCAAGTACCTTCACAGTTGAACCATTTAAAGATGTGCTTTTTACCTTATTAGGTAAACATGAAGCTCTGTGAGGACAGTTCCATGCATCCTTCATTGCTAACATGCCTTACCCATAACATGTTTTCCATAAGGCTCTATTCTAATGTTGTAATTGACAGGGACAAACTGTGGCTTAAACACACAGAACTATTTTTTTTTATAAAACATACTGAAGAGCAACCCATCAACACTCTCAGGAGCCCTGGGGAGACTTCCCTCTATTCCCTGACCATCACCACTTATAAGAAGAGCACCCGCAATCTTCTCATGAACACAGTCCTGAGAGGTCATCACGTTGTTGGGATCAATGAAAGGTTTGGTTCTCAATATCAAATATTCTTCATTTCTAAAGGACAACATAAATTTAACTCCTATCATTTTTGTTGTCAAATTATAACTATACTCTCAAAGCCAAGGATACAGAAAAATCTAATTATTGTATTAATATATTAACAGAAAGAGCATCTACCCTCAACCCTCCTCCTATCTTTCTGCTCCACTGGTATGATGATATAGGTAACAATCATGTTGACTACAGGATATTGTTTCCCATTTAGGTCTTGGAAACAGCACTTATGAAATTATTTGATATTATGATGTGAAGCTCCAATTCAGATCTAAGGAGCCTTATTACATCATATTGTATTTGTGTACCCACCACATATTTTATTCAGTGAGGAGCATGTCTTCCCTTCTTAAACGTCACTCCATATTGAAGGCATTTTTATCAGTATCAGCTATTCCTCAATAAAAGTAACACTGAAGGAATTAAACATGACTATATGAACTCTGATGGGCATGAGATGTTAAACCATGATAAAGCTTGAACAAGGTCTAACTGAAAATCTCATGTCATAAAAACTCCTTACAACTGTCTCTTAACTGTCATCCCAAGAATTATATCCACTAAACAACAGTGAGATATTTTCTCTTTCTCTTTCTGTTTGTCTTAAGCAATTAGATGACCCTGCCCAGGGCACTGGGTGTTAGAAGAGAGGTTTCTAATTGCCTTCCTCTCTCTTGTGAGACTGTGTTGGAATAGCAGAGCTTCTTCACCTCCCTAGTTTTCCGATAATATTGAGATACAATTATCCCTGTGTCCTTCTTTAGTAACAACTCCTTCCATTTCTATTAAAGTTTAGAAGTGGAAAGTCTGCTTCATCATCTTCCCCTAGGATGAACCTCCATCCATATCCAGTGGACCTTAAACATACTCATTTTTGTAAAACTTCCTTTATGAAGTGCTCCTGATAATTCTAATTTGAACCATTTCTTTGTTCTCTGATGCTTCAAAAATAATAAAAGTACAGTGTAAACTGCATGAATAGGCTTGGGAGTGTAGGTGTTTGTGGGTGTGTGTAGAAGGAGGCAATGTGTGTGTGTGTGCAGGTATGTGTGTGTGTGTGTGTGTGTGTATGAACATGGGTGAATTCAGGAATCATCCTGGTTTGTTTCATTCTTATTACTTTGCTACTTTGCTTTAGATCTTCAAGATTATGTTCCAGGGCCAGAAGTGTGGGCTACCACCATTTGTGCCTTGCATTTTTATATCAGATGTGGGATCAGAAATCAAATTATTTTTTTGCTTGGGAAACAAAGGCATAAGACCTGAATCACCTCTCTAGCCTGAAATCACAGTATATTTTTCGTGATTTACATTGTATTTTAAAAATAAGATAAATGAGAATTTAAGGTACAAAATTACATAGACTTTATGCCTCCCTTGCAGAGGAATTTATGTTTAAAATTATTTTTATATTTTAAAAAATTATATAAATCTGGGGGTGGAGAGGTGGCTCAGGGGTTAAGCCTTTGCCTTGCAGGTGGTAGGTCCTGATTTCAGATCCTAGGCCCCACTTATAGATGACGGGCGGAAGGGGGGGTGGCCTGCGTTTCCAGCCCTGGTAGGGTGAAGCCTGGGAATCCCAGGGCAGTAGTAAACAGGAGGAGGTAGAGGCGTCCATGGTGATTCCCGAATTCCCCTGTGGTTCTACACACACATACACACACACGTACGTACACATGCACGCACATGCATAATTGAAAAAAATAATAAAAATTATTTTAAATTATATAAATCTATATATATGTATTTCTTACAGTTTTTTTGATGACAAGTCTTGTAATTTTGTCAGTACTTTTTGATGGTCAATGCTCAAATATTTTAGGACTTCTGCATTTTTAATTTATTTTTATTTTTCTAATTTTACAAGCATATTGAGTACTTATCCCTGCTTCCCTTCCATTCCCTTCCCTTTCCTTCATCCATCCATTCCACTCCCTCCTACTCTCCAGCCTTTCTGTTTCTATGACCCCAAGGTTTCCTTCTGGTTTCTCTACACCTGTGGAGTTTCAGGCCTTTTGTGGCATACCAATTTGCCTCTCTTCAGGTTACCCCACTGATAGGGCATTTCCCTTCACTCATCCAGCTTCAGTTCCTGAGGTTTCCACTGTGTGTTCTTATCTCTCTTGAGGTCCTTGATAGTCAATGGGGACATGTTGATATGTCAGTTATGTAGGTCTGGTAAAGACAAGTGTCACTGCAGAGTGTTTCTAGATGTAGCAGTTCCTCCTTGAATGGACTATCTTGTCCAATGGGGAACATTACCATTGTTAGATTTCCTACAATCTCACGGTCCCCTTTCTGCGAGGTTTCCAAGGCCTTAGGATGGCGTAAGACTGGGTTGACTTCATTCTGGGTGAGCCCTGGTGGGTCGCCAGTACTCTGCATTATGGCTGGTCATTGCTGTCCACGTCACTGCTCTTCATTGCCTTAGACTGCATCCTGTCAGGGAGTTGAGATCCTCTACCTCTCTTTTAGAAGAAGACTTCCAGGCTGAGTTTTAAGTGTTCTTCAAATCTGTGGGTATAAAGGCAGCTATTTACAGAGCAGTTTGGTGTACTGTCTTCCTACCTACAGGTTCATTGGCTGTTTTTCCCTGTTGATGTATTTTCTTCCCTATTTTTAGGTTCTTGGTTTAGTTAGCAATAACAGGAATGTGATACATTCTGACAAGTGGATCTTGATTCCAGTAAAAAGCTATTGGTGTCTCCTTGACACTCATACACTATTACATTGGTGGACACCTGTTGCAATTACAAAATCACAGTACTTTTAAGAATCAGAAAAATAGGGGCTGGAGAGGTGGCTCAGGGGTTAAGCCTCTGCCTTTGAGGCAAAATGTCCTGAGTTCAGATCCTAGACCCCATGTATAGACACATGGGGTGGGGGGAGCAGGGGCAGCCTGTGTTTCTGGTCCTGGGAGGGCAGAGTCTGTGAATCCTGGGACAGAGTAAACAAGGAGGAGGTGGAGGTGGTCCATGTTGGTTCCCAAATTCATCCGTAGTTCTACACACACACACACACACACACACACACACACATACATATACACATACATACATACAAACACATATACACACGCGCACACACACATACACGCACAATTGAATAAATAATAAAAAAATTTTAAAAAAGAATCAGAAAAATATTTAATCTTTTACACAATCTCATTTCTGAGAAGAAATAGATGCATGTAACTTCCAACTTAAATGAATGGAAGTACTACTCTGTCTATTGTGGAAGATTAGAATGTTTGGGGAAAGTGGAGTGGTGAGATTTGTGTTAGAAGGAAGAAAACTCTGACCTCTGGCAGAACTTTCATTCATAAGGAACATTCTTCTGCCCACGCTCTTCTGAAGGAAGCACCAGTCCCACATGTAGCAGTGCACAGTAGAAGCTCATGGAGACCTCCATAACAGGAAGACCATGAATACTCCTGAAATATGTCCTTACCTTTCTTCCATTTCTACTCTAAATGTTGAAATCTGACCAGAGCTTAAGAAGAGACTGTCTCAGGCGATGATTGCAGAATCCACTTCTTTCTGCTCTATTCTGGGATTTGCCTGTATAAGAAGAATAAAAGTTTCTGACCAACTGAGGCTCATGAAAAATTTGGACAGCCCTGTGACTACTTCTGCCTGTGCTGGGAACAAATCACACAGCAGAGACACTTTAATCTTCCCTCTCTGAGATGACTTTTGACATCATTCTTGTTTCCACTGAGATCTCAGCCTTTCCCATCCCATTGTGTGCACCTCCTTGTAATGGCTGTTTTCCACGTCAGTAACCAGCTCCCTTCATAATTAGCAATATCAAGCCATGTGTCCTCACTTAAATTGTTTTATAATTATAGTAAGTGAAACAGTGGGTCATTCAGAGTTCACTATGACCAAAGTTCCTCCTTTGTATGTAGAAGAGTTTTGTTCTAGGTGACAAAAATATCCATGTGCTGATGGTCTCCTGTGTCCCATTCTCCACATAGCACCACTTAATAACCTTTTTTTCATTATCTTACTTTTTATTTTATTATCTCTGAACAGAAAAGTTGTTTTTCTTCAACTTAACAGTTTGAAAAACTAACTGGATTGATTTCCCTTACAAAATACCACAGGTCTCCCCTTGCACTTTGTGAAGTCTATTATTTACTTATGTCCTTATGGTGCATACACCATTGCTACATCCATTGAACAAGAGGAAAAGAAATCATGAGTTAGAACCATGAGTGTATTATGATCTCTTGCTGAGGCAGAAATAGACTAGTTGTGGGTCAATGAGTCAGAAAATGCTTTGCTTCTCCACTGATGTGGCCCAACACACAATTCTATTTGAAAGCCAGAGTGAAGTCAAGAAATCATAATCTGTGAAGTGACTAAGTTCTTGAACGACAAAGGTGAATGTAATTGAAATTTCGAACTTTTCCCCAAATTGATAAGTTAAACAAATCACAGAAACACACACCTTAAAAAATAAGGAAAAGTATATTCAACCGTGGACTGAACTTCCAAGCCAGGAACAAAAATGAGGCAGCTACTTTTCACTGCCAACTTGACAGTTGAGAATTAGATCTCTGGAGAATTATTTAGTTAAGGCAAGTGCTAAGCAAGCCTGTGGGAGATGGTCTGATTTATATGGTGAGAAGCAGAGTGCTTCCATTCCCAGGAGGATCAGACGGAGAGAAATATTTTGATTTGGAAGGAATGGGAAGTGAGAAAATATGTCCCTCTCTCAGTCTTAGCGTGTACATGGCCAGTTCCCTGGGTTCCTGATGTTGGGGTGACCTGTGGACACTACAGAATTGTGGGAATAAATGAAAATCCCCTTATTTTCCTACTGTGTTGTTTGTATTTTCTTACCAGCAGTGGAAATGTGAGACTAAGACACAGAATAAGTCTCCCCCTTTAGTTTTTGCGTTAGATATTGAGCCACAATGATGCAGAGGCACCACAAGGCACCACGGCTGCTGATTGGTAAACACCGAAGCATCCTTCAGTCACTGAGAAAATGACCTTTGACTGTGGTCATTGTCGATCACAGTGAATCTTTCTTATATGAAGTTGCCTGTCTTGCTGTCACTTTATTTTGTTTTGGAAACTGTTACTATTCTGGGAGTCTTCATGTAGCTCATGTTAGTTCTTTCTTAATTGTTGTGTTGAGATCAGCAGTGAGGTCAGGTGACAGTGACACCTTTGACAGAGACTTTTCTGTTATGGATCAATCTCATCAATTGTTACTATTGTCATGTTTTCTGCTTCTTCCTGAATTAATCACAAAGTGAATTGGTGTGAATTTGTTCAGGGAGCTGTCCGTTTCTTCAAGGTTATCAGCTGTTTCAACAGTAATTCACCATAATCTCTACTAATCTTTTCTATTTCACAAGTGTCACATGTAATATCTCTTCTGATTTTATCTGTTTGATTCTTGTCTTTCTCAAAATTAGTCTTGCTCAATACACATCATTCTCTTTTAAGATATTTGTTATTGTGTATGAATATGAATTTTTATTTCAGGTCTAACCTTTATTCATTATTTTCCTTTACTAATTTTCATCTGTATGACTGTTTTCTTGTTTGCTCAAGGTTAGAGGATGTGATGGAAGCACTGGGCTATGATGAATGAAGACCCTTGCTTTCAATGCCCAGCACTAGGAAAAGGAATGTAAGGAACTCAACAGAAACTAATCACTGTTTGTTAGACCTGAATTCACTTACATTAATGTGCATTTAGATATGCATAGTCTACTGTGGGATTAAAAGTAAAGGACTGTGGTGCAGGAAAGAAAAAGGCAGAACTTGAGCCAGGGCCTAACTCATCAGTCCAAACACTTTCCACAGAAATAAAAGAACCAGAGCTTATATCAAAAGATCACACCTGAAATACCCGGCAGGTGTCAAGCCCTGCCTGTAATTCCAGCCTTGAAAATACAGTGTTATCTGGAGGTTTTCAGTTTTCCAACTCGGCAGTGCTGAGAGTTGTCAACATTACTGTGTTACTCAGGATATCTATCCTGTCTGCTACCTTTTTCTACAGTGCTGAATATACAGAGCTCAGAGTTGACATAAATTCTTTTTTAAGTCCGTTGGTGTAATCTCCTTCCACACAATGTTACATGTAGGGAATGCGGTGACAGTTGCTGTCACACAAATGTCCTCATAAACATGCCAGTGTTAGCAAGGACGTCTTCTTCCCCTAGGTATTCTTCAGTTTACTTGCATTCACCTTTAATATGAATCATTACTGCGTGCCAATAATATGAAGAATAGTGGATAACATTAGCAAACAAATTTTAAGTATACTTTTAAATTATTCCATATTAGAATTTCTAATACTGACATAGACAGATATGTGAAAGAAATTGATATTTTTAAAGAAAACATAACAGGTAGCAGCTGTCCAGGTGGTTTAATTTTAAGAATATGCATATACCTGCCTCAGTGTGTACATTAAGAAAGCAGCAGATCTGCTCCCTTTCTGGAGCTGAATGACTGTGTAAAGAGCATATTGGGGAGAGGCCTCAGGCCAGGGAAGACCTGTGTCACCACTTTGCTTTGCATGGACTGGCTGGCCGTCACCTTTGTCTATAGGGAGCTTCATGCTGCAGTGCAAGCGGCCCCTTGCACACTCCAGGAGAGGGGAGTGGTACAGATAGGAAGTAAAAAGAGGAGGACATTAGGGAATAAGCTCTTAAAGTCTTACCTTTCCTGGGTTCTTCTCGTAAGTGAAAAACTGATGTGTGCTAAACAGAAGAGGGTCCTGGGTTGGCAGCTACTGAAGGGCACTTCCTGTCCTGGAGGGGAGGCCCAGAGCTGAGGGAGGCTCATCAAGATGTGGGACAACCTTGTGGTTTCCTGCACAGGGTTCTGCTGACAAGGGAGAGAAGGGCGTCCATTGAGTCCTGTTCATCACGAGATGTTTCTCTGCATTTGGTCTGACTTTTTTATTTCTATCTCTCAACTAATTTTCTTCTCCTTCCAGGGAGACCTGTCTCTGCAAGTGGTTCTGGGTGTGGATTCTCTGGTAGTCATCTAAGCCTCAAGCCATTAATGCGAGCTAATATTATGAAGGAAGCGTTTACTGTCACTCAAAGCCTTTCATGACCTGCCCATGTTTTGCTTTACCTGGGCAGGAGCAGGCACTGCTCTGCATCAAATTAAATGGAAAGAATTCCTGAATTGTATTCTCCTAAGTAATCTACTTGACCTAGTTATGCTTCTAATTTCTTTCATTTCTTTGCTGGAATTTGGAACTGGTCTGAGGACTTTCTTCCTGTATCAAAGAGAACTGCAGAAGCTGCTGGGGGGAGGGGGAGTAAACACAAGCCTCTTAAATGGCATGAGATCTTCATGTCGCAATGGGAATCACCATGGCAACAGGTGACCGCCAGTGTAATAGTGGCACGAAGAGCAAGGAGACATCTGACAGCATTCTGATGGGACTCAAGACCTGCTTGTCAGGTTCCTCCCGCCTGCCCACCCTAGACGGGACTCTCTCCCGGTTGGTGGATCCTCCATCCAGCCCCTTTGCTCCTCCCACCCTCCTGCCCGCCTGAGATGGGACTTGCTCTAGGTCAGTCTTCCATCCCAGGTGAGTTACCCAGCCCCCAGGTCGCCCCTTGAATCAGCTCCTCCCACCAGCCAGCCCAGGCAATACCCAGGCTGCCTCAGGTTTGACCCAGCCGGTTTATTCCTCCCGTGCAGCCGCCCGCCTGACCAGGACAGGACTTGCTCAGACCTCCATCCCTACAGCCTGGGTGGACCACTAAGCCAAGTCCCAGGTCCCAGGTGAAGAGTTCTGCCATCAACATCAGCCCCTCTGCCCCTCCGACCACGGGGGACCCTCGTTCCTGGTCCACGGAGGAAACACTGCTACTCACAATTCAACAGAATCCAAAGAAAACCCAAGCAAATCTCTAAGGGACAAAGGCCATACATCTCAATTCCGCTAAATTCATCCTATCACATGGGAGAGATTCTTCACATCCAGCCCAAAGATAAGTAAACCTCTTTTTTTAAACCATATTGCTCCCTTTTTAGTATTAATCACTGTAGATTAACTTTTCCATACAGCCACCCCAACAATATATACAACTCCAGGGATTATACCACTCACCCTCACATATCAACAAGATACTAAATCGTAAAAGTGCATTACCATACTAATATTCAACACCTGTCTACTTAACCTGTTGTAAGTGATGAACTAACAGCCTAATAGCCTCATCTAGGAAATAATACTGACAACAGACAAAGGAACCCAACTACAAGGTAAGCACTAGTAATAACTGCCTAAGAGTAGTGATACTAACTAAATCAGCTCAGTCAAAAACACACAGAAACTGAAAGGTCTTTTTTATTATTATTATTTATTCAACTGTGCGCATGTGCATATGTATGTGCAGTGCACGCGTGTGTGTCTGTGTGTATGTATGTGTGTGTGTGTGTGTCTGTGTGTGTGTAGAACCACGGACGAATTCGCGAACCACCATGGACGCCTCCACCTCCTTCTGCCCCGGGATTCACAGGCTCCGCCCTACCAGGACCAGAAGCGCAGGCCGCCCCCGCTTCCGCCTGGCGTCTATACGGGGGATCTGGGATCCAAACTCAGGACCTTCCGCCTAGCAAGGCAGAGGCTTAACCCCTGAGCCACCTCTCCAGCCCCCTTAAAGGTCTTAAGAGACAAAACGACAATGCCCAAGTCAAAGTACAGATCCACGAGAAAAAGAAACCCAGGAAGACAAATCTCCCACCAAAAGAATTAACCCCATAATGATGGATTCCAACCAGAAAAAATTCACAGATAATAACCAAGAAAGCTAGGCCCAAGATAACGAATTTCAAAGTATGATCATTACCATGATTAATACTATGAAAGAGGAAATCCAAGAGGAGCTAAACAACCGCATCTACAGGAACACAACGGACACTTGGAGGAGTTGAGTAAAACAGTTCAAGAAACAAAAATAGACATAGAGCAGTTAAAACAGTCTCAGGCAGAGTTTAAAATTGAACTAAAAGACAAGTTATCTTCAACCCAAAACTCAACAGAGAGTCTTATCAGCAGAACTAATGAAGCAGAAAATAGAATTTCAGATCTTGAAGACAAAGTGGGAGAATTAACCAACTCAATGGAAGAGGTTGTTAAAGCCAAAAGATACTTGAGAGGAATATTCAAGAACTATGGGACACCCTGAAGAAGCCTAACATGAGCATTCATGGAATACTAGAGCAAGAATCCCAAAATACCACATCGGAGGAAAATTCTCAAATTATCATAAATGAAAACTTCCCCCAACTAAAGAATGAGAGGCCCATCCATATACAAGAGGCATTCCACACCCCAAACAGATATGAGCAAAATAGAAAATCGTCACGTCAAATAATAGTCCAAACACTTCACATTCAAGACAAAGAAAAGGTACTGAGAGCTTCAAGGGGAAAAAAGCAAGTCACTTTTAAAGGTAAACCTATTAAAATAACAAATGACTTCTCAATGGAAACATCAAAAGCAAGAAGAGCTTGGGGAGACACACTTCAAGTATTAAATGAGCAAAAATGTCAACTCAGGGTGATATATCCGGCAAAACCATATGTAATGATCAAGGGAGAAAGAAAAGTTTTCCAGCACAAAGACAACTTGAAGGGATACATGTCTACCAAACCAGGCCTTCGAAAAAGTCTAGAAATGATACTCAAGCTTGAAGAAAAAAAACAGGCACTTCCAGGAGGACAGAAGGGAAGTATAATACCACCAAAACCTAAATGTCAAGCAATACACTTACAAAAGCCACTAAACATAAAAAATGTCTGGAATTAAAAATAATTTCTCCATTGTAACATTAAATGTCAATGGTATTAACACACTGATCAAGAGACACAGATTACAAACTTGGATTAAAAACCACAACCCATCAATCTGCTGCTTTCAGGAAACTCATCTCACCACAAAACATAGGCACATCCTAAAAATAAAAGGCTGGTCAAAAATTCTGCAAGCTAATGGAACCAGGAAACAGGCAGGGATAGCCATTATGCTTTCGGACAAAGTGGACTTCAAACCAAAAAAAAATCATAAGAGACACAAATGGATACTACATTTTAGTCACAGGTACAATTCACCAGGAAGACTTCACAATACTGAACGTATATGCACCTAATACGGGCCCTTTCACATTCATTAAGCAAACCCTACAGCATCTAAAGCGAGAAATCAACTGCCAAACAGTAATTCTTGGGGAATTCAACACTCTCCTCTCAACATGGGATAGATCAACAGGCCAAAAGCTTAACGGAGACACTTTGGAACTCAACCAAACCCTTAAAGAAATGGACCTTACAGATCTCTATTGAACTTTTCATCCACAAACCAAAGAATACACATTTTTCTCAGCAACAAAGTAGATCACATATTGGGCCACAAAATGAATCTACACATATACAGAAAAGCTGAAATTCTAGCCTGTACCCTATCAGACCACTATGGTCTAAAGGTTGACATCCACAACAAAATAAACAACAGAAAATACACTAAGTCCTGGAAACTTAACACTATGATGCTGAATGAGTATTTGACTCAGGAAGAAATTAAAAAGGAAGTTCAAGTTTTCCTAAAAACGAAAGATAATGAAAATACAACTTAACAAAATCTTTGGGACACAATGAAAGCTGTCTTAAGAGGTAAGTTCATAGCTCTTAATGCCTACATCAAAAAAAAAAGGAAACATAAGAATTAAATAACTTAATAATGCAGCTTAAAGCTTTAGGGCAATCTGATCCCAAAAGCAGTAGAAGAGAGGAGATTAGCAAAATAAGGGGAGAAATATTCGAAATTGAGATTAGGAAAACGATACAGAGAATCAGTCAGTCAAAAAAACTGGTTCTTTAAAAAAAATCAATAAGATTGATACAAATTAACCAAAAGCAAGAGAGAAAAAACACAAACTAACAAAATTAGAAATGAAAATGGAGTTATCACTATGGATACCCAAGATATTCAGAGTATTATAATGTCATATTTCAAAAACTCATACTCTGTGAAATTTGACAAAAGAAATGGATGAATTCCTAAATAAGCACAACTTATCCAAATTGAATCAGGAAATTGTGAATTATTTAAATAGTACTATAACATGTGAGGAAATCGATGAAGTAATCTCGAATCTTCTCACCAAGAAATGTCCTGGACCAGATGGATTCAGCACAGAGTTCTATCAGACATTTAAGGAGTCAATAACACCAATACTCCTTAAACTGTTCCATCAATTAGCAAAGGAAGGAACACTACCAAATTCCTTCTATGAAGCTAATATCATCTTAATCCCAAAACCTAATAAAGAGACACTTAAAAAAGAAAACTATAGGCCAATCTCTTTGATGAACACAGATGCATAGATGTCTTTCTGAGGGTGAATCTTAGGAAATCCACACAGAGCACTGATCATGTCAGGCAAGAACACTGTACATTATGCCAGTGAGCTGTTTTCAGTTCTGTTCCCCAGGATGGAACTACACAGCATCAGGAATGTCCCAGACAGAACAAATGGAAAAACATTTTCAGGCTTATACTATCTTCCTCTACATATCCCTCTGTAACCTATTTTATAAAGTGTCCTTTCTACTCTGGCATCAACAGTGAATGCCAGTGGCAAATTGAGAGTCACTGCAAATGATTCCAAGCATTACATTCATCTGTGTAAAATCTAAAATAAAAATATATACATTTTCAAAAGTAGATATCATAGTATTCCTAGATAGAAGTCAAGCTTGTTACTATATCAAAGACATTATTCCAGGTGTATTCTTCATAAATCATTTGAATTGTTTATATAAAGGAAGAGAGATATAATCGACAATGCTCTTTTTTAAAATCCCAATGATTAAGTGAAATGCTTGAGCTCATTTATTCAGAAGAACGCTTTCAAAGAATAACAATGTCAGAACACAGGACAGAATCCAATTACCAAATGGAAGACACCTGGAGATATATAAAATATTTAATTATCCTGTAATGAACAATTATGTGTTTGAACGATTACAAACAGAATTTTGTTTGGAAATGGATTCTTTCCAGTGAAGGAAAAGCAAGAATCAGAATAGAGTAGGAGAATAAGAAGACAATAAGGTAAGAAGTTTATTTCAATAGAGATGGTACAGACATTCTAAATTTAGGCTGAGAGTTTCTGAGAGAAAACACAGAAACCATTGATAAATTCAATCCATGTGCAGACACTGAGGACTCCTGAGATTACAAGCATAAGGCTGAGATGAATGACAGACAGCTGTCAAGAGCAGACAGGGCTCACTGCAAAATTGTCGCTTTTGCCCAGGCTGAGACTCCTCAGCCCTGTTCCACTGTCTACCGTGGCATCTCCAAGATCTCCCAAGGAGGGCTGCCTCCAGGTTCATCTGTCTCTGGAGGGTCCTGCAGAGCCCTCTAGAGAACCAGCTTGAGACTCTGGCGCTTCCACTGCCTGAAGGAGCCAACGAAGGAATAAATGATGGGGTTGGCAGAGCTGTTAACACAGAAAAGGAAAACTGAAAGTAACGCATAATAACAAGGGAGATCATAGTGAAGATTTAGAAGCCAGAATATTCGGGAGTAATTGATGCTTATTGGCAGGCCACAAAAGAGGAAGACCAGCACTGTGAGCAAGATCGTAACACACAGCCTGGTCATCCGGATGCGATGGGAACCACAGAATATCCTGACCACTAGAGCCAGATTGAACCTCAAATAAAACAGGTATGTGACAATGATAAAGTCAAGTATCATACACCAATGGTGAATATTTATCAGAATAACGCTACAGGAACATACGTCTAGAATGCTCAACAGCAGGGCTATGGCCCAGAGCAGCCCACATATGACGGCTGAGGTGTGTGTGGGTCTGCGGCAGCGGTACCAGATGGGCCACAGGACGGACAGGCAGCGCTCTGTGCTGATGGCACTGAGCATGCTCAGGCCTGTGATACTGGGAAAGATTCCCACAATATTGCAAAAATATAAGAAAAATAGATTTATAAAAATGTGTGGGTAGATATATATCAAAATTATATTGATAGTGAAGTAATAGAGCGTGATAGAATCAGCTACAGACAGGTTGAGGATGTAGACCAAGAATGCATTCCTGCTCATGTGGAATCTCAGGAGCCAGAACACGGCCACGTTCCCCACCATCCCGACCACAGCAGTGGTGAGGATGAGCCAGAGCAGGGTCCGTGACACGCGATCACAATGTAGAAAATAGCTGAGGTCATCTTCACTTGTTTCATGGACGTCTGCTCTCAGGGATGGTGCGGTCTGCCCCTTGCTCAGCAGTCCTTCAGTGGACTGGAAGCACAAACGTGACTTATGCACTGAATGTGTCTTTCATTCTCTCATCCTCAGCTTGCTCTGCATTCGTGGAACTATTGTTTCCTTTTAAAAGATGTAAAAATGGATCTTGTCAAAAGCTTTTTCTGCATCTATCAAGAGTGTCCTGTGGTCTTGAATTTTGGACTGTTTTATATGGTGAATTACATTTATTGATTTGCGTATTTTGAACCAACCTTATGTGCCTGGGAGAAAGCCTACTTGATCCCCATGAATGATCTTTTTGATATGTTTTTGAATCCGATTTGCTAAGATTTTGTCGAGAACCTTTGCATCTGTGTTCATCAAAGAGATTGTTCTATAGTTTTCTTTTTTAAGTGTATCTTTATTAGGTTTTGGGATTAACATGATATTAGCTTCATAGAAAGAATTTGGTAGTGTTCCTTCCTTTGCTATTTGATGGAACAGTTTAAGGAATATTGGTGTTATTTGTTCCTTGAATTGGTAAAACCATGTGCTGAATCATCTGGTCCAGGGCATTTTTTGGTGGGAAGATTCGAGATTACTTCATCGATTTCCTCATGTGTTATAAGACTATTCAAATAATTCAGAACTTCCTGATTCAATTTAGGAAAGTTGTGCTTACTTAGGAATTCATCCACTTCTTTTGTGCTATCAAATTTCACAGAGTATAGGTTTTTGAAATATGGCGTTACAATACTCTGAATTTCTTGGTATCTGTAGTGATAACTCCATTTTCATGTCTAATATTCTTAATTTGGTTTTCTCTCTCCTGCTTTTGGTTAACTTAGCTAGGGGTATATCAGTCTTATTGATTTTATGATAAAAACACTAGAGACAGTTGGAATGAAAGGAACCTTTATCAATATAGTAAAAGCTGTATACAACAAGCCAACAGCAAGGATTATACTCAATGGGGAAAAACTTGAAGCATTCCTGCTTCGATCAGGAACTACACAAGGCTGCCCACTCTCACCACTTCTATTCAATATTGTACTTGAAGTCTTATCTGAGGCCATAAGACAAGAAAAGGAGATAAAATGAATTCAAATTGGCAAGGAAGAAATCAAATTATGTCTATTTGCAGATGACATGATCATATACCTGAGTAATCCTAAAAACTCCACCAGGAAACTCCTGGAACTAACACAGAAGTTCAGCAGGGTGGCAGGATACAAAGTAAACACAAAAATCAGTGGCCTTCCTATATGCCCAGAATGAAAGAAGTGAAAAATCCCTGAAAGAAACAGTGCCATTTACTATAGCCCCTAAAAAAAAAAAATACCTTGGTATAAACCTAACCAAGGAACTAAGAGACCTTTCCAATGAAAACTTTAAAACCCTAAAGAAAGAAAACACAGAAGACACCAAGAGGTGGAAAAACCTCCCATATTCCTGGATTGGCAGAATCAATATCATTAAAATGACCATCCTGTTAGTCCCACTATTACCAGCATCTCTTCCACGAAGGCAAAGACAGTTACTGGCATGAGCAGAATGTGGGCTTTTTCTCATACAGCTGTGGAACGAGCTGCTCCCAGGAATACCTCAATTGTAGGCACTGAAAACAGGAACAGTTTTACAGTACTGTTAATCTTATTATTTCTTCAATGACTGAATGCATGCGTGTACAACCTTACAACATAAGATGATGTAAGTAGAAAATAAAAATAGTAATAAATTTAAAGGCATTAGAATAGGTATATCTGACATGAAAACAAAAATACTGCTATTAAACTTCTATGATCATTTCTGGGTATAATCAGAATTAATTATTTTATTTATTTTTTTATTTTTTCTACTCATACAAAGTTGATAAGTAGCCTATTCCCCTTCCTCCCTCCTCCCCTTCCTGGATCCCCTCGCTCCCCCACCTTTCCCCTTCTTTTCCCTCCTCTGTCCCCTTCTCCCAGTGGCCCCCCCCCATTCCTGGAGCATCCTATAGTATGTCTGTCAAACTTCCCTCTGGGTCTTCCTCTCTGATGAGGTGTAAGGACTCAGTGACATTGCCTAGAGCTCTTTTTTTGTGTTCCCCTTTAGTATAGGACACTATTGTGACTGTTAATCCCTTGCCTCTAAGGATCCTAGTGCCTGTGATCCATGCTAGACTTTGGGGGTTCAATGATATGTTAGTTATTGTGCAGGTCATGCAAAGTCCTATTATGATTACTTCAGCCCTAACTTGTATGGAGAATCTTGCATATCATTGCTCCTCCCCATCTTTAGGCTCTTACATTCTGCAAATTTCCCTGAGCTTTAGGATGGGGAGGGATTAGGCTGGCCTGGTTCCAGGTGGTTGATGTAGACTTTCTGATTTTCTGAATTATGGTTTGTTAATTTTTTTTTCAGTTTTGCTACTACTGCACCACCCTTAGCTCCATCCTGACGGGCATTAGATGTCACCCCCTGGCCAGAGATAAAAGGCTGTTAAAATAGAGTGTTATTATAAGAGTACATTCAAAGGTAGATTAAATAAGAGTAGAAGACTGTGGTAGTGGGGGGGAGTCAGTGTCCCATTTAGAGGACTTTATGCCCTCCCTGTCTGGCGAGATCATACCTCATCTGATGCAAGTGACAAAGAAGAAAAGTCTGTGAACTTAACCAGATGTCTCATTACTTACTTGCGGTCTTCGACGGTGGCCTATTTTCTCTGCTGTAGCATCATCCCCTCTCTCCTTGTTTCTGGCAGGGCCTTTCTCCCTGTCCCTCCCTACTTATAATCTTTGCAATTACTGTAGGTATTACAAAGATTTATCTTTGAGTGTGTCACTAAGTGGGTTTGTTACTAGGATCCACCTATTAGGGAGCTCATACATTGCTTAATTTTGTGAGTCTGGGATATTTCGCTCAATATAATCTTTTCTAATTCCATCCATTTCCTGGAAAATTTCATTAATTCATCATTTTTGATGGGTGAATATTATTCCATTGTATAAATATACCACATTTTCCTTATTTACTCATTAACTGTTGGGCATGGGAAAAATGGGGGGAGGGAATCCCTGAACTGAGCCACTTAGAAACCAGTGACAAAATTATACTGGAAGTAAGAGGAATGTGACACTTCCTGATTAAATGTTGGTGAGAGGTCTCCAATGTTCCCCAAAATTATAAGCTTTGCCATTGCTCTTGGTTGCTCTCCAAACTGTCAGTAAGACCTTATTACTTAGATGCAACAGATATTGATCAAAGAACATGGACAAAATACCTTAACTGGAACTTGTCTGGGAACTTCCTCCTTCCTGGAGTACTTCCACAGTACAAAAGGAACACTGCAGAACCTACTGGGGAAGAGAAATAATCACAGGCACCATTTACTCATGATGTCCGCAAGATGCAATAAAAATCGCCATGGCAACAGGTGACGGCCAGTGTAATAGTGGCAGGAGTATCAAGGAGCCAACCGAAAGCTTTCTGATTGGACTCAAGAACCACTAGTCGGAATGGTTCCTGTTACTGTTAACTAGAACAAGAACTTTAAAAAGGGAAGGAACTAGATTAATACGGGAAAACATCCAATGAACCTGTTGGTATGAAGACAGCACACCAAATGTTCTGTAAATAGTTTCTATTATGCCTGTAGATTTGAAGAACACTTAATACTCAGTCTAGAAATCTTCTACTATAACAGAAGAAGAGGATCTCAGCACTCAGACAGGATGTAGCATAGAACAGTAGAAGAGCAGTGAAGTGGACAACAATGGCCAGATATAATTCAAGTACCAGGGACCCAGCAGTGCCACCCAGAATCAGGCCAATATAATGTCTCCCCATTCCGAAGCCTTGGGAACTGTGAGGAAGAGGGGGCAGGAGAGTGTAAGTATCTAAAGATGGGAAGGTTCACAATGCACAACACATTCCATTCAAGACAGGACTGCTGCATCTAGGAACTCAAGCAATGAGACTTGTCCTTACCAGACCTGCATAATGACTGACATACCAGCATGCCTGCAGACTGTGAGGAACTCAAGAGAGATTGAAAAGAAACACACAGTGGACATCTTAAGAACTAAAGCTGAATGAATGAAGGGAAATTCCCCTATGAGTGGGATGGCCTGAGAGAGGCAACTTAGTATGCCATAAACGGCCTGAACCTCCATATCGGTAGATATGCAAGAGGGAACCCTGGGGTCCATAGAAGGAGTGGGATAGATTGGTGAAGGGAAGGGATGGGAATGGGAGAGAGGGTGTTGGGTAGGAATAAGTACTGGAAATGCTTATAAAATTAGAAAACTAAGAATAAATTTTAAAAAGAGTGTGTGGGTGTGAACTCTGAGACTTGCATCTCCAGCATAAGAAAATGCTTAGCAAAAAAAAAAAAGTCTTTACAAAATTATCTTCATTTCAGATTTTTGTCCCAGCCCCAGAAGGTTCTCCAGAATACGAGCAGATCTGACTCACATTCTGTATTTTTATTTTCATGAGGACTTGATTATTTTAAGTGTTTTCCATTCTGAGGCTTTTCTCAGATGTGAGGTTTCTCCCATCAGCAAGGCAGCCATCCATGCATGAACTTTCAGGTGACGCTTCACAGGCTCCTCCTGCTCACATGCTGCTGAAAGTTACAGACTATAGCAATGGCAGGACTCCAGTCTCTCTGGCTGTTGATGGCACCGTGTCTTCCTCAGGCACGAGTCAGGGAAAGTGTGAAAGAGAAATGAACACACTCTTGGTTTATGCTTTCCTTCCCTTCCCTTTTCCTTCCAGAATGGACAGATGATGTACCCTGCAGTCATGAAGGACCAGGGTGTCCCTGTAGATAGTAAGATGACGGGATTGGGAGGCACTGTCGAATTTGCCTATCCGAGTCAAGAAATCTCTCTATATACCATCTTGTCACAAACTTAACATATGAACAACTACGTTTATTTAATCTTTGCTGTTCTCAAGTTTTTTCTAATGATACTAATGATTATCTGAAAGAAGTGAAACCATGATGAGGTTTAAAAAATAGATAAAAATGGGGAGAGAGACAAGAGGAATCAGGGGTGTGAAATGCTGTAGGAAGAGTTCAGTTTTCCTGATGCTGTCAGAACCTCGTGTGTCCACTTCTCTGCCTTCTTCTCTGGGTCCTTGAAGGAGACGTTCCCTGACACACTGATGGATCCTTTCATCTGACTTCTAGCTGCACTGGTCTGAGGGATGTAGTGACAAGAGGCTGTAGGGTTAGAGGAGAGAAATTTGTAAATTTTTGATTCTGGTGCTGCTGTTCTGTGAGTCAGAAGTGGTACTGTTATTCAGGTCGGGATATCTACTCCATCAGAGTTTTATTTTTTTCTATATCCAAATTATCCTGACTTTTGAGGGAGGGAGCAAAGGGGTCTTTGGCTTTAAGTTCCTGTTTGTCATCTTATGTGGTGAGAATTGGTGACATCCCATTCACATATAGCTCTAAAAGAGATACACATATTGGAAAATTGTCTCTTAATCATATTTTTCTCAATTATTCTATTTTAAAACACTTATTTCTAATGGTGGTCCCTACAGATCTATGTAAGAAAGGAACATTTGCAAAGCAAGCATGACAAGTGCCAGATGTCCAGAGGGTTTAATGATAACACTGTGCATCTAACTTGTCCTGTTAACAAAAGCAGCATATTTATTTCCTAGATAGAGTTGAATGTTTGTAGCAAGGAGGATTGCCGAGAGGGTTAAGGCAGGGAACACGCCTATTTACAAGTTTACTGTATGGCCAACACCAAACTTTTTACTAGAGAAATTCAAGTTTTTCTCTTCCTCTTGGAGCCAAAGCAGCTCCTTTAACCTCCACCAGAGGAGAGTGGGACAGACAGGAACTAATAAGAAGAGGACAATTTGAGAGTAATTACCTAAGTCTTGTCTTTACTGGATTCTTCCTGCTACATAGAAGGGGTCCTGGGTTTTCAGTCACTGAAGAGCACTTCCGTGTCCTGAGAGGAGGCTCAGAGCTGAGGGAGACTCATCAACATACAGGACAGCGCTGTGGTTTCCTGCACAGGGTTCTGCTCAGAAGGGAGAGAAGGGAGTCTGCTGAGTCCTGCTCATCACTTTTTTTTAATGCTATCTTTTTTTTAATGCTATCCCTTTTTTTTAATGCTATCTCTCAATTTAATTTCTTCCTCTCCCACAATTGGTCACTATGTACAAGAGAATCTAGCTTCAGAGTCTTCAGCAAAACAAGTGACCAGTGGAGTTGAAAGAGAAAAAGGACAGGAAAATACTAAGTGTCATAGTTAGGCACAAATGTCACTGATCCTCGCTCAGCAGTCTTCCACTGAGTTCCCAGATCACATACATAACACATGTGTCTACTGTATGCCTAAGATTCTCAGCTTGTCCTGTGTTACTGATTTGTTTTGAAAGACATAGAAAGGAAACATTTTAGGGATTGAGAAGCCTATTGTTGCTGAAGTTTTGTAGGATGTAGATTCTGGTGTACCACTTCTTTGTCTGTCCAGTTGGAGTCTTCTGTTCAGAACCTCAGGTCCTCCAAACAAAGGGCTGTGACCCAAACACACTCTCACACTGCGTACAGCAGTGCACATTGCCTTACTATGTCTTAGATCAAAGACTTTTCTGATTGGTTCATGAATTTGAAAGACAATCCCAAAATGCCCATAGTTTCATCCAAGAAGGGGAAAAGCTCTTAGATTATTGGCATGAATAGAATAGGGACCTTTTCTGGAACAATTGTGATAGTAGCTGGACCTAGAAATATCTCAGTTTTAGACAGGGGAGACAGGAACAATTTGTAGCACTCATTAACCTCATTATTTCTTCAATGACTAAATGCATACATGAAGAACCTAACAGTATAAGATCATTTAAATGGAAAATAAAATTGAAAATATATTTAAAGACATTAGAATGGATACATTTGATGTGATGAAGAAAATATCATTTATTCTAATGTTTTTTTTGTAGATATATTCAGTATCAACTACATGTATTTTGAAAACTGATGCTGGCTAAGGGCAGTCTTTTGTTGAGAACACCCAGTGTAACTTTGTGAACTACCTGGAAGCATTTGAATACTCACCTTTGGGATAAGGTTTGTTTCTGAGCAGATGGCTAATTGACATATACTGAAGTAAGAAGCTATAGAGATGAAGCTTGAACATGTCAGAAAAGGAGAATTTGAAGTATGGGAATAGCTGAGGGAAGATTGCTGTGAGGGGCATTCTGACATGAATAATAAAGTCTAGTACATGACCACACCACACGCTCTTCTAAAACTAAAGCATGTTAATAGTTTTTTTCTGATTAGCTTTTTTTCAGGGATCAATGCAGAGAAGCAGACATGCTTCAGAGACTGAAATACAGAGAGAGATGTTGGTGTGGATTTCACCTGCAAGAAAAATATGTGCTACTACCTGCTTCAAATACATCAATTCCTTGAAAGTTTTCTGAGCACTATCTCTTTAATGAAGTAAAATGAGTGTCTTGACAGTTTTCAAAGGGCTGAGTTAGAACATGAGCAGTGTGGGTTATTAGCCCTGGGGCTAATACTGTGTCAGTATAACTCCAGCATGTTTGGACAATACTGTGCACACATAGGAACTGTGTGTGGATTACAGGTAGATGTAGGAAAATATCCCAAATTTAAGCAAAATAGCTGTCAGAATTGTGGAAGAAAAAGAAGACAGTCCCATTTCCCCACCTGCCCGGAACACACGCAGTCCAGCGAGGACACACTGTGCCCTAGGTAAGCAACCCCTGCTCACCCCAACCCCCAGGTAACCCACTACTCCCAGCTCCTCCCACCAGCCAATCAGAGCAGGCGCTGCTCCAGGCCAACTAACAGTTCAGTCAAAAACACACAGAATTTGAAAGAAGGTTTAAAAAGATAAAACGGCAATGCCCAAGTCAAAGTGCAAATCCATGAGAAACAAAACCCAAGCAAATAAATCTCCCACTGAAGGAATTAATCCCATAATGGTAGACTCCAACCAGAACAAATCCACAGAAAATAGCCAAGAAAGCCTGACCCAAGATAACGACTTTCAAAACATGATCGTTAACATGATCAGTATTATGAAAAAGGAAATTCAGGAGGAGTTAAATGACCGCATCAACCACTTTGAAAAGGAACACATCAGACACTTGGAGGAGTTGAGAAAAACAGTTCAAGAAACAAAAATAGGCATAAAGCAGTTAAAACAGACTCAAGCAGAGTTTAAAACTGAACTAAAAGACAAGTTATCTTCAACCCAAAACTCAACAGAGATTCTTAGCAGCAGAACTAATGAAGCAGAAAATAGAATTTCAGATCTTGAAGACAAAGTGGGAGAATTAACCAGCTCAATGGAAGAGGTTGTTAAAGCCAAAAAGATACTTGAGAGAAATATTCAAGAGTTATGGGACATCCTGAGGAAGCCTAACATGAGTATTCATGGAATACCAGAGCACAAATCCCATAATACCACATCTGAGGAAATTTTTCAATCATCAAGAAAACATTCCTAATCTAAACAAAGAGAAGCCCATCCACAGAAAAGAGGCATTCCACACCCCAAACAGATATGACTGAAATAGAAACTACCCACAGCAAATAATAGTCAAAACACTCCACATTCAAGACAAAGAAATGGTGCTGAGAGCTTCAAGGGAAAAACAAATCACTTTTAAAGGTACACCTATTAAAATAACAAATGCCTTCTCAATGGAAACAATAAAAGCTAGAAGAGCTTGGAGAGACGTACTTCAAGTATTGAATGAGCAAAAATGTCAACCCACTCTGACATACCTGGCACAACTATACGTCATGATCGAGGGAGAAAGAAAAATTTTCCAGCACAATGACAACTTGAAGGGATACATGTCCACCAAATCAGGCCTTCAAAAAATGCTAGAAATAGGGGCTGGAAAGGTGGCTCAGGGGTTAAGCCTCTGCCTTGCAGGCGGAAGGTCCTGAGTTCGGATCCTAGACCCCACATATTGTCACCAGGTGGAAGCCGGAAGTGGCCTGCGCTTCTGGTCCTGGTAGGGCGGAGCCTGTGAATCCTCTGGCAGAGTAAACAAAGAGGAGGTGGAGGCGGTCCATGGTGGTTCCTGAATCCTTCCATGGTTCTACATACATACACACACACACACACACACACATACATGCACAACTGAATAAATAATAAATAAAAAATGCTAGAAATAATTCTAACTCCTGGAAGCTTAGCACTATGATGCTGAATGAGAACTTAAACAGGAAGAAATTAAAAAGGAAATTCAAGATTTCCTGAAAGTGAACAATAATGAAAATACAATTTACCAAAATCTTTGGGTCACAATGAAAGCTGTCCTAAGAGGAAAGTTCATAGCTCTCAATGTCTACATCAAAAAAATGGAAACATCAGAAATAAGTAATTTAACAATGCAGCTTAAAGTTTTAGAGACACTAGAGCAATGTGATCCCAAAAGCAGTAAAAGAGAGGAGATTAATAAATTAAGGGGAGAAATATACAAACTCGAGATTAGGAAAACGATATAGAAAATCAACCAGTCAAAAAGCTGATTCTACACATGGAGCCATGTGTTGGCCGAGAGTTTAGTGAAGTTTGCTCTCATCCTGAAAGCTTGCCTGAAGTTAAGCTGGAGTGCTTGGCGGAGGAAATTTCAAAGCAATGTAGTCTTGACTATGTGATATGGCTACTTTTTAGTTGTCTTTAGAGTTGTGAAAAAGAGCAAAGAATCAGGCAGAAAGAAGTAAAAACTGTAAAATCTAATGATGAAAAATACAATGCCAAACTTAGAGTCAAACCAGGAAGAAGCAGAGAACAAAATGGCTGTTGAAGAGATTAGCTCCATTTGTAAATCAAAGCCTGCTCTCAGTTTGGATAATAGGAGAGGCCCTAGCTTGAGGGCAGGATCCTCAAGGAAGGCTCCCACTAATAAGAATGCAAATCCTTTCAGAAGACTGGAGCTAAAGGGTGGAGTTCCAAAGCAAGAGTTGGTTTCTCTTACCAAGCAACTGCCCAGGAGTGAAAAAGATGGACAACACAGAGAAGCAGAATCAGCTGTGATTCAAGGGGCCAGTCTTGGCAAAGTCGTCCACGTGGTTCTGGTTTTAGAGGCATCAGTGATGCAAGAGGGAGGAGATCACGGAGTCCTCCTCCAAGATTTCAAAAATTGGCAGAATCCAGGCATCATGAGGCAAGAAGCCTGCAGTTTAGAGGCCCAAAAAGGGCAGTTTGTGCTGTGGAGTTAAAGCCTGGTTTGCCATTGAGAATTAAAGATGTTAGAGATTCCAGACATAACAACGTGGGACACCTGCCAAGGAGAGCTGTATATCCTGGGAGGAGTCAGCCCAAGAGAGTGATGTGTTCTATGGGCAGCTGCACTAGAGGGATGGAACCAAAGCGCTTTGGAACTGAGATGATTTCAACAGGAGGCTCACCTGTTGGACTTGGAGCTACAAGATTTGGGGTTTGTCCTGCTGGTTTTCAGTCTGTTATGAACTGATCTTTCCTGGATATGCCCCCATTCCTTCCTTTTGGAATGGGAATGTTTATTCTGTGCCATTGTATGTTGGAAGTATGTAACTTGTATTTTGATTTTACAGGAGGCTTTGGACTTTGGACTTTTGGACTGTTGGGACTACCATTGTAGTCTATGAAGACTTTTAAAGTTGGACTGAGTATGGTTTGCATAATGAGATGGCAATGAGCCTGTGGGGGCCAGGGGTGGAATGTCATGGTTTGAAATGTGTCCCCCACAGTCTCATGTGTTTGGCAAGGTCATGGCACCTTGAGAGGTGGAGCCTCACTGGAGGAAGGCAGTCACAAGGGGTGGGTCTTGAGGTGGATTAGTCCCACCCTACCTCCAGGAGAAGTCTGCCTTTGCTGCAAGTAGTCTGCAGCTGTCAGCTTCCAAGATGTCTGAGGTGACTTAGCCTCCTCCAGCTTTGGCCAGCCAGCCATGCCGCCTCTGCTTTGAGAGACTGTACTTTCCCTCTGGAACCGTAAGCTGAATAAACCTCCCTTTCTCCCTTAAAAAAAAAAAAAAAAAAGCTGATTCTTTGAAAAAAATCAATAAGACTGATACACCCCTAGCTAAATTAACCAAAAGCAAGAGAGAGAAAACCCAAATTAACAAAATTAGAAATGAAAATGGAGTTATCGCTACTGATACCCAAGAAATCCAGAGAATTATAATATCATATTTCAAAAGCTTTTACTCTGTGAAATTTGACAACACAAAAGAAATGGATGAATTCCTAAGTAAACACAACTTACCTAAATTGAATCAGGAAGTTGTGAATTATTTAAACAGTCCTATAACATATGAGGAAATTGATGAAGTAATGTTGAATCTTCCCACCAAGAAATGCTCTGGACCAACACCGAGTTCTACCAGACATTTAAGGAGCTAAAAATACCAATATTCCTTAAACTGTTCCATCAAATAGTAAAGGAAGGAACACTACAAATTCCTTCTATGAAACAATATCGTCTTAATCCCAAAACCTAATAAAGATACACTTAAAAAAGAAAACTCTAGGCCGATCTCTTTGATGGACACAGATGCAAAGATTCTCAACAAAGTATTAGCAAATCAGATTCAAAAACATATCAAAAAGATCATTCACAGTAATCAAGTAGGCTTTATCCCAAACACACAAGGTTGGTTCAACATACTAAAATCAATAAATATAATTCACCATATAAACCAGTCCAAAGTCCAAGACCACATGATACTCTCGATAGAGGCAGAAAAAACTTTTGACAAGATCCAATAGCTCTTTATGATCAAAACCCTAGAGGCGGTTGGAATGGAAGGAACCTTTGTCAATATAATAAAAGCTGCATACAACAAGCACACAGCAAGGATGTTAATCAATGGGGAAAAACTTGAAGCATCCCTGCTTCGATCAAGAATGAGAAAAGGCTGTCCACTCTCACTATTTCTATTCAATATTGTACTTGAAGTCTTACCTGAAGCCATAAGACAAGAAAGGGAGATAAAAGGGATGCAAATCAGCAAGGATGAAGTCAAGTTATCTCTATTTGCAAATGACATGATCATATACCTGAGTGATCCAAAAAACTTCACCAGGGAACTTCTGGAACTAACACAGAAGTTCAGCAGTGTGGCATGATACAAAATAAACATGCAAAAATCAGTGGCCTTCCTATATGCTCAGAATGAAAGAAAGCCCTGAGAGAAACAATCCCATTTACTATAGCCCCTAAAAAAATGAAATACCTTGGTATAAACCTAACCAAGGAAGTAAGTGACCTTTACAATGAAAACTTTAAAACCCTAAAGAAAGAAATTACAGAAGACACTAGAAGGTGGCAAGACCTACTATGTTCCTGGACTGGCAGAATCAACATCATAAAAATGACCATCCTACCAAAGGCAATATACAGATTCAATGCTATACCAATTAAAATCCCAAAGCAATTCTTTAGAGAAATTGATTGAACAATCTCAAAATTCATATGGAGGCACAAAAGACCCAGGATAGCAAAAGCAATCCTAAGTAACAAAAACGCTGCTGGAGGTATCACCATACCAAACCTTAGTCTATACTACAAATCCATAGTTATAAAAACAGCCCAGTACTTGCTCCAAAATATGTGGACAGATCAATGGGTAAGGGTTGAAGACCCAGATATAAGCCCACACAACTACAGCCATTTGATCTTTGACAAAGGGGTCCAAAAAATCCAATGGAAAAAGAACTGCATCTTCAACAAATGGTGCTGGCAAAACTGGATATCCACATGCAGAAGATTAAAACTGGACCCGTACTTATCACCATGTACAAGACTTAATTCCAAATGGATCAATGACCTCAATATAAGGCCAGAGATTATAGAAACCTTAGTTTAAAGGGTAGGGCACTTCCTGGAGCTGATTGGGTTAGTCCAACAGTTCCTAAACGGACTTCCAATAGCACTGTCACTACAGCCAACAATCAACAGATGGGATCTTGTGAAATTAAAGAGCTTCTGTTCAGGTAAAGAGATTGTAAATCCAGCAAAAAGCAACCCTCAGAATGGGAGAAAATTTTCACTAACCACATATCTGATAGAGTTCTATTATCCAGAGTGCACAAATAACTGAGAAAACTAAATACTAAGGAACAAATGGCCTAATTAAAAAAATGGGCCTTTGAACTTAAAAGAAACTTTTCCAGGAATAAAATTAAAATGTCTAACAAATATCTTAAAAAATGCTCTACACCATCAGCCATCAGGGAAATGCAGATGAAAACCTCCCTGAGATATCATCTCACCCCAGTCAGGATGGGAATTATCTATAATACAAACAACACCAAATTCTGGAGACAATGTGGAGAGAGGGGAACTCTCCTACATTGCTGGTGGGAACACAGGTTCATACAACTACTCCGGCAAGCCATTGGTGATATTAAGTAAGTTAAAGATTGAAGCCATATGATCCTGTGATTCCACTTTTGGGAATAACCCCCCATACAGCAAAAATTCACCTCGATAGCACAAGCATGACCATGTTCATAGCAGCACCATTTACAATAGCAAAGTCATGGAATCAACCCAAATGTCCAACAGTTGACAAGTGGATAAGAAAAATGTGGTATATTTATACAATGGAATACTACTCAGCCATCAAAAATGATAAATTAATGAAATTTGACAGGAAATGGATGGAATTAGAAACAATTATATTGAGTGAAGTATCCCAGACACAGAAAATTAAGCGCCGTATGTACTACCTAATAGGTGGATCCTAGTACCAAACCCACTTAGAGACACTCAAAGATAAATCTCTGTAATGCCTACAATAATTGCAAAGATTATAAACAGGAGGGAAGGGGAAGGAGAGCCCCCCAAGAAACAAGGAGAGAGGGGATCATGCTACAGCAGAGATAATAGGCCACCATCATGGACTGCAAGTAAGTAATGAGACATCTGCTTAAGCTCAAGACTTTTCTTCCTGGTTATTTGCAACTGATGGGGTTTGATCTCAACAGAAAGGGAGGGCATACAGTCTTGCAGACAGAAAGTAACTATTTTGCAAATGGGACATTTGCACCTCACCTTGGTCTCCTACTCTTATTCCATCTGCCTTTGAATCTACTCTTATAATAAGACTCTATTTTAACCTTTTTTTGTCTTTGGCCAGGAGGGTGACATCCAATACTCATCAGGATGGAGCCAAGGGCATTGCAGGAGCAGCAAAACTAAAAAAAAACAAAAACAAAACAACAAACCATAATTCAGAACATCAGAGACTCTATATAAACCACCTGGAATCAGGACTTTCTAATCTCTCCACATCCTGAAGCTCAGGGAAATTTGCAGAAGAGGGGGCGGTAAGATTGTAAGAGCACAAGGATGGAAGGAGTCATGATATGCATGATACTCCACACAAGTTAGGGCCGAAGCAATCAAAATTGGACTTTGCATGATCTGTGCAATGAGCAGCATATCATTGACCCCTCAAAGTGTAGCATGGACTAAAGGCACTAGTATCCTTAGAAGCAAGTGATTAACAGTCACAATAGTGTTCCTATACTTAAGGGGAACACAAGAAAGAATTCTAGGAAATGCCACTGAGTCCTTACACCTCATCAGAGAGGAGGATCCAGAGGAAAGTTTGACATACACATTAAGAATGCTCCAGGGATGAGGGAAAGGGGTACTGGCAGGAAGGGAGGGAGGGCGAAAGGAAGAGGAAAAGGGGAAAGGGAGCAGGGAGTTCCAGGGAGAGGTGGAGGGAGGGAGGGGACTGGGGTACCTATTAAGTTTATATGAGTGGAAATTAATTAATTAATTAAAATAAATAAATAAATAAATTCATTATTTAAAAAAAAAAGCTTAACAGTGATAATTTTTGAACTTAATCTAACCCTTAATGAAATGGACCTTATAGATCTCTATCGAAGTTTACATCCACGCACCAAAGAATACACACTTTTCTCAGCAGCACATGGAAGTTTCTCCAAAATAGATCACATATTGGGCCATAAAACACATTTCCACATATACAGGGAAGTTGAAATTATAGCCTGGACGGTGTCAGCCCAACATGGTCTGAAGCTTGACATTCATGATTGTATCAGTTACTCTTTACTATTGCTGTGAGAGAACACCCAAAGTCAGTCAACTTAAGGGAGAAAGGGAGGTTTATTCAGCTTACGGTTCCAGAGGGGAGGTCTCTCAAAGCAGAGGCGGCATGACTGGTTGGAGGATGCTAAATCACTGCACACATCTTGGAAACTGAGAGCTGCAGACTGCTTGCAGCAAAGGCACTCTTCTCCTGGAGGTAGGGTGGGACTCATCCACCTCAAGGCCCACCCCTTGTGACCGTCTTCCTCCTGCAAGGCTCCACCTCTCAAGGTGCCATGACCTTGCCAAACACATGAGACTGTGGGGGACACATTTCAAACCATGACAACAACACAACAAACAACAGAAAACACACTAACTCCTGGAAAGTAAACACTATGATGCTGAATGAGAATTGGATTCAGGAAGAAATTACAAAGGAAATTCAAAATTTCCTGGAAGTGAATGATAACAAAAACACAACTTATCAAAATCTTTGGGTCATAATGAAAGCTGTCCTAAGAGGTAAGTTCATAGCTCTTAATGCCTACATCAAAAAAAAAGGAAACATCACAAATAAATAACAATGTAGCTTAAAACTTTAGAGACACTAGAGCAATCTGGTCCCAAAAGCAGCAGAAGACAAGAGATTAGCAAAATAAGAGGAAAAATATCCCAATTTGAGATTAGGAAAATGATACAGAGAATCAGCCAGTCAAAAAGCTGGTTCTTTGAAAAATGCAATAAGACTGATACACCCCTAGCTAATTAACCGAAAGCAAGAGAGAGAAAACCCAAATTAACAAAATTAGAAATGAAAATGGAGTTATCACTACAGATACCCAAGAAATCCAGAGTATTATAACATCATATTTCAAAAACCTATACTCCATGAAGTTTGACAACACAAAAGAAGTGGACGAATTCCTAAGTAAGCACAACTTACCGAAATTGAATCAGAAAGTTGTGAATTATTTGGGACTGGAGAGGTGGCTAAGGGGTTAAGCCTCTGCCTTGTAGGCAGAAGGTCCTGAGTTCAGATCCCAGACCCCATGTATAGACGCTGGGCAGATGCGGGGGCGACCTGCGTTTATGGCCCTGGTAGGGCGGAGCCTGTGAATCCCGGGGTGGAGTAAACAAGGAGGTGGTGGAGGCGTCCATGGTGGTTCCCAAATTCACCCGTGGTTCCATACACACATACACACACACACACACACACACACACACACACACACAAACACACAATTGAATGAATAAGAAATAATAAAAAAATTTTAAAAAGAAAGTTGTGAATTATTTGAAAAGTCCTATAACATATGAGGAAATCGATGAAGTAATCTCGATTCTTCCCATCAAAAAATGTCCTAGAACAGATGGATTCAGCACAGAGTTCTACCATTCAAGGAACAAATAACACTAAGAGTCCTTAAATTGTTCCATCAAATAGCAAAGAAAGGAACACTACCAGATTCTATGAAGCTAACATCATCTTAATCCTAAAACCTAATAAAGATACACTGAAAAGAGAAAACTATAGGCCAATCTCTCTGATGAACACAGATGCAAAGATTCTAAACAAGGACTTAGCAAATCAGATTCAGAAGCATATCATTGACCCCTCAAAGTCTAGCATGAACTAAAAGCACTAGGATCCATAGAAGCAAGGGATTAACAATCACAATAGTGTTCCTATACTTAAGGGGAACACAAGAAAGAGTTGTAGGAAATGCCACTGAGTCCCTATACCTCATCAGAGAGGAGGGCCCAGAGTATAGTTTGATATACACATTAAAGGATGCTTCAGAGATGGAGGGAGGGGGCACTGGGAAAAAGGGAGGGAGGGGGAAAGGAAGGAGAAAAAGGGGAAGGGAGCAGGGAGCTCCAGGGAGGGGATGGAGAGACGGAGGGGACAGGGTACCTATTACTTTTGTATGAGCAGAAAAAAATATTAAAGGATGTGTAAAGAAAAATAAATATCAAAAGGATTATCCATGGGGATCAAGTAGGCTTTAATCCCAGGCACACAAGGTTTGTTCAACACACGCAAATCAGTAAATGTAATTCACATATAAACCAGTCCAAAATCCAAGACCACATGATACTCTCCATAGATGCAGAAAAAGCTTTTGACAAGATCCAACAGCCCTTTAAGATCAAAACCCTAGAGACAGTTGAAATGGAAGGAACTTTTGTCAATATAATAAAAACCATATACAACAAACCAACAGCAAGTATGTTATTCAGTGGGAAAAACTTGAAGCTTAGATCAGGAACTAGACAAGGCTGTCCACTCTCACCACTTCTCTTCAATATTGTACTTGAAGTCTTAGCTGAAGCCTTAAGACAAGAAAGTGAGATAAAAGGGATTCAAATAGGCAAGGAAGAAGTCAAGTTATCTCTGTTTGCTGATGACATGATCATATACCTGAGTGATCCAAGAAACTCCACCAGGGAACTCCTGGAACTAACACAGAAGTTCAGCAGAGTGGCAGGATACAAAATAAATGTAAAAAAATAAGTGGCCTTCCTATATGCCCAGAATGAAAGAAGTGAAAAATCCCTGAGATAAACAATCTCATTGACTATAGCCTCTAAAAAAATGAAATACCATGGTATAAACTTAACCAAGCAACTAAGAGACCTTTACAATGAAAACTATAAAACCCTAAAGAAAGAAATTGCAGAGGACACTAGAAGGTGGAAAGTCCTCCCATGTTCCTGGATTGGCACAATTAATATCATAAAAATGATCATACTACAAAAGGCAATATACAGATTCAATGCTATACCAATTAAAATACCAAAGCAATTCTTTTTCTAATACATTTTTTATTATTTCCGCTCATACAAACTTAATAGGTAGACCAGATCCCTCCCTCCCTCCTCCTCCCCCCGAACCCCTTGCTGCCCTCCCCTCCCTCCCCATCTCCCAGTGCCTCCCCCCCAATTCCCAGAGAGTCCTTTATTGTGTATGCCTAACTCTTCTCTGAGTCCTCCTCTCTGATGACGTACAAGGACCCAGTGGCATTTCCCTGAACCCTTTCTCCTGTTCCCCTTAAGCATAGGAACACTACTGTGGCTGTCAATCCCTTGCCTCCAAGGATCTTGGTGTCTTTAGCTGATGCTAGACTTTGTGAGGTCAATAGTGTGTTGGACATTGCGCAGGGCATGCAAAGTCCTATTATGATTGCTTTGACCCTAACTAGTGTGGAGAATCTTGCAAATCATTGCTCCTACCATCCTTTTACTCTAACAATCTTACCGCCCCCTCTTCTGCAAATGTCCCTGAGCTTCAGGATGGGGAGAGATTAGGCTGGCCTAGTTCTATGTGGTTGATATAGAGTCTCTGAAGTTCTGGATTGTGGTTTGTTGATTTTCTTTTGCAGTTTTGCTGCTCCTGCAATGCCCTTCACTCCATCCTGATGGGCACTGTATGTCACCCCCTGGTCAGAGACAAAAAGCTGTTAAACTGGAGTCTTGTTATAATAGCCCATTCAAGGGTAGATGTAATAAAAGTAGGAAACCTCAGTGAGGGAGGGGTCAATCACCCATTTGCAAAATGATTACTTTTTATCTGCCAGACTATATGCCCTCCCCTTCTGGTGAGATCATACCCCCTTAGTTGTACATGATCAGGAACAAATGTCTGTGAACTTAACCACGTGTCACATTACTTACTTGCATTCCTTGATGGAGGACTATTTTCTCTGCTATAACATGGTTCCCTTTCTCCTTGTGTCTGGTGTGGCCCTCCAACCCCATCCTTCCTGTTCATAATCCTTGCAATTACTGTATTACATAGGTTTACCTTTGAGTGTCTCAATGTGGGCTGGGTGAGTTTGGTACTAGGAGCCACCTATTAGGGAGTACATATGGTGCTTAATTTTCTGGGTTTGGAATACTTCACTTAATATAATTGTTTCTAATGACATCCATTTCCCAGCAAATTCCAGTAATTCATCATTTTTGATGGCTGAGTAGTACTCCATTGTAGAGATGTACCACAGTTTTCTTATCCACTCGTCAACTGTTGGACATTTGGGTTGATTCCATGACTTTGCTATTGTAAACAGTGCTGCTATGAACATGGTCATGCTTGTGCTATCGAGGTGAATTTTTGCTGCATGGGGGCTTATTCCCAAAAGTGGGATAGCAGGGTCATATGGCATTTCAATCTTTAATTTCTTTAAGAATCTCCAGATGGCTCGCCAGAGTGGCTGTATGAGCCTGCATTCCCCCCAGCAATGTAAGAGAGTTCCCCTCTCTCCACATCCTCTTCAGCGTTTGTTGTTGTTTGTATTGTGGATTTTTGCCATCCTGACTGGGGTGAGATGATATCTCAGGGAAGTTTTGATTTGCATTTCCCTGATGGCTAAGGAAGTGGAGCATTTTTTAAGATATTTGTTAGACATTTTAATGTCATCCTTGGTAAAATTTCTTTCAAGTTCCAGGGCCCATTTTTTAATTGGGCCATTGTTTTCCTTGGAGTTTAGTTTTCTAAGTTCTTTGTGCACTCTGGACAGTAGAGCTCTATCAGATATGTGGTTAGTGAAGATTTTCTCCCATTCTGTGGGTTGCCTTTGAGCTCGTGTTACAATCTCTTTATCTGAACAGAAGCTGTTTAATTTCACAAGGTCCCAACTGTTGAGAGTTGGTAGCAGTGACTGTGCCATTGGATGTCTGTTTAGGAAATGTTGGCCTAGCCCAATCAACTCGAGGGAGTTCCCTATCCTTTCAACTATGGTTTTTATAGTCCAAAGCAATTCTTTAAAGAAATTGATTGAACAATCTCAAAATTCATATGGAGGCACAAAAGACCCAGGATAGCAAAAACCAATCCTGAGGAACAAAAACACTGCTGGAGGTATCACCATACCTTAGTCTATACTACAAATCCATAGTTATAAAAATAGCCTGGTACTGGCTCCAAAATAGACACACAGATCAATGGATAAGGGTTGAAGACCCAGATATAATCCCACACAATTACAGCCATTTGATCTTTGACAAAGGGGCCCAAAATATCCAATGGAAAAAAGAACAGCATCTTCAACAAATGGTGCTGGCAAAACTGGATATCCACATGCAGAAGATTAAAATTGTACCGGGATTGTTCACCACGTGCAAAACCTAATTCCAAATGGATTAAGGACCTCAATATAAGGCCAGAGATGATTAAAAACCTCAATTGAAAAGGTTGGGAACTCTCTTGAGCTGATTGGGCTAGGCCAACAGTTCTTTGTCGGAAATCCAATAGCACAGTCACAACAACCAACACTGGACAGATGGGATCTTATGAAATTAAAGAGCTTCTGTTCAGATAAAGAGATTGTAACTCGAGCACAAAGGCAACCCACAGAATGGGAGAAAATTTTCACTAACCACATATCTGATAGAGCTCTATCTACTGTCCAGAGTTCACAAAGAACTTAGAAAACTAAACACCAAGGAAACAAATAGCTCAATTAAAAAATGGGCCTTGGAAGTTAAAAGAAACTTTACCAGGGAAGAAATTAAAATGTATAACAACGGAACTTTGCAGAACGCTCAGGGAGAGGCGGAGGAGCGGAGGCCCGCCGAGTTGTGCAGTGCTTCGCCCCTTCTCCACTCCCTTGCGGCCTGGCCCACTCACCGGCTGTAGAAAATGGTGAAAGAGACCACTTACCATGATGTTTTGGGGGTCAAACCCAATGCCACCCAGGAAGAATTTAAAAAGGCTTACAGGAAACTGGCTTTGAAGTACCACCCTGGTAAAAATCCAAATGAAGGAGAAAAGTTTAAACAGATTTCTCAAGCTTACGAAGTTCTCTCTGATGCCAAGAAAAGGGAGTTATATGACAAAGGAAGAGAACAGGCAATTAAGGAGGGTGGAGTAGGTGGTGGCTTTGGCTCCTCCATGGACATAGTTGATATGTTTTTTGGTGGAGGAGGAAGGATGCAGAGAGACAGGAGAGGTAAAAACGTTGTGCATCAACTCTCAGTAACCTTAGAAGATTTATATAATGGCGCAACAAGAAAACTGGCTCTGCAGAAGAATGTGATCTGTGACCAATGTGAAGGCCGAGGTGGTAAGAAAGGAGCAGTTGAGTGCTGCCCTAACTGCCGGGGTACTGGAATGCAAATAAGGACTCATCAGATAGGACCAGGAATGGTCCAGCAAATTCAAGCTGTGTGCATGGAGTGTCAGGGCCATGAAGAACAGATCAGTCCTAATGATAGATGTAAAAGCTGCAATGGGAGAAAGATTGTTCGGGAGAAGAAGATTTTGGAAGTTCACATTGACAAAGGCATGAAACATGGCCAGAAGATAACATTCTATGGTGAAGGAGACCAAGAGCCAGGACTGGAGCCAGGAGATACTATCGTTGTGTTAGATCAGAAGGACCGTTCTGTTTTTACTAGACAAGGGAAGACCTTTTCAGGTGTATGGACATACAGCTGGTTGAGGCATTGTGTGGGTTCCAAAAACCAATATCTACTCTTGACAACCAAACCATAGTCACCACCTCTCATCCAGGTCAAATTGTTAAGCACGGAGATATCGAATGTGTGCTGAATGAAGGCATGCCAATGTATCGTTGACCACATGAAAAAGGACGCCTAATCATCGAATTTAAGGTAAACTTTCCTGAAAATGGCGTTCTCTCTCCTGATAAACTCCCTTTGCTGGAAAAACTCCTTCCTGAGAGGAAGGAAGTTGAAGAGACTGATGAAATGGATCAGGTAGAACTAGTGGACTTTGATCTAAATCAGGAAAGACGGCATCACTATAATGGAGAAGCCTATGAGGACGATGAGCATCACCCTAGAGGAGGTGTTCAGTGTGAAACCTCCTAATGATGAACCAGCAAGTAACACCACTGCTGGTATTTTATGTGCACTAGTGAATGAGTGAAGGACTGTAATCATAATGTGCTCACGACTTGGCTATTGTTTTGTTTTAATATTCCACTATAGTGTTTTTAAAAAGTTAAATGAAGAATAAACACAAATATAAAAGCTGAAAAAATGTATAACAAATATCTTTAAAAATGCTCTGCATCCTTAGCCATCAGGGAAATGCAAATCAAAACCTCCCTGAGATATCATCTCACCCTGGTCAGGATGGCAAAAATCCACAATACAAACAACACCAAATGCTGGAGAGGATGTGGAGAGAGGGGAACTCACCTACGTTACTGGTGGGAATGCAGGCTCATACAGCCACTCTGGTGAGTGACTCTTAAAAACGTTAAAGATTGAAATGCCATATGACCCTGCTATTCCACTTTTGGGAATAACCCCCCATACAGAAAAAAATTCACCTCTATAGCACAAGCACGACCATGTTCATAGCAGCACTGTTTACAATAGCAAAGTCTTGGAATCAACCCAAATGCCCAACAGTTGATGAATGGATAAGTAAAATATGGTACATTATACAATGGAATACTACTCAGCCATCAAAAATTATGAATTAATGAGATTTTCCAGGAAATGGATGGAATTAGAAAAGATTATATTGAGTGAAATATCCCAGACACAGAAAATTAAGCAATGTATGAGCTCCCTAATAGGTGGATCCTAGTAACAAATCCACTTAGTGACACACTCAAAGATAAATCTCTGTAATACCTACAGTAATTGCAAAGATTATAAGCAGGGAGGGAAGGGGATGGAGGGTCCCCCCCAGAAACAAGGAGAGAGGGGATCATGCTACATCAGAGAAAATAGGCCACCATCATGTACCGTAAGTAAGTAATGAGACATCTGGTTAGGCTCGACGACTTTCCTTACTGCTCATTTGCATCTGATGGGGTATGATCTCACCAGAAAGGGAGGGCATAGAGTCTGGCAGATAGAAAGTAACCATCCTGCAAATGTTCTCCTACTCTTATTCCATCTACCTTTGAATCTACTCTTATAATAAGACTCTATTTTAACAGCGTTTTATCTCTGGCCAGGAGATGACATCCAATACCTATCAGGATGGAGCAAGGGTGGTGCAGGAGCAGCAAAACTGAAAAGAAAATCAACAAACCACAATTCAGAACATCAGAGACTCTATATCAACCACTTGGAACTAGGCCAGCCTAATCTCTCCCCATCCTAAAGCTCAGGGAAATTTGTGGAAGAGGGGGCGGTAAGATTGTAAGAGCTTAAAGATGGGGAGGAGCAATGATTAGGGCCGAAGTAATCATAATAGGACTTTGCATGACCTGTGCAATGACCAACATATCATTGAACCCCCAAAGTCTAGCATGGATCACAGGCACTACGATCTTTAAAGGCAAAGGATTAACAGCCACAATAGTGTTCTTATACTAAAGGGGAACACACACACACACAAAAAAAGAGCTCTAGGCAATGCCACTGAGTCCTTGTACCTCATCAGAAAGGGGGACCCAGAGGGAAGTTTGACATGCACACTATAGCACGCCCCAGGAATGGGGGGGCACTGAGGGAGGGAGGGGAGAAAGGAAAGGGAAAAGGTAGGGAATGAGCAAGGGGATTCAGGGAGGGGTGGAGGTAGGGAGGGGAATGGGGTACTTGTCAACTTTGTATGAGTGGAAGAAATGAAAAATAAGTAAATGAATGAATAAATAAATAAATAAATAAAATTTACACTAGTAAATAAAAAAAATAGGAAACAGTCCAACTGACCTAAAATTGAACCCCAAAACCTTTGACCATTCCTCTCGTTATTTTTCCATGAAATGTCCAGCCACAATGGTGCATAAGCTCACTGAGGACCCATGGCTGCTGACTGGCACATGACAAAGCACTCTGCCCCACTGGGTGAAAGGTCTTTGATTCTTGTGATTCCTCATCTTTGGGAATAATCTTTCAAAAGTGAGATTAGATGACTGGCTTTTATCTTGTGAAATTTTTTCAAAAATCTTCTTCAAAGGTACTAGTCTGTAAACTTTCATGTACCTTGTCTTTTTAAAATAAATTCTAGACAGAAGTCTGCAATGAAGCCAAGTCATACTGTGTTTTTTTTTGGGGGGGGGCTGGGCGTTTCTGTGATGGATTCAATCTCATTACTTGTTAGTCCTTACAAGTTTCCTTGTGTTTTAAGGACAGATGATGTGTTCAGGAAGCTGCTTCTCCATTGCTTGGAGGAAAAAGGCTTCAACCCCTCCAACTTCTTCCATCCCAATACCAACATTTTAGCAGGTAGTAATTCGTAATAAGCTCTATCTACCATTGCTTTAGATTTCACAGGCAACACTATAATGTCTCTCATCCTGTCTAAATTTATTGCTTTGACTCTTGTCTTTCTGAAAGTTAATCTAACTAAAGGTGTAACAATTTTGTTGATCTTTTCAAAGGCATTTGTTATTTTGTAAGAATCTCTACTTATATATTTCTGTTCTCATCTTTATTATTCACTCCTTATATTAGATTTTTGTTTTTTTTTCTTGTTTTTTTCCCCTAGGTTAGGTGATAAGATATCAAAGAGAAAATGGTTGCTATCTGATACACAGTAACCCTCCTATGTTAATGTGTATTTAAATATGCATGGACTAGATGACAATTAAAACTAGTCCACTACAGTGCATTTGTTTTTTTTCTCCACATTATATTTTTTCCCAATCTTACAAGCTAAATAGGTACTCCCATCCTCTCCCTCCCTCCATCCCTCCCCAGTTCCCCCTTGCATTCTCCTTCCCTTTTCCCTTTCCTTTCACTCCCCTCTCTTCCTTTCCATCTACCAGTGCCTCCCCCTTCATTCCTCCCATCCCCTGGAGCATCCTTTTGTGTGAATGCCAAACCTCCCTCTGAATTCTCCACCTTAGTGAGGGATAATGACTCAGTGGCATAGGTAGGAGCCATGGATGGGAACTCTGCTATGAGTTAACCTCTTGCCTCTAAGGATCCTACTACTGCCTAGAGTCTTCTCCCCTGTGATCCATGCTAGACTTTGGGGGTCATTGACATGTCAGCCATTATGCAGGTCAGGCAAAGTCTCATCCTGGCTAATGCAACCACGGCTTGTGTGGAGTATCTTCCATATTATTGGTTCTCCCCAACTTTAGGCTCTTACAATCTTGCTGACCCCTCTTCCACAAGGTTCCCTGAACTTTAGGATGGGGAGATATTTGGCTGGTCTGGTTCCAGGTGATTAAACTAGGGCCTTTGGTGCTCTGAATTATGGTTTGTGGTTGTTTTCAGTTTTAATTTTCCTGCACCACCCTTGGTTACAACCTGATTGGTATAAAGTTTCTTCTAATCAAAGATAAAAGACTGTTTAAATGAATATCCTAATATAAGAGGAGACTCAAAGGTAGATGTAAGAAAAGGAGTACAACACAGCAGTGAGGGGGGATCAGTGTTCCATTTGCAGGATGGTACCATCTATCTGCCATTCCCTATACTCTCCCTCATGGGTGATTTTCTCCATTCGGTCATTTGTCTTTTTGCTCAGTTTACAATCCCTTTATCTGAACAGAAGCTCTTAATTGCAAAAGATCCCATTTGCAGAGTGTTTGTTCTATTGACTGTCCTATTGGATTTCCATTTAGGAAACATTGGCCTAGACCGATAAGCTTGAGGAAGTTCCCTACTTTTTCAATTAGAGTTTTTATAGTTTCTGGCCTATTATTAAGGTCCTTGATCTATTTGGAATTAATTCTTGTACATGGTGAAAATTACTGGTCCAGTTTTAATCTTCTCTATGTGGACATCCAGTTTTGCCAGCATCATTTGTTGAAGATGTTGTTCTTTTTCAAAGATAAATTGTAATTGTGTGGCAGTAATTATTTTTTTCTGTTCTTTTTCTTTCTTTCTTTTTTAAATAATGTAATTTTTCCCCCTGCTCATACAAATGTAATAGGTACCCTGGTCCCCTCCTTCCCTCCACCCTTCCCTGTACCTCCATGCTCCCTCCCGCTTTTCCCCTCCCTTTCCCCCTTCCTCCCTCCTTTCTCCCAGTTCCCCCTCCCCCATCCCTGGAGCATCCTTTAATGTGTATGTCAAACTTTCATCTGGGTCCTCCTCTCTAATGAGGCGTAAGGACTCTGGCATTTCCTAGAACTATTTCTTGTGTTCCCCTTAAGTATAGGAACACTATTGTGGCTGTTAATCCCTTGCTTGTAAGGATCCTAGTGCTTTAGTCCATGCTAGACTTCGAGGAGTCAATGATATATTGGTCATTGCGCAGATCATGCAGAGTTCTACTATGACTGCTTCGGTCCTAACTTATGTGGAGTATCTTACATATCATTACTGCTCTCATCCTTGTGCTCTTACAATCTTACCATCCCCTCTTCTGCAAATTTCCCTGAGCTTCAGGATGGGGAGAGATTAGGCAGGCCTGATTCCAGGTGGTCGATATAGAGTCTCTGATGTTCTTAATTATGGTTTGTTGATTTTTTTTTCAGTTTTGCTGCTCCTGCAATGCCCTTGGCTCCATCCTGATGGGTATTGGATGTCAACCCCTAGCCAGAGATAAAAAGCTGTTAAAATAGTCTTATTATAAGAGTAGATTCAAAGGTAGATGGAATAAGAGTAGGAGAACATTTGCAGGATGGTTACCTTCTATCTGCCAGACCCTATGACCTCCCTTTCTGGTAAGATCATACCCCAGTGTGACTGTAATTATGTGGGCTTATATTTGGGTCTTCAACCCTTATCCATTGACCTACATGTCTATTTTAGAACCAATACTAGACTGTTTTTATTACTATGTATTTGTAGTATAGATTAAGGTTTGGTATAGTGATACCTCCAGCAGTGATTTTCATTGCTCATGATTATTTTTACTCTACTGAGTCTTTTGTGCTTCCATATGAATGTTGATATTGTTTTGTCAATTTCTTTAAAGAATTTCTTTGGGATTTTGATTGGTATAGTATTGAATCTGTATATTGCCTTGGGTAGGATGTTCATTTTTATGGTGTTGATTCTGCAGATCCAGGAGCATGGGAAGGCTTTCAACCTTCTGGTGTCTTCTGTAATTTCTTTCTTTAGGGTTTTAAAGTTTTCATTATAAAGGTTTCTCACTTCCTTGGTTAGGTTTATACCCAGGTATTTCATTTTTTAGGGGCTGTAGTAAAAGGGATTGTTTCTCTTAGAACTTTTTCACTTTTTTTGTCCTTGGTGTATAGGAAGGCCACTGATTTTATACATTTATTTTGTAACCTGCCACCCTGCTGAATTAATGTATTAGTTCCAGGAGTTTCCTGGTGGAGTTTTTAGGATCTCTTTGGTACACAATCACATCATTTGTTCAATCAACCTTGTGTGTCTGGAATAAATCCTACTTGATAACAGTGAATGATCTTTTTGATGTTTTTTTGAATGTGATTTGCTAAGATTTTGTTGAGAATCTTTGCATCTGTGTTTATCAAAGAGATTGACATATAGTTTTCTTTTTTAAGTGTATCTTTATTAGGTTTTGGGATTAACATGATATTAGCTTCATAGAAAGAATTTGGAAGTGTTCCCTCCTTCACAATTTGATGGAACAGTTTAAGGAGTATTGGTGTTAGTTGTTCCTTAAATGTCTGGTGGAACTCTGTGCTGAATCCACTTGGTTTCAAGATTACTTCATTGATTTCCTCATATGCTACAGGACTATTTAAATAATTCAAAAGTTCTTGATTCAATTGAGGTAAGTCATGCTTACTCAGGAATTTATCCATTTCTTTCATGTTATCAAGTTTCATGTAGTATAAATTTTTGAAATGTGACCTTATAATTCTCTGAATTTCTTGGGTATCAGTTGTGATAACTCCATTTTTGTTTCTAATTTTGTTAATTTGGTTTTTCGCTCTCCTGCTTTTGGTTAATTTAGTTAGGGGTGTATGAATCTTATTGATTTTTTTTCCAAGATACACCTTTTGTCTGTTGATTATTTGTAATATTTTCCTTATTTCAATTTCTGATATTTCTCCACTGATTTTTCTAATCTCCTCTCTTCTATTGTTTTTGGGATTGGATTGCTGTTGTGTCCCTAAAGCTTTAAGCTGCATTGTTTAGTTATTTACTTGTGACTTTTCTATTGTTATGATGTAGGCATTAAGAGCTGTAAATTTACTTCTTAGGACAGCTTTCATTGTGTCCCAGAGATTTTGATATGTTATATTTTCATTGTCATTCACTTCTAGGAAATCTTGAATTTCCTTTACGATTCCTTACTGAGCCCAGTTTTCATTCAGCATCATAGTGTTTAGTTTCCAAGAATTAGTGTATTTCCTGTTCTTTATTGTGTTGCAGATATCAAGCTTTAGACCATGGTGGTCTGACAGGGTATAGGCTAGAATTTCAACTTTCCTATATTCATGGAGATTCGTTTTGTGGCCCAATATGTGGTCTATTTTGGAGAATGTTCCATGGACTGCTGAGAAAAATATGTATTCCTTGGTACGTGAATGAAAAGTTCAATAAAGGTCTGTAAGGTCCATTTCAGTAAGTGTTTGATTAAGTTCCAAAGTGTCTCTGTAAAGTTTTTGGCCTGTTGATCTATCCCACGTTGTGAGTGCTGTATTGAAATCCCCAAGTATTATCCTGTTGGGATTGATTTCTTCTTTTAGATGTTTAGCATTTGCTTAATGAATATTGAGGACCCCATATTAGATGCATATATGTTCAGCACTGTGAAGTCTTCCTGGTGAATTGTACTTGTGACTAAAGTGTAGTATCCTTCTTTGTTTTGAAGTCTGCTTTGTCAGACAGCATAATAGCTATTCCTGCCTGTTTCCTGGTTTCATTAGTTTCCAGAATTTTTGACCAGCCTTTTACTTTTAAAATGTGTCTATCTTTTGTAGTGAGATGTGTTTCCTGAAGGCAGCTTTAATAACCTCTTCAATTCAGCTGGTTATTTCTTCCACTTGGTCTTCAAGATGTGATATTCAGTTTTCTACTTCATTAGTTCTGCTGATAAGACTCTTAGTTGAATTCTGGGTTGAAGATAGCTTGTCTTCTAGTTGGAGTTTAAACTCTGCTTGATATTGTTTTAACTGCTCTATGCCTATTTTTGTTTCTTCAACTGCTTTGCTCTTCTCAACTGCTTCTTGCTCTTCTACAAGTGCCTGTTGTGTTCTTGCTCAAAGTGGTTGACACAGTTATTTAACTCCTCCCAGATTTACTCTTTCATTGTTTTGATCATAGTGAAGATTAGGCTTTGAAAGTCATTATATTGGGTATGGCTTTCTTAGCTATTTTCTGTGAGTTTGTCCTGGTTGGATTCCATCATTATGGGGTTCATTCTTTTGGTAGAATATTTGTTTTCTTGACTTTTGTTCTTCATGGATTTGTGCTGTGACCTGGGCATTTCTGCTTTATATCTTATGATCTTCTTTTTGTTTCTGTGTCTTTTGGGGTGAACTGAATTAGACAGTATTAATACACTTGAGCAGTTATTGTTGGTGTTTGCCTTGGAGTTGGGCATGTTTGTCTACTACTGGTGTTATTACCTTATGAGGCTATTAGACTGTTAGTACATCAATTAAGTAAGGTTTAGTAGGCAAGGAGTGAAGATTAGTGTGGTAGTGCACTTTTTCAGTTTACTTCCTTGGCAATATGTGAGGGTGAATTGTAAAGTCCCTGAATTTGTATGGGATTTGGGGGTGGCTGTATGGAAAAGTTAAACTACAGTGACTAATAATTGAGAGGAAGAAGATGGTAAAAAGGCTTTACTTATCTTTCATCTGGATGTGAGGATCCTCTTCCATGTGATGGGATGATTTTAGAGGACTTCAGATGTATGGTGTTCATCCCTTAGAACTTTGTTGGGTTTTCATTGGACTCTGTTGAATTCTGAGGATCAGGGCGTCTGCCCTGGTCTGGGTCTTAGGGAGAAAGGCAGAGTGGCTAGTGGGGTGTGCAGGGGACCTGGGATCTGGGGTGTGATCTAGGGGCCTTACCTGAGAAGCAGGGAGTCTGCCTGGGTCTTCATCCAGGGGAAAAAGCTATATATTTATATTTTAAAATAAAAGACTTAACTTTTGTCAAGGAGATGAGTCATCTGTTAAACTTCTTGCCACATTAGTAAAGAGACAAAGTTTCTTTCAAGGAACAAGACAAGATTCCTCTCAAAACAGTGGGCAGTCGTAGTTGTCCGCCTGTAAGTCCAGCCTGGAAAAGTAGAAAGCGCCAAAGCAAGCCCATTAATCAGAGCTTCTCTATCAGAGAATCCACAGGTATCTAGACACACGCATGTGCCTGCACCCACATACATGTACAAGTTCCACATGTCCGTATACTTGAAAATGTAAAAAATAATTAATTTTGTGTTATTACCAGATACTACTTTTATAATAAAACTATATAAGATAAAAAATAAAGATATGTTAGATTTGTATGAAAGAATACTAAGTTAAAACCAAATGATGCTCAAACATAGACCATTCTACCAGTATAATAGAAAGAGTGACATGTTTCCTAACGCATCATCCACCATGACCATGGCATGGAGCAGCCCAGCGTGGAGTCATGGGGAGGACAGTGGACGTGTCTCACGTTCAGCAGGGGAGCAGCTGGCAGGCAGGAAGGAGGAGATGCTGACACTGGCTGCACCACGGGCACCAGGGTCTCCTGCTCCCCAGAGCCTGGTGGGCAGGAAGTGAGGAGGACAGTCCTGCTCAGCGTCACGCTCCCTCAGGGCGTCTTGGTCTTTTTCTTCCTGGTGCTAAATGACATCTGCAGCTCCATTTTGAGTTCATCTGTCCTGTGTTTCCCATGGTCTCTGCAATTAAACTCAGCACTGTTATTACACATCCCACTTGGGCTCTATGGTGCAGTGGTGGATCTTCACTGTTGCAGACCCAACCTCTACCTCAGGTCCTTCAACTGCCACTAAGTTCAATGTCCTCAGTCTCACAGGAACAGTCTGAAACTAATGGATGCAAAGTGCACCTGGGATGACAGAGGAAGTCCAGCACCCACCCAGGGTCCTGGGGCCTCACCCAAGGCTTTCCCATTAATCTCTGTGTCATTATACAAGAAACACTAACGGAAGTCTCACATCATGGAAAACGGGAACCAATCAGGGCTGTGGAAAGTGTTAATGGCTTCCAACAGCCATGCTCCTGATCCAAAGAAACCATTGCCTTGGACTAAAGGCACTAGGATCCTTAGATGCAAGGACTAACAGTCACAATAGCGTTCCTATACTTAAAGGGAACCCAAGAAAGCGTTCTAGGAAATGCCACTGAGTCCTTACACCTCATCAGAGAGGAGGACCCAGAGGAAAGTTTGATATACACATTAAAGGATGCTTCAGAGATGGGGGGATGGGAGAAAGGGAGGGAGGGGGGAAAGGGCGGGGAAAAGGGGGGAAAAACAAGGAGGTCCAGGGAGGGGTAGAAGGAGGAAGTGGACAGGGGTACCTATTACATTTGTATGAGCAGAAAAATAAATAAATTTTTAAAAAAAGAAACCATTGCTTTCTCTTATTGATCTCTAAGTGTCCAGCACTATCCCCAGGGAAATTTTGTTGGAGCAGAGGGAAAAACCAAGAGAAAGAATCACTCAGAACCAGGAAGAATGACCAAAAGTTGTCCAGGCAGGTGGGCATCAGAGACCACTGATGGGAGAGCAGTGAGGGTTCCACATGCCTCTTCTGGAACTCTTGATTTTCCAGAAAGTTTAAGCAGTCCTCCGTGGGTCAGCTGTCAAGCCTCGTTAAGACAGATTTCATGTTGGCTGCAAGGGAATTGGAAACTGAATAAGCCACTCAGTTTCTACCTCATGTTCAGATAGTCAATTTTCTTTAAAAAAGGGGAGTATATAAAATGGAATATTACTCAGCCATCAGAAAGGATGACATTGAGGAATATGATGGTAAATGGATGGAACTGTATAATTTAATGTTGAGCGAGGTATCTTAGACACAGGAAGTCAAACACCACATGTTCTCTCGTCTATGCAGATGCTAGCACTGATATCCTTGTCAATGTATTTGAATTGAAATGACTGTAAGACTCAGAAATTCAAAGGGGACCAATGAGTGGAAATGAGGGAAGGAATGGTCAGGGTGAGACCTTTTAAAGGGGAGAGTTAGGATATCATGACAAGTAGGGTGAGGGAGGGAATAATTGTAAAACTACATAGTGTGGAGTGACAGGATGGGGGATAGAAGGGACAGAAGGACTTATAGAAAAACCCTAAGATTGTGGAAGGTAACCCCAAAGGAACTTCTTATGGTAGTAATAGTCATGAAGATATTGTAGTTTGTGTTGGAAATTGCATTACTCATAACTGGTAATGAAACCTTATGGCCTTTACAGTTTGTAAAATTCAGTTATTTTTGACAATTTTGTTTTCATATGTAATATGTTCCTTCTCTCCTGTAGCTCTTAATGTCTTATCTTTAACATGGGTACTTGATGTGCAGCATACTATATGTCATGAGGTGTTTCCTTTTTGGTCTTGAGCCTGATGTGCCTTTTGAATATAAATGGGTATCTCTTTCCTTAGATAAGGGAAGTTAACCTCTATGATCTCATTATACTTCATGATTGGTCTTTTTGTGCTAACAAATACCCATAATTCTAATGTTCAGTCTTTGATGGTGTCCCAGAGTTCCTGTATATTCCATTCACACACATTTATAAATTAATCTGTTTCTTTGATTAATTTATCAACTTCTCCCATCTTGTCTTCCAGTACTGATATTCTGTCTTCTATGTGATCAGTTCTAATATTTGAAAATCTCTATTGCATTGTTAACTACACAGACTTTATATTTTATTGCAGTTATTTTTCAGGTTTTTACAAAATTTCTAAGTTTGTTTTCAGATATTCAACTATCTTTCCAATATGTCCAGTTTTTTATTTCTGTTTCCTTGGGGTTTTTTTCTGTGTTTATCCTTTTCTTCTTCCTATTTGCTAGGCTTCATCTTGGATCTCTTTCATCACATTTATCATTGATCTTTGACTTCATTTGGAGATTATTACTCTCTTGGGTATTCTTGAGGGTCTAGCCTCAGTAGAGATGGTGATTTGAGATTGGTGATTTTAGCAGGAGACGTATTTCCTTGACACCTTGTACTGTTTCTTTTTCTACTGTGAGAAGCCAACAGAAGTTAGGTTGTTGATTATTTTCTCTGATTTGTGTTTGTATCTCAACCGCTCCTTGTGGGTAAATTAGTCTATGATTTCATTGCCTTTTTGATGGGTAGATGTTGCCTTGAGTTTCACCTGGGGCTTCAATTAGTGATTGTTTGGTGGGGTTTTTCTGTTCAATCTGGTGTGTTGACCTTTGTTGTGTAGATGAAGTTGATAGTGTTTATATTTTGATTCATGTTAATAATAGTAGGAATGGTAGAGTGGTGAAGCAGGAATAACTGGAATAGGTATTAGCTTGATATGAACAGAGAAGAATAAGTGGGATATTTTGAGAGCTAACTGGTTTTAAGTGTTGATTAGAGCACAGAGACATGTAGTATGAGGTAAAGGAAGGGTGGAGGATATCAGGGGAGGTGTGAATAGAAAATTACAGTGATTAATGACATGGTCACTCAGGTAGAGAATTTTAAGGTACAATATTAATTCCTAGTTAGTATATACTACAGGAACTCACCCCATACAGCATATTTAAGAATGTAAAATTAAGCAGGCAGATGAAATAATAAACAATATAATACAATATATAAAAGGAATAAGAATAAGCCAAAAGAACAGACAAGAATTAAAAAATTGTAATAAAAAGAACAACTAACCAAACTAAAAACATCTACTTGTCTAATAGTTGTCCTCCCATCTGGCGAAAATGTGTAGTCCACAGTGCATTCTTGATCATAGGAAAATTCTGGTATTTCTTGACTGAGATCTGGCTTATAAGCATAAGGTATAGATGGTTGTAACCATTCAGTGTGGATGTCCTGGGATGGATTGTAGGTTCTTAGAATCCTCTATCGGCAGATGTGTGGATAGCTGCCTTTAGTTTAGTGTGTTGTTTGAGACTTGGGATATTTTGTGTGTAACTGGGGGGGGGGGGAGGTGCTAGGTTGTGGGTGCAATGGCAGCCAGCACTGTGAGAGAGAAAGGTGGGCATGTGAGGAACTTGCGTGATGGTCTGCACACAAGGCAGAGAGGAAGGTGGGAAAGAGAAGCTGGGAGGAAACCTGGAAAGGACTCTACCTCGGCTGGTATTGTAAGAAGGGTGCTGCGATGCTGCAGTGAGTGGGCTGCACGTTCTGCTGCCCTGCCCACTGACCTCAGGCACTGTCCTCCGTGGTCTTCTCACGGGACTCAGTGACAAGGACTCTCCACATGCCTTGAGATTATTGAGGGTACATTCCTGTGGGCCTATGGAGCATGAAGATCACCATTACTGGATTACCAGAACATCGTGTCCTGTGGACCTATGGAGCATGAAGATCACCATTACTGGATTACCAGAACATCGTGTCCTGTGGGCCCCTATGGAGCATGAAGATCACCATTACTGGATTACCAGAACATCGTGCTGCAGTCACTACAACCAACACTCCACAGATGGGATCTTCTGAAATTAAAGAGCTTCTGTTCAGATAAAGAGATTGTAACTCAAGCACAAAGACAACCCACAGAATGTGAGAAAATCTTCACTAACCACATATCTGATAGAGCTCTATTATCCAGAGTGCACAAAGAACTTAGAAAACTAAATACCAAGGTAACAAATGGGCCAATTAAATAATGGGCCTTGGAACTTAAAAGAAACTTTACCAGGGAAGAAATTGAAATGTCTAACAAATATCATAAAAAATTCTCCACATCCTTAGCCATCAGGAAAATGCAAATCAAAACATCCCTGAGATATCATCTCACCTCAGTCAGGATGGCAAAAATCCACAATGCAAATAACATCAAATGCTGGAAAGGATGTGGAGAGAAAGGAACTCTCCTACATTGCTGGTGGGAATGCAGGCTCATACAGCCACTCTGGCAAGCTAACTGAAGATTCTTTAAAAAGTTAAAGATTGAAATGCCATATAACCCTGCTATTCCACTTTTGGGAATAATCCCCCATACAGCAAAAATTCACCTCGATAGCACAAGCACAGCTGTGTTCATAGCAGCACTGTTTACAATAGCAATGTCATGGAATCAACCCAATGCCCAACAGTTGACGAGTGGATAAGGAAACTCTGGTACATTTATACAATGGAATACTACTTAGTCATCAAAAATGATGAATTAATGAAATTTGCTGGGAAATGGATGGAATTAGAAAAAATTATCTTGAGTGAAGTATCCCAGACACAGAAAAGTAAGCGCTGTATGTATTCCCTAATAAGTGGATCTTACTACCAAACCCACTTAGTGACACAGTCAAAGATAAATCTCTGTAATACCTACAGTAATTGCAAAGATTATAAGCAGTGAAGGAAGTGGAAGGAAGGCCTCACCAGAAACAAGGAGAGAGGGATCATGCTACACCAGAGATAATAGGCCACCATTGACAACTGCAAGTAAGTAATGAGACATCTGGTTAAGCTCACAGATTTTCCTTCCTGGTCACTTACATCTGATGAGGTATGATCTCACCTGAAAGGGAGGGCATAGAGCCCGGCAGATAGAAGGTAACCATCCTGCAAATGGGAAACTGACCCTCCCTCACTGTGGTCTCCTACTCTTTTTCTATCTACCTTTGAATCTGCTCTTATTATAAGACTCTATTTAACAGCCTTTTATTTCTGGCCAGGGTGTGATTTCCAATATCCATCAGGATGGAACCAAGGGTGGTGTAGGAGCAGCAAAACTGAAAAAAAAATCAACAAACCATAATTCGGAAAATCAGAGACACTACATCAACCACCTGGAACCAGGCCAGCTAATCTCTCCCATCCTTTAGCTCAGGGAAATTTGTGGAAGAGGGGGCGGTATAATTGTAAGAGCCTAAAGATGGAAGCAGCAATAATTTGCAAAATACTTCACACAAATTAGAGCCGAAGTAATCATAATAGGACTTTGCACTACCTGCACAATGACCAACATATCATTGAACCCACAAAGTCTAGCATGGATCCTTAGAGGCAAGAGATTAATAGAACTAGGATCCTTAGAGGCAAGGGATTAATAGAACTAGGACCCTTAGAGGCAAGGGATTAATAGCCACAATATACTAAAGGGGAATACAAAAAAGAGCTCTAGGCAATGCTACTGAGTCCTTACATGTCATCAGAGAGGGAAATTTGACATGCACACTAAAGGATTCTCCAGGAATGGGGGGAGAGGGGGCACTGGGAGAAAGGGAGGGAGGGGGGAAAGGAAGAAGGAAAGGGGGAAGAGAAGAAGGGGATTCAAGGAGGGGTGGAGGGAGGGAGAGGAATGGGGTACTTATCAACTTTGTATAAGTGGAAGAAATAAAAAAATATAAAAAAAGAACAGTGCGCTAACCCTGTCCTTCTATTTACTAGCATCTGTAGGTAATCCTTCTTCCCAAAGTAGACCACAACATTTGGAAACCAAGCTGGAACACACAGGATACAGAATTGGTAAGGTATTTGATTTAGAGCAAAAATACACAAGTTTGTGAATGAACCATGTAAGAAAAAGTCCTTTTATTTCTTTTGGAAAATTAATCACTAAAGAATGGACAATTTTGTTACCTTTTTTGTTCATATGTATGGTGTGTACATATGTGCAGGTATTCTCTCATGTGAGTAAGTGTGTGTCGTGTGTGTGTGTGTGTGTGTGTGTGTGTGTGTGTGTGCACATGTGTTCATCTGTCTTTGGCTCCAGAACTGCAGAATTATGTATACGAGCCACTACACCTGGGTCTTTTAAATGTGACTCAGAGTTCATAAGATGAACTGTGTCACATTCCCACCCCGGGTTCTGTCACTTGCATAGATGCCTTTCTGAGGGTGAATCTGAGGAATTCAACACAGAGCCTTGATCCTGTCAGGCAAGAGCATTGTACACTAGGCCAGTGAGCTGTATGCATTTCTGTTCCCCAGGAGGATGGAACTATATGGCATGGGCAAAGTCCCAGACAGAACAATGTAGCTGAGCATGGAGTCCAGGCTTGGGTAGCCGCTGTGGCTGCTCTCCAGAACATACAAAAGCTGTCCTGATTCAAGCCAAGGAAGAACACTTCTCTTGGTGGGGTGCCTGCGGTTCCCTCTGCTCCCAGTGCCCTCTCTGCCTCTAGGTGCTTTAGAATGGCAGTCAGAACTTGTGATCTGGTCAGTGCCAGAAAAGGGTCCCCTGTGTATGTGCCAGCAACTGGATTGCCAGCTCCCCCATATAAGTCTTTGTTCCTGCACTATAAAGTGGACACTCTCTTTCCCCCGCATGGTGTCTCTGGTGCCTGTCTCTATGTCCCTTAGCGGCACTGTCATCCTTGCCCCTGTCATGTCCCAGGAACAGCCCTGTGGCTGGGCCACTGCAAGGACCAGCAGAGCTCCTGGTCGCTGCTGCTGTGCCTACCAATGCAACAGGACAATTGGGAAAACATTTTCAGACTCACATTATCTTCCAAAATGTATATTACAAAACACCCTGTGACCTATTTTAAAAATGTACTTTCTACTTTGGCATCAACATTGAAATTCCAATGTGAAAGTGACAGTGATTGCTAATGATTCTAGGCATTACATTCATCTATATAAAATCTAAAATAAAAATATACACATTTTCAGAAATAGATGGCATAGTATTCCCATGCAGAAGTTAAGATTGTTACTGTATCAAAGATACTATTCATGGGGTATTCTTCATAAATCCTTTGGATTGTTTATGTAAAGGAAGAGAGACATAGTCAACAACACTCTTTTTTAAAAGTTCCAATGATTAAATGTAAGAGATGAGCTCAATTACTCAGAAGAAATCTTTCAAAGAATAGCAATGTCTGATTACCAAATAGAACACACCTGGAGAATTAAAGAACCTTCATTAATTATCCTGTAAAGAACAATTATGTGTTTGAACAATGACAAACAGAATTTTGTTTGGAGCTGGATACTTTCTAGTGAAGGAAAAGTAAGTAGAAGTGAATCAGAATAGAGTAGGAGAATAAGAAGTTTATTTCAATAGAGAGAATACAGAATTCTAATTTCAGACTGAGAGTTTATGAGAGAAATCATAGAAGCTGATGATAAATTCAATCCATGTGCAGACACTGAGGACTCCTGAGACTACAAGCATGAAGCTGAAATGAATGACAGACAGCTGTCAAAAGCAGACAGGGCTCACTGAAAAATTGTCGCTGATGCCCAGGCAGAGGCTCTTCAACCCTGCTCCGCTCTGCTGCCTGGCATCTCCAGGGTCTCCCGAGCAAGGCTGTCTTCAGGTTCATCCCTGTCGGGAGTGTCCTGCAGAGCCCTCTGCAGAACCAGCTTGAGGCTCTGGCGCTTCCGCTGCCTGAAGGAGCCAACGAAGAAATAAATGATGGGGTTGGCAGAGCTGTTAACACAGAAAAGGAAAATTGAAAGTTCATGATAATAACAAGGGATATTATGGTAAGGATTTAGAAACCCGTATATTAGGAAGTAATAGATGCCCACTGGCAGACCACAGAAGAGGAAGACCAGCACTGTGAGCAGGATAGTCACACACAGCCTGGTCATCCGAATGCGATGGGAACCACAGAATGTCCTGAGCACTAGAGCCAGACTGGACACAGGTACGATCCCAAAATAAAACAATCATGTATGTAGCAATGATAAAGTCAACTATGATACACCAATTTGTCAGAATAATGACACAGAAACACTCCTCCAGAATGCTCAAGAGCAGGGCTATGGCCCAGAGCAGCCCACATGTGATCTCTGAGGTGTGTTTGGGTCTGCGGCAGCGGTACCAGATGGGCCACAGGACGGACAGGCAGCGCTCTGTGCTGATGGCACTGAGCATGCTCAGGCCTGAGATTATGGGAAAGATTCCAATATTGAAAAAATATAAGACAAATAGATCGTCTGAAATGTGTGGGTAGATATATATCAAAATTGTGTTGATAATGAAGTAGCAGAGAATGATAGAGTCAGCTACAGACAAGTTGAGGATGTAGACCGAGACTGCGTTCCTTCTCATGCGGAATCTCAGGAGCCAGAACACGGCCACGTTCCCCACCATCCCGACCACAGCAATGATGAAGATCAGCCAGAGCAGGATCTGTGACACCCGAATACAACGTAGAAAATAGCTGAGGTCATCTTCACTTGTTTCATGGACGTCTGCTCTCAGGGATGGTGTGGTTGGATCCTGGGTCAGCGGTTCCCCACTGGTGTTCCTGGAAACACAGACATGACTTAGGCACTTAATGTGTCTTTCATTCTCAGCTTTCACTGCATTGGTGGAACTATTGTTTCCTTTTACAAGATGAAGAAATTGATGTTTATAGGTTTTGAGAAGCCTAATGAGAGCTGAGTCTCCTGTGATAGACTGTCAAACACAGCTGCTTTGTCTGTGCAGCTGGAGCCTCTGCCCTGCTCCAGCTCAACGTGCTCACAGGCTGGGCTCCTGTCATCCCACGCGGCGCTCTAGACCATTTTACTGCCTTACTGTTTGAACCAAAGCTTCCTGTGCTGGGTTTATGAGCTTGAAAGCACAAGCATACGGTTGTGTTAGCCCCACTATTACCAGGGTCCCTTCCAAGAAGGCAAAGACTTAGTTGAGTGGCATGAGCAGAATGTGGGCTTTTACTCAGACAGTTGTGGAACTAGCTGCTCCCAGGTATATCTCAGTTTTAGGCACTGAAGACAGGAACAATTTTATAGCATTATTATTTCTTCATTGGCTGAATGCATGCATGGAAAATCTTAGGACATAAGATGATGTAAGTAGAAAATAAAAATAGTAATACATTTAAATGCATTAGAATGGTTATATCTGACATGAAGACAAAAATATTGCTATTAAATTTTTATGATCATCTCTGTGTATATCCAGAATGAATTTTATATATTCTAAAAAGTGAGGCTGAGCAAGTCTTTTGAAGTGGAGATCCATTCAAGCTTTATTAATCATCAAGCAGCATTTGATTACAGACCCTTGGGATAGGATTTGTATCTAATCTGAATGCTGAGTAGAGCATAGAGAAGGAGGAAGTATGTGGAAGTGAAACCAGAGCATATTTGAAAAGAAGCATTAGAAATACGGGAACACCTCATGCAGGACTCCTGTGTGGTAACTGTGACAGGAGTAATATAAACCTGGCACACAATCGCACCACACTCTCGTCTAAAAGAGTTAATAGTCTTCTCTGACAATGAAACTTCTTTGCAGGGAATCTATGCAGAGAAGCAGACATGGTGCAGGGCTTGACTTGTGAAGAGAATCTGGTCTTAGTTTCAAATACAAGAGAAAGACATACTCTCAATCCTCCATCAAATGTGACAATGTATCAAGTTTACTCTGCCTTATCTCTTCTGATCCATCATAAAATATATGAGGTAAAAATGAATGTTTTGGCAGATTTAAGAGAACTGAGGTCGAGCATAAGCAGGATAAGTGATATTCCTGGGGCTCACACTGTGTGCATTGATATCACAATATCTGCCTTAAGTCCAGCAATTGTGACCTGTCTTCTGGACACATGGTTTCTATGTGTGGACTATAAGTGGGTAGAAGAAATTTTCCAAAATCATAATCAAAATGGCCTGGCTGTCAGAATTGCAGTTGAAAAGATAACTAAGGGAAAGCAACTGAAGACACATGAATGAAGGCACATCAGTGCAATGGATTTGGGAACAGAGTAGACAGACAGTTAGACGTAGTATAGAAGCTTGGTAAGATGGCGCTGCCAGGAGAGTTGCCAGCAGCCAAGCCTGACACCTGAGTTCTACACCAAGGTCCCACATGTTGAAAGGAGAGGACCAATTCCCATGAGATTTATTCTGACCTCCACACAGTTGCAATGAAAAGAGAAAGAGAGAGAGACAAGAAGCACAGAGACAGAGATATACACGGAGAAAGAGACAGAGACAGAGAGAGAGAGAGATTAAGGTAAGCAGGAATGAAAAAAACAGAATTGGGGGTATTTTGTTTTCCTTAAAGGTTTTCATATAAAATAAAGTATAATATTTGCAAATTATAATTTTTTGAACATTTATCCATAGCTTTGGGATCCAGCTTACTCACCATCACAGAAACTGCCAAATGGGAAAAGGACACATTCTACTGGGAAACAAAAGGTCACACGGATACTGTGCGTTCTCTTAGAGACCAGTTCCTTACTTTTTGACCTCCAACAGAATACAGTAGGAAAAGCAGATGTTCTGCTCTGCTCAAGTACCTTCACAGTTGAACCATTTAAAGATGTGCTTTTTACCTTATTAGATAAATATGAAGCTCTGTGAGGACAGTTCCATGCATCCTTCATTGCTGACATGCCTTACCCATAGCATGTTTTCTGTAAGGCTCTATTCTAATGTTGTAATTCACAGGAACAAACTGTGGCTTAAACACACAGAACTAATTTTTTGATAAAACATACTGAAGAGCAACCCATCAACACTCACAGGAGCCCTGGGGAGACTTCCCTCTATTCCCTGACCATCACCACTTATAAGAAGAGCACCCACAATCTCCTCATGAACACAGTCTTGAGAGGTCATCACGTTGTTGGGATCAATGAAAGGTTTGGTTCTCAATATCAAATATTCTTCATTTCTAAAGGACAACATGAATTTCACTTCCTATCATTTTTGTTGTCGAATTATAACTATACTCTCAAAGCCAAGGATACAGAAAAAATCTAATTATTGTATTAATATATTAACAGAAAGAGCATCTACCCTCAACCCCCCTCCTATCTTTCTGCTCCATTGGTATGATGATATAGGTAACAATCATGTTCACTACAGGATATTGTTTCCCATTTAGGTCTTGGAAACAGCACTTATGAAATTATTTGATATTGTGATGTGAAGCTCCAATTCAGATCTAAGGAGCCTTATTACATCATATTCTATTTGTGTACCCACCACATATTTTATTCAGTAAGGAGCATGTATTCCCTTCTTAAATTTCACTCCATATTGAAGGCATTTTTATCAGCATCAGCTATTCCTCAAGAAAAGTAACACTGAAGGAATTAAACATGACTATATGAACTCTGATGGGCATGAGATGCTAAACCATGATAAGGCTTGAACAAGGTCTAAAAGGAAATCTCGTGTCATAAAAACTCCTTACAGCTGTCTCTTAGCTGTCATCCCAGGAATTATATCCACTAAACAATAGTGAGATATTTTCTCTTTCTCTTTCTGTTTGTCTTAAGCAATTAGATGACCCTGCCCAGGGCACTGGGTGGTAGAAGAGAGGTTTCTAATTGTTTGCCTTCCTCTCTCTTGTGAGACTGTGTTGGAATAGCAGAGCTTCTTCACCTCCCTAGTTTTCCGATAATATTGAGATACAATTATCCCTGTGTCCTTCTTCAGTAACAACTCCTTCCATTTCTATTAAGGTCAAGAAGTGGAAAGTCTGCTTCATCATCTTCCCCTAGGATGAACCTCCATCCATATCCAGTGGACCTTAAACATACTCATTTTTGTAATATTTCCTTTATGAAGTGCTCCTGATAATTCTAATTTAGACCATCTATTTAGTCTCTGATGCTTCAGAAATAATAAAATCACATTGTAGACTACATGAGTAGGCTTGGGAGTGTAGGTGTTTGTGGGTGTGTGTAGAACGGGGCAATGTGTGTGTGTGCAGGTGTGTGTGTGTATATGAACAAGGGTGTATTTAGGGATCATCCTGGTTTGTTCCATATTCTTATTGCTTAGCTGTAGGTCTTTGAGATTATGTTCCAGGGCCAGAAGTGTGGGCTACCACCATTTGTGCCTTGCATTTTTATATCAGATGTGGGATAAAAAATCAGATCATTTTTTGGCTTGGGAAACAAAGGCATAAGACCTGAATCACCTCTCTAGCCTGAAATCACAGTATATTTTTCATGATTTACATTGTATTTTAAAAATAAGATAAATGAGAATTTAAGGTACAAAATTACATAGACCTTATGCCTCCCTTGCAGAGGAATTTATATTTAAATTATTTTTATATTTTAAAACATTGTATAAATCTATATATATTTCTTACAGATTTTTAAAGAAAAAATGCTTTCCTATTTATGATTGCAATGATGACAAATCTTGGAATTTTGTCATTACTTTTTGACAGTCAATGCTCAAATAATTTAAGACTTCTGTATTTTTAATTTATTTATCTTTTTCTAATTTTACAAGCTTATTGAGTACTTCTTCCTGCTTTCCTCCTCCCTCTCTCCCTCCCATTCCCTTCCCTTTCCTTCATCCATCCATTCCACTCCCTCCTACTCTCCAGCCTTTCTGTTTCTATGAACCCACCAGTTCCCTCTGGTTTCTCTACACCTGTGGAGTTTCAGGCCTTTTGTGGCATACCAATTTGCCTCTCTTCAGGTAACCCCACTGATAGGGCATTTCTTTTCACTCATTCAGCTTCAGTTCCTGAGGTTTCCACTGTGTGTTCTTATCTCTCTTGAGGTCCTTGATAGTCAATGGGGACCTGTTGATATGTCAGTTATGTAGGTCTGGTAAAGACAAGTGTCACTGGAGAGTGTTTTAATCATAGCAGTTCCTCCTTGAATGGACTATCTTGTCCAATGGGGAACATTACCATTGTTAGATTTCCTACAATCTCACGGTCCCCTTTCTGCGAGGTTTCCAAGGCCTTAGGATGGGGTAAGATTAGGTTAGTCTGATTCTGGGTGAGCCCTGGTGGGTCGCCAGTACTCTGCATTATGGCTGTTCATTGCTGTCTACTTCACTGCTCTTCTACTGTGGTAAGCTGCTCTTCTACTGCCTTAGACTGCATCCTGCCAGGGTGCTGAGATTCTCTACCTCTCTTCTAGAAGACTTCTAGGCTAAGTGTTAAGTGTTATTCAAATCTATAGGTATAATAACAGCTATTTATAGAGCACTTTGGTATACTGTCTTCCTACCTATAAGTTCATTGGCTATTATTCCCTGTTGATATATTTTCTTCTCGTTTTTTAGGTTCTTGGTTTAGTTAACAGTAAGAGGAATGTGTTACATTCTGACAAGTGGGTCTTGATTCCAATAAAAAAAAGCTATTGGTGTCTCCTTGATACTCATGCAATTATTACACTGGTGGTCACCTGTTGCAATGACAAAATCACAGTACTTTTAAGAATCAGAAAAATATTTTATTCTTTTATACAATCTTATTTCTGAGAAGAAATATATGCATATAACTTCCAACTTAAATGAATGGAAATACTACTCTTTCTGTTGTGGAAGATTGAAATGTTTGGGGAAAGTGGAGTGGAGAGATTTGTATTAGAAAGGAGAAAACTCTATCTAACCTCCAATAGAACTTTCCTTCGTAAGGAACTTTCTTCTGCCCACGCTCCTCTGCAGGAAGCACCAGTCCCACATGTAGCAGTGCACAGTAGAAGCTCTTAGAGACCTCCATAACAGGAAGACCATGAATACTCCTGAAATATGTCCTTACCTTTCTTCCATTTCCAGCCTAAACATCAAAATCTGACCAGAGCTCAACAAGAGACTTTCTCAGGCGGTGACTGCAGAATCCACTTCTTTCTGCTCTATCCTGGGATTTGCCTGTAGAAGAAGAATAAAAGTTTCTGACCAATCGAGGCTCATGAAAAATCTGGACAGCCCTGTGACTTCCTCTGCTTTTGCTGGGAACAAATCACACAGCAGAGACACTTTAATCTTCCCTCTCTGAGATGACTTTTGACATCTTTCCTGTTTCCACTGAGATCTCAGCCTTTCCCATTCCATTGTGTGCACCTCCTTGTAGTGCTGTTTTCCACGTCAGTAACCAGCTCCCTTCATAATTAGCAATATCAAGCCATGTGTCCTCAGTTAAATTGTTTTATAATTATAATAAGTGAAACACTGGGTCATTCAAAGTTCACTATGACTAGTTCCTCTTTTATATGTAGAAGAGTTTTGTTCCAGGTGACAAAAATATCCATGTGCTGATGGTCTCCTGTGTCCCAATCTCCACATAGCACCACTTAATACCCTTTTTCTTAATCTTACTTTCATTTTTGTTATCTGTGAACAGAAATGTTGTTTTCCTTCAATTAGCAGTTTAAAAAACTAACTGGATTGACTTCCCTACAAAATACCAGCAGGTCTCCCCTTGCACTTTGTGAAGTCTATTATTTACTTATGTCTTATGGTGCCTATACCATTGCTACATCCATTGAACAAGAGGAAAGAATGTCACGAGTTAGGACCATGAATGTAATATGACCTCTTGCTGAGGCAGAAATAGACTAGTTGTGGGTCAATGAGTCAGAAAATGCTTTGCTTCTCCACTGATGTGGCCCAACACACAATTCTATTTGAAAGTCAGAGTGAAGTCAAGAAATCATAATCTGTAAAGAAGTGGCTAAGTTCATGAATGGCAAGGGTAAATGTAATTGAAATTTTGAACTTTTCCCAAAATTGCTAAGTTAAATAAATCAGAGCAACACACAGCTTAAAAATAAGGAAAAGTACATTCAACCATGGACTGAACTTCCAAGCCAGGAACAAAAATGAGGCAGCTATTTTTCACTGCCAACTTGAGATGAGAATTAGATCTCTGATGAATTACTTAGTTAAGACAAGTCCTAAGCAAGCCTGTGGGAGATTATTTAATTCTTGTGGTGAGAACCAGAGTGTTTCCATTCCTTGTGCAGGTAGGTCAGATGGAGAGAAATAATTTGATTTGGAAAGAATGAGAAGTAAGAAAATATATGCCTCTCTTAGTCTTAATATGGACATGGCCAGCTCCCCAGGTTCCTGATGTTGGGGTGATCTTTGTTGCAGTAGTGATGGACTGGAAACTACAGAATTGTGGGAATAAATGAAAGTCCCCTTATTTTCCTACTGTGTTGTTTGTATTTTCTTTTCTTTTTTTGGCTTATTATTATTTTTTTCCCACTCATACAAACTTAATAGGTACCCTGGTCCCCTGCCTCCCTCCACCCCTCCCTGGGTCCCCTTGCTCCCTTCCCCCTTTTCCCCTTCCTTTCGCCCCCCTTCCTCCCTTTCTCCCAGAGCCCCCTCCTCCCCCAATCCCTAAAGCATCCTTTAGTGTGAATATCAATCTTCCCTCTTTGTCCTCCACTCTACTGAAGTGTAAGGACTCAGTAGCATTGCCTGGATCCCTTTCTTGTGATCCCCTTTAGTATGGGAACACTACTGTGACTGTTAATCCCTTGCCTCTAAGGATCCTAGTACCTGTGATCCATGCTAGACTTTGGGAAGTCATTGATATGTCAGTCATTGTGCAGGTCCTGCAAAGTCCTATTATGGTTACTGAGGCCCTAACTTGTGTGGAGTATCTTGCTATCTTGGTCCTCCCCATCTTTAGGCTCTTACAATCTTACCGCCCCCTCTTCCACAAATTTCACTGAGCTTTAGGATGGGGAAAGATTTGGCTGGTCTGGTTCCAGTGATTAATGTAGGGTCTCTAATGTTCTAAATTATGGTTTGTTGTTATTTTCTGTTTTGCTATTCCTGCACCACCCTTGGCTCCATCCTGATTGGTATTGGATGTCATCTCCTAGCCAGAGACAAAAGGCTGTTAAAATGGAGTCTTACTATAAGAGTAGATTCAAAGGTAGATGGAATAAGAGTAGGATACCATGGGGGCAGTCTCCCATTTGCAGGATGGTTACCATCTCTCTGCCAGACTCTATGCCCTCCCTGACTGGTGAGATCAAACCCCCTCAGTTGCAAGTGACCAGGAAGGAAAGTGAGTGAGCTTAACTAGATGTCTCACTGTATTTTCTTATGAGACATGGAAATGTGAGACTGACACACAGAATAAATCTTCCCCCTTTAGTTTTTGCGTTAGATATTGAGCCACAATGATGCAGAGGCACCACAAGGCACCACGGCTGCTGATTGGTAAACACCGAAGCATCCTTCAGTCACTGAGAAAATGACCTTTGACTGTGGTCATTGTCGATCACAGTGAATCTTTCTTATATGAAGTTGCCTGTCTTGCTGTCACTTTTTTTTTTTTGGAAACTGTTACTATTCTGGGAGTCTTCATGTAGCTCATGTTAGTTCTTTCTTGATTGTTGTGTTGAAATCAGCAGTGAGGTCAGGTGACAGTGACACCTTTGACAGAGACTTTTCTGTTATGGATCAGTCTCATCAATTGTTACTATTGTCATGTTTTCTGCTTCTTCCTGAATTAATCACAAAGTGAATTGGTGTGAATTTGTTCAGGGAGCTGTCCGTTTCTTCAAGGTTGTCAACTATTTCAACAGTAAGTAATTCATTGTAATCTCTACTAATGTTTTATATTTCATTAGTGTTACATTTAATGTCTCTTCTAATTTTATCTGATTCTTGTCTTTCTCAAAATTAGTCTTGCTTAATACACATCATTCTGGTTTATTTTAAGACATTTATTATTGTCTGTGAATATGAATTTTTTATTTCTAGTCTAACCTTTATTCATTATTTTCCTTTACTAATTTTCATCTATATGACTGTTTTCTTGTTTGCCCAAGGTTAGAGGAAGCACTGGGCTATGATGAATGAAGACCCTTGCTTTCAATGCCCAGCACCAGAAAAGGAACGTAAGGAACCCAACAGAAACTTTCAAGTCCAACTGTTTGTTAGACCTGAATTCACTCATATTAATGTGCATTTAGATATTCATAGTCTACTATGGGTTTAAAACTAAAAGACTGAAGTGCATGAAAGAAACAGGGAGAACTTGGGCCAGGGACTGACTCATCAGTCCAAACACTTTCCACAGAAATAAAAGAACCAGAGCTTATATCAAAAGATCCCACCTGAAATACCCGGCAGGTGTCAAGCCCTGCCTGTAATTCCAGCCTTAAAAATACAGTGTTATGTGGAGGTTTTCAGTTTTCCAACTCGGCAGTGCTGAGAGTTGTCAACATTACTGTGCTACTCAGGATATCTATCCTGTCTGCTACCTTTTTCTACATCGCTAAATTTATGGAGATCAGAGTTAACATAAATTCTTTTTTGTTTCTTTTTTAAGTCCGTTGGTGTAATCTCCTTCCACACAATGTTACATGTAGGGAATGCGGTGACAGTTGCTGTCACACAAATGTCCTCATAAACATGCCAGTATTAGCAAGGACGTCTTCTTCCCCTAGGTATTCTTCAGTTTAATTACATTCACCTTTAATATGAATCATTACTGTGTGCTAATAATATGGAGAATAGTGGATAACATTAGCAAACAAATTTTAAGTAATGATTTAAATTATTCCGTTAGAATTTCTAATACTGACCCAGACAAAAATTTGAAATAGAGGACATTTTTAAAGCAAAGATAACAAGTAGCAGCTGTCCAGGTGGTTTAATTTTAAGAATATGCACGTGCCTGCCCCAGTGTGTGCATTAAGAAAGCAGCAGATCTGCTCCTTTGCTGGAGCTGAATGACCATGTAAAGAGCATCTTGGGGAGAGGCCTCAGGCCAGGGAAGACCTGTGTCACCACTTTGTCTTGCATGGCCCAGCTGACCAGCTCCTCAGTTGTTGAAGAGGGACCTTCATGTTTCCCACTTTTCCTGCTGCAGTGCAAGCGGCCCCTTGCACACTCCATGAGAGGGGAGTGGTACAGATAGGAAGAAAAAAGAGACAGACATTAGAGAATAAGCTCTTAAAGTCTTACCTTTCCTGGGTTCTTCTCGTAAGTGAAAAACTGCTGTGTGCTAATCAGAAGAGGGTCCTGGGTTGGTAGCTACTGAAGGGCACTTCCTGTCCTGGAGGGGAGGCCCAGAGCTGAGGGAGGCTCATCAAGATGTGGGACAACCTTGTGATTTCCTGCACAGGGTTCTGCTGACAAGGGAGAGAAGGGCGTCCGTTGAGTTCTGTTCATCACGAGATGTTTCTCAGCATTTGGTCTGACTTTTTTATTCCTATCTCTCAACTAATTTTCTTCTCCTTCCAGTGAGTTCTGTCTCTGCAAGTGGTTCTGGGTGTGGATTCTCTGGTAGTCATCTAAGCCTTTAGCCAACGATGTGAGCTAGTATTATGAAGGAAGAGTTTACTGTCACTCAAAGCCTTTCATGACCTGCCCATGTTTTACTTTACCTGGGCAGGAGCAGGCACTGACTGCTCTGCATCAAATTAAATAGAATGAATTCCTGAATTGTATTCTCGAAGTAATCTTCTTGATCTAGTTATGCTTCTAATTTCTTTCATTTCTTTGCTGGAATTTGGCACTGGTCTTCCTGTACCAAAGAAAACTGCAGAAGCTGCTGGGGGGAAGGAGGAATAAACACAAGCCCCTTAAATGGCATGAGATCTTCATGTCGCAATGGGAATCACCATGGCAACAGGAGACCGCCAGTGTAATAGTGGCACGAAGAGCAAGGAGACATCTGACAGCATTCTGATGGGACTCAAGACCTGCTTGTCAGAATGTTACTGTAAACTAGAACAAGAACCAAAAAAAGGGAAGGAAATAGATCCAAAGAGAAGACAGCCAATAAACCTGTAGGTAGCTTCCTGCACCAAACTGCTCTGTAGGCAGCTGTTATTATACCCATAGAATGGGAATGTACAGTGGAAACCTTTGGGTCTAAAACTGGATGAGTAAATGGAAATGCACACATCAGTGGGGTGGCCTGAAGAAAGGGAACTTCCTATAGTATGGCTGCCTGAGCCCACGCAGGAGCAGACAAGCCAGACTGAACCCTCAGGTTCATAGAAGCACATAGGCAGAAAGGTGAGAAGTAGTGGGACGGAATGGTGAAGGGAAGGAAGGAATGGGAGAGGGGAGGTAGGGATGCTGTGGGGAATATTTAATATGTTGGTAAAAGTAGAAAAAATAAATAAAAATGGCAAAAAATGTTGGTCAGAGAGGTGTTAAAGGCCCCTAAACATTATAGCCTTTTGCCACTGCTCTTGGTTGCTCTCCAAAAGCTGTCACTAATACCTTTTACTGAAGATGCAACACAAATTGATTATAGTACATGGACTAAATATATCAACTGAAACTTTTCTCAACACTTTCTCCTTACTGGATAGCTTACACAATACCAAGAAATTCTGCTTAAATTTATTTGTAACAATGATAATGTCAATTACCTTCCATGAATGTACAAAAATTTTAAGATAACTATAGAATTTGAATTTGACTAGGGCTTAGAAAGCATCCTTAGCATGGTGAAGATTCCTATGGCACATGAACAATGTTGAAGAACAGAAAGATACTGCTCACAAAGACATAAAAGGCAGCAAAGAAGAAATTATGAAACTTAAGTCATGCTACAAAGAGCAAAGAGCATCGTCTAGGACTATTGGTCAGCAAAGGAGACAAAGTCTAGATGATATCATCAGGTTGAATTTGTAGGCTCAATAAGACGAGTAGCATTAATTTCCCAAACCAAAAAAAAATTAAAAAAGATAAAGGAATAATAGAAATCATATCACCACAAACTTAAGCTCATTATACAGGATATAACATTTACATTCAAAATGCCAAAAAGAAAAAGGGAAAGGAATAATGTTTGATGTCACTTTGGTTGAGATTTTGGGAACATGTATTTAGTGAGAGCTGCTCTTCATTGTCTACCTAACTGGATGAATCATCTGGATAACAGAACCCTGGCCCTACTTTTGATGGTGTCCTAAGATTGAAAACTTGGATAGGAATACCAACCTGGAAGCAGATGGCATTTTTCAATGCAGAGTTGATTATGAGGTGAGGAACAAATATAAAGAAGTCTTTAGATAGAACTGTGTTGCCTGACTACAATTGCTGCTGATTATTTTTTAAAACACTTACTAATTTTTTCTTTTCTCTTCCCTTAGTCCCCATCCGCATCCCCCATCCTCTTCCCCTGATAATCCTTCATCTCCCCTGTCACACTCCTTCCTGTTTTCAAGTCTTTTCACATGTGAGGCTCCCTGTGCTTCATCTAGTTTGTCATTCATGTCATATGCCTGACATGATTGAAGCTCCAACAAGTGTTCTTAGATCAGTGGATACACCATTAAGGACAACATCATGCTTTTCTTCCCTATTCTTCTCGTGAATCTCTCAGGAGCTGTGGAGCTTCATGAGATCTTTCCTGTCTCCTGGTGAGACATTGATAGGACGGTTCCCATGCACTTCTTGTTATGTCTAGGAGATAGTGTCTGCTCTTATAGTCTTACCCCCCTTCTCCTGAGATGTTACCTGAGCCTTGGGGCGCGGGCGTATGCGAGTTGACATCCTGATGAGGGCCAAGCAGTCCACAGTCACTTGTTTTCCACGAGCTGACCAGCTATGTTTTTCTGTAGTCGACACCTACTGCTCAGAAGGAGACTTCTGGGATGAGTGTTGAGTGCCTCTCCAACCTGTGGGTATAATAGCCAATGTTTAAAAGGCAGTTTGGTGTAATGTCTTCATAGCTAAACTTTCTCTTTTGCTGGGACCTATGTCCTTGCCTTTCTCTGTTTCTTGCTCTAGTTTACAGGAATGTGGTTCTTGTGACAAGAGGTTCTCTTTTAAAAAATAACAGTTTCTGCTTTTACGAGCATGTGGAGCGTTCATCCCAGCTTCCCTCCCTCCCCCTGCTCCGGTTCCCTTCCTTCACATTCTGTACAACTCTTCTGCTGCATTCTGTTATGGACTTTAAGGTTCCCTTTAGCTTGTCTACTCCTGTATGAGTTCAGGCCTTCTTAACGTAACAGGTTACCTCCCTTCAGGCCACCCCACTGATGTGCGTATTTCCCTTCACTCATCCAGCTTTAGATCCAAAGGTTTCCACTGTGAGTTTCCATTCTATGGGTACAGTAACAGCTCCCTACAGAGCAGTTTGATATACTGTCTTCCTACATATAGATTGCTTGGCTGTCTTCTCTATTGATCTATTTCCATCCCTTTTTTAGGTTCTTCTTCTAGTTTACAGTAACAGAGATGGGTGCCATTCTGACAAGTGGGTCTTTAATCCAATCAGAAAGCTGTTGGAGGTCTCCTTGATACTCATGCCATTATTACACTGATGGTCACCTGTTGCCAGGGTGATTCATTTTATAATTTATAGATCTAATGCCATTTATGGGCTTGTGATTATTTCTCTCCCACAGAACCTTCTACAGTATTCCTTGGTACTGTGCAAGCTCTCCAACAAGGAGAAAGTCCTCAGACCAGTTCCACTTGATATATTTTGCCCATGTACTATGATCCACTTGTGTTGCATAATAGGATCTTACTGACAGTAATAGGGTCTTATTGACAGCTTTTGAAGAGCAACCAAGAGCAATGGCAAAAGCTTATAATGTTTGGGGGCCTCCTGATTAACAATTTTATCAGGAATGCCACAGTCCTGTTACTTCTAGTACAATTTTGTCCCTGGGTTCTAAGTGGATCAGCGCAAGGCTTTTTTCCCCTGTTTTCCTCACTCTGTGCTCCTTTGCATAGAGGTTACTCATTCATATTCCTTTCTTTGAAAGACATTTTTGAAGTATTACTGGCATAAGATGTTCCTTTGGGGTTGCTTTCTATCTTTTTTACATGTTTCCCTCTCTCCTATCTCACACGTCCCTCCTCTCATTCCCCACCATGCATTTTCTCAATTATTCCCTCCCTAACTCTAGTCCTGATATTCTAAATCTCCCCTTTAAAAGACTGTCTCAACCAGCACTGTGAGAGAGAAAGGTGGGCATGCTAGGAACTGTGAGCACCACCTGAGTGCCAGGCAAAGGGAAGCTGGGAAAGAGAAGTTGGGAGCAATCCTGGAAAGGACTCTTCCTCAGCTGGCATGTTAAGAGGGGTTCTGCGGTGCTTCCGGGAGTGGGCTGTAGATGCTGCTGCTGTGCTCACTGGCATCAGGCACTAATGCCCCTGCCCTTCTTATGGGACTCAGCACCAGTGACTCTCCAGAGTGCATTGAGATTATTGAGGGTACAATCCTGTGGGTTCCTAAGGTTTTTGTAGAGTGAGGATGACCATTATTGAATTATCAGAACATTCCAACAGCCCTATCATTCTATTTACTGACATCTGTAGGTCATCCTTCTTTCCAGCCAATGTGGACTACCGCATTTTGCAACTGAACTGGAACACACAGGATACACACAGGATGGTAGTGTGTGGGATTTAGAGGCAGAGGACACAAGGTTTATGAATGAACTGTATAAGAACAGCAGTCGTATTTCTCTGGGAAACTGATCACTAAAGAGTAAGCATATTTGTAGGCTTCATTTTTTTTGTCCATATCTATGATGTGTGCATATATGCATACATTTATTCCTCTGTGTGTGTGTGTGTGTGTGCATGTGCAGATGTTTGCATTTTTATGTAGAAAGCAAAGGACCACCTCAGGTATCATCTTCAGTTGTTGTCCCATTGAGCTGGAGTTCAACAACTGGAATTTTTCTGGCCATCAAGCCTCAGAGATCCATCTGTCTTTGGCTCCAGTAGTGCAGAATTACATGTATGAGCCACTGCACTTGCATTTTACATGGTTTTGGGTGATGCGACTCAGAGTTCATGAGATGAACTGTCATCCCTCTAGCCTGTCATTTGCATAGATGTCTCTCTGAGGGTGAATCTTAGGAAATCCACACAGAGCTTTGATCATGTCAGGCAAGAACATTGTTCACTATGCCAGCGAGCTGTATTCAGTTCTGTTCCCCAGGATGGAACTACACAGCATCAGGAACGTCCCAGACAGAACAAATGGAAAAACATTTTCAGGCTTACACTATCTTCTTCTACATATCCCTCTGTAACCTATTTTATAAAGTGTCCTTTCTACTCTGGCATCAACAGTGAATGCCAGTGGCAAATTGAGAGTCACTGCAAATAATTTCAAGCATTACCTTCATCTGTGTAAAATCTGAAATAAAAATATATACATTTTCAAAAGTAGATATCATAGTATTCCTAGATAGAAGTCAAGCTTGTTACTATATCAAAGACATTATTCCAGGTGTATTCTTCATAAATCATTTGAATTGTTTATATAAAGGAAGAGAGATATAATCGACAATGCTCTTTTTTAAAATTCCAATGATTAAATGAAAGACTTGAGCTCATTTATTCAGAAGAAAGCTTTCAAAGAATAACAATGTCAGAACACAGAAAAGAATCCAATTACCAAATAGAAGACACCTGGAGATATATAAAATATTTAATTATCCTGTAATGAACAATTATGTGTTTGAATGATTACAAACAGAATTTTGTTTGGAAATGGATTCTTTCCAGTGAAGGAAAAGCAAGTAGAAGTGAATCAGAATAGAGTAGGAGAATAAGAAGACAATAAGATAAGTTTATTTCAATAGAGATGGTACAGACATTCTAAATTTAGGCTGAGAGTTTCTGAGAGAAAACACAGAAACCATTGATAAATTCAATCCATGTGCAGACACTGAGGACTCCTGAGATTACAAGCATAAGGCTGAGATAAATGACAGACAGCTGTCAAGAGAAGACAGGGCTCACTGCAAAATTGTCGCTGATGCCCAGGCTGAGACTCCTCAGCCCTGTTCCACTGTATAGCCTGGCATCTCCAGGGTCTCCCAAGGAGGGCTGCCTCCAGGTTCATCTGTCTCTGGAATGTCCTGCAGAGCCCTCTAGAGAACCAGCTTGAGACTCTGGCGCTTCCACTGCCTGAAGGAGCCAACCAAGAAATAAATGATGGGGTTGGCAGCGCTGTTAACACAGAAAAGGAAAACTGAAAGTAACGCATAATAACAAGGGAGATCATAGTGAAGATTTAGAAGCCAGAATATTCGGGAGTAATTGATGCTTATTGGCAGGCCACAAAAGAGGAAGACCAGCACTGTGAGCAAGATCGTCACACACAGCCTGGTCATCCGGATGCGATGGGAACCACAGAATATCCTGACCACTAGAGCGAGACTGGACCCAGAGAGAATGACAAATAAAACCTTCAGGTATGCGGCAATGAAAAAGTCAAGTGCCATACATAAATTATCAATACTTGGAAGATTAATGGTACAGAAGCATTCATCCAGAATGCTCAACAACACGGCTACAGCCCAAAACAGCCCACATGTGATGGCTGAGGTGTGTGTGGGTCTGCGGCAGCGGTACCAGATGGGCCACAGGACGGACAGGCAGCGCTCTGTGCTGATGGCACTGAGCATGCTCAGGCCTGTGATACTGGGAAAGATTCCCATAATATTGCAAAAAAATAAGAAAAATAGGTTTATAAAAATGTGTGGGTAGATATATATCAAAATTATATTGATAGTGAAGTAACAGAGAATGATAGAATCAGCTACAGACAAGTTGAGGATGTAGACCAAGAATGCATTCCTGCTCATGTGGAATCTCAGGAGCCAGAACACGGCCACATTCCCCACCATCCCGACCACAGCAGTGATGAGGATGAGCCAGAGCAGGGTCCGTGACACGCGATCACAATGTAGAAAATAGCTGAGGTCATCTTCACTTGTTTCATGGACGTCTGCTCTCAGGGATGGTGCGGTCTGCCCCTTGCTCAGCAGTCCTTCAGTGGTGTTCCTGGAAGCACAAACGTGACTTATGCACTGAATGAGTCTTCCATTCTCTCATCCTCAGCTTGCTGTGCATTTGTAGAACTGTTGTTTCCTTTTAAAAGATGTAAAAATGGATCTTGTCAAAAGCTTGAGTGAATGAGTCTGCTCTTGAGCTCGCAGCAGCTGTCAACCTCCATGATGTTTACAGTGACCTAGGCTTCCTCCAACTTCTGCTGCCAGAGCCATCCCTTTTCCACCATGAAGGACAATTTTTCCCCTGTGGAATTGCAAGCTGAATAAATCTCTCTCTTCCTGACTGTGTCTCACAGCAATAAAGAAAGAGTAACTGCTATAGGAGGTCAGAGGACAATCTCAGATGTCATTCTCAGGTGCTGTCCATGTGTTGTCTCTCATTCTCTCATTCAGGCCAATTAGGTCTGACTGTTGGGTTAGTAAGTTCTATCTGTTTCGCCTCCAGACTGATGAGAGCATAAATATTTTCCACCATGCCTGGCTGTTTCACACAAAGTCAGGTGATATAACTTGGGGGTTCCAAGATGAACAGTATGTCATGTCCCAAATCTGAATTATTTCATTTACATAGTTATCATTCAGTGAACAAATCTAAGGAATAAATCCTGATATGTGAACATTCTACACAAAAGCTTCACATACCATACCAGTCAGATGTCTTTAATTGTGCTCCTTGGAATGACGGACCTATATTTTGGGGAAAGCCTCATACTGCACAATAGCTGCAACATTATAGTTTAAACTGTCCCAAAGTGTTAAAAAAATCCTGTGACTTTTAAAATATTTGCAATGTATTTTCCACTTTGCTATCAATATTGATATTGCAGACATATTAGCAATGAGCTCAGAGAATTTTAGGCATTATATTCATCTGAATAAAAGCTATAAAGAAATGCATGGACATTTTCAAGATGGAGACTATAGTCTTCATGGACAGATGCCAAACTTGTCATTGAGTCACAGAGAAGTATTCTCAAGATGTTCTTTATGAACCCTTTGTATTTTTCATCTACAGAAAGAGACTTACCTTTAACAATACAAATTAACAAAATTAACAAATTAACAAAACTTCCAAAGTCAAATCAAAGCTATGGATTCATTTACTTAGAAGCGAGATTTCAAAGAACAGCAACATTCTAATCACACAACAGAAATTGAATTCCCATAGAAAGATAGCTGAAGAGAAAAAGAATCTTCTTTAATTACTAGGTGTTAGACTATTATTGTATAAACAATCAAAAAATCAATGCTTGCTTGGAGATGTTATTTTCAGAGAAAGAAAAGGTAACCAGTGCTGAAAGAGAAAAGAATAGAAGAATAAGAAGATAGTAAGCTTTGAACAGAAGGACATAAACATTCTAACTTAAGATTGAGGGATTCTTAGAGAAAACACAAAGAGCAATGATAATTAAATGCATGAACAGACAATGAGGACTCTTGATCTTTGCAGGCACAAGGCTGAGATGCAGTAGAACAAACAGGTATCTAGTGCATCAGGCAGGGCTCACTCCAGAGCCACCTCTGATATCCAAGCCCTGCTCCGCTCTGCTTTTTGACATCTCCAGCGTCTCCCTCAGAAAGCTGCTTCCAGTGTCATCCCTCTCCGGAGTGTCCTGCAGAGCCCTCTGGAGAACTAGCTTGAGACTCTGGCATTTTTGCTGCCTGAAGGAGCCAATGAAGAAATAAATGAAGGGGTTAGCAGAGCTGTTAACACAGGACAGGAAAATTGAAAGTGAATCAAAATAACAGGGGAGATCAGATAGAGGAAGGTGAAACCTGTATATTAGGAAGTAATGGATGCCCAATGGCAGGCCACAAAACAGGAAGACTAGCACTGTAAGCAGGATGGTCACACACAGCCTGGTCATCCGGATGCGATGGGAACCACAGAATGTCCTGACCACTAGAGCCAGACTGGACCCAGAGAGAATCACAGATAAAATAATCAGGTATGTGGCAGTAATAAAGCCAAGTGTCACAAAGCAACTGTATTCCATTTGTATATATTTAATGATACAGAGACACCCATGTAGAATGCTCAGCATAATGGCTATGGTCCAGAGCAGCCCGCACAGGACAACTGATGTGTGTTTGGGTTGGTGTGAGCGATACCAGATGGGCCACAGGACCGACAGGCAGCGCTCCATGCTAATGGCACTGAGCATGCTCAGGCCAGTGATATAGGAACACGTTATCACAGTAGTAAAAAAAATAAAGAACAAGTAATTCTTGAACGGATATGAAGTGATCTGAATAGTAATGATGAAGGTAATAGACAAGCAGAGGGTGATGGAGTCAGCTGCAGCCAAGTTGAGGATGTAGACGGAGACCGCGTTCCTTTTTATGCGGAATCCGAGGAGCCAGAGCACGACCACATTCCCCACTATCCCGACCACAGCAGTGATGAGGGTGAACCAGTCCAGGGTCTGAAGCTGCATGTGACAAGGTGAAGAATTGTTCTGGTAATTTTCATTTGTTTCAGTGACTTTCGTACTCAGGAATGGTGTGGTTGAATCCTTGTTCAGCAGTCTTCCACTGGTGTTCCTGGAAACATGAATATGACTCATGGATCTACTGTATGCATCTGAATTTCAGTTTGCATTGTATTGCAATAATTATGATTTCCTTTTTAAAGACATAGAAATGGAGGATTACATGGGTTGAGAAGCCTGTTGAGTCCCGGAGACACTTGTGATAGAGATTCTCATGCAGCACTGCTTTGTCTGTGCACTGGAGACTTGGCCCTGCAGCTCAAGGCCTCCAAACAGCATAGCTGCATGTGTGGCCTCTGCTGTGACACAGACATGCCATCCAGTGGGTCAGAGCTGTGAACTCCTCAGTACTAAAGCTTGAGCTGGAGATTTTGAACATAAAAGCACATGGACATGATCTTGATTCTCCCAAGACTATGAGGATCCCACCCAAGGAATGAAAGAAAACTTAGTCTAGAGATATGAGTAGATTGTGAGCCCTTTCTAAGACACTCACGATGACAGCTGGGCCTTTAAATGCCTCCTGAATCAGGGATGGAAACACAAATACTTTTATAGTCACCATTGCTTATTATGTCTGAGTAGATCAAATCCAGCAATGAAATAAATGCAAGTTTTGTTACTGTTACTGCAACTGGGACTTTTGTGGGAAAATATGGGAAGTTGATATATCCCTTTAGGAGACAAGCTTTAGTAGTATTTTCACCATTTTCTGTATTAGAAAGAACTAATATGAACTACACTGAAAACAGAGGGCAAAGCAGTCTTATCAGCATGGTGCTTACTCTCCATCTTTCATAAATTTTAAAAAGTTTTATATTAATCAGTTCAAATGCTTTTTCCTTGCTAGAAAATCAAGACAAAGTGTTTTTATAACATGATGGGAACATTTTTATGGCACTTGTCAATCTTTTTATTTCTTCAATGAATAAATTCATGGATATAGAGCTTTATAATGTGATGATTTTAGATCAGTGGATGGAAAGCTTTTAAAAGTTCCCCAGATTATAAGTATGGTAGCAGTCAGAGTTTTGGATGAAAATCAAATGTAGCAGAAGGTAATTTCAGAAACACAAAAGAAAATACATTGATAAAATAGAAATGAAAACAGAAGTGAACTGACAATTAGACATAGCACAGAGGTCAGTAAGAATGTTCAGGAAAAGAGCTTGCAACTCAGCCTCATGACCTGAGTTCAAATATAAAGACTACACAATGGTGGAAGGAAGGAACCAACTCTCCCAATTTGACTTCTGGAGTTCACCTGTACACCATGACAAGTGCACGCATGAACACACACAGAGAGACACAGGAAATAAATGTAGAAAGCAAAAAAAACAGAATCTGGTTCTTCTGTTGCCCTTCAGAAGGTATCTATAGTTAAATACAGCTGTTCATACCTTCCTAGTCAACATCATTCACCAGTGCAGCAGACTTGCACATGGAAAGAGGACTCAGGCTCTGGAGGACAGAGAGGCACTCAGTGCATACTCTGTCCTGGGTTCTCCTAGAGAGACAAGCTCCCTCACTCTGGTGGTCTTTACTTGGAAGCAGAAGGAAAAACAGATGCTGCTTCAGCTCAAGACACTTCCTGGTTGGATGTTTCAATGATGTGACTTTTGTCATTTTATTTAAACATGATGAAATCTTGTATAATAGAATTAATAGAAGGAATATACCTCCAACTCTGCCCCAAGCTTTCTTCTCCCAAGACTGACATCTTGATAACTACATGATGGTCATCTTTTAGGTATTGAATCATCAATTTTAAGTTCCTTTAATCCTATGTTGTGACACTCCAACCCTAATCTACCAGGCCTCATTATATCATTTTGTATTGAGTAGTGGCTCTCATCATCTAGATTATAAGATGTTTCACCATGCATTTATATTTACATACACCTTAAATATGCCAGTGTTAGTAAATTATCATGAGATGTTCCAAATAATTGCAATTTGAAGTATCTCTGTCTTAGGCGATGCTTCAAAAAAAAAAAAAACTAGCTACAATAATTTTTTAGTATCAAGACACTGTAGAAATCTCTTCTATACCATCTCACATTTAAGAATTAATATATGTACATACCTTCTTCCTAAAATGAATGTAAGACAGGACTGTCTCTCTTTCATGTATCACTGAAATGTTTGGGGAAAAGTGAAGTGGGAAGAGAGACTTGTATAAGAAGGAAGCAAATTCTGTTTAACCTCTCTGATGACTAAACTTCAGAAGGACACACTTTTCTCCCACCCTTCTCTAGAGGACGAACCAGACCCCTGCATGTAGCACATGGTAGAAACTCATAGAAAACACCATAACGGTCACTCTCGGGAAGTTCTTGAAATAAGTCTTACCTTTCTTCCATTCTCCTGTCGAGAGTTTGGGAGCCGAGCAGTGCTGAAGAAGAGTCTGCTTCTGACTTTGTGTCTCCAGAATCTATTGAGTTCTCTGATCTGGCATTTGTCTATAGAAGATAAATTAAAGCTTCTGACCAAGTGAGGTTTATGATCCTGGCTGTCCCTGAGACTTCCTCTACCTGCTCTGGAAACAATTCACAGAGCAGACACTTGAATCTTTCCCTCTCTAAGATGATTTTTGGCATCATCCCTGTTTGCACTCACATCTCAGCCTCTCCCATCCCATTCCAACCACTTCCCTGTAATTGCTGTTCTCTTCTGGAATGATCAGCCCCATCATAAGAGGCAGCATCAAACAGATATCTTGAGTCATGGGTCTTTATAACTAAACAATTAGCAAAATAATTTATCCTTCAGGGCTCACCACGACCAAACCACAGTTCCTTTTCTGCATACAGAACATGAGTGCATTCATTCGTGTAGCTTTGTCCCAATGTATATGAAAATGAATGCATGGTGGTGGTCTTCTCTATCCTACCCTCCTGACGGCATCGCTTGCCATCAAATCTCAGTTTCGTATTATTACTGTTACTATCTAGAAACAGAAAAGTTGTTTTGTTCAATTCATCAGTTTTAAAAAGTGATTTAACTGAGTTCCCTTACAAAATTCCAAGAATTCAGCTAATGTAGCATGATCTTCTGCTCCCTTCTCCACTGTCATTTACTTGTGTTCTTACTTACAGCATAGATACTTTTGTCCCTTCAGTGAATAAGGGTGAGTGTCCTACCAAGGACAAAAGATATCATGACCCAGGAGAAGTAAGTCAGTGATTAAGAAAGTACTTCGTTCCTTTTAACTGGTATGTCCCAGTAAGCCATTCTATGTGAAAGCTACAGTGAATAGTTAAGACATCCATAATCTATAAGAACTCAGAAAGTTAATGAATGACAAGGACAAGTGTAACTGAAAATTTGAACTTTTGTCTCAAAATTCTAAATATATCAAAGAAAACATACTGTGAAGTAATAGAATGAAGTCCACTTGACCTAGGATTAAACACCAAAACCATTAGCCAGCAAGAGGCATTTAGTCTTAGATATCAACTTCACAGTTGGGAATTGAGTCTGTGGGGGACAAAAATGAAGAATTATTTAGTTAAGTGAAGCTCTGAGCAAAACTGTGGGAGATTATGTAAGTGATATTGGAAAATTCAGAGAGCTGTGGATGTGACCATTCTCTGGACAGGTGGATAAGATGGAGAGAGAAATGAGTGGTTTAAGACAGAATAAATAGAAATTAAGCTCCTTATCAGTTGTTTATGTGGATATAGTGTGACCAGTTCCCTAGGCTCCTAAATGTGTATATAAACTCTCCTGTCCACAAAATGAAATTTATTTTCTCCATTATTGTACGCATGAACAAAAATTTCCTTAATCTGTTGTTTTGCTCATATATTCATATCAACAATGGAATTATGAGACTAAGACACAGAAAAAATCCACCCTTTGTTCCATCAAATGTTCATCCAGGGTGAAGGCCATGAGTATCATTTAACAGTACCAAACTTGTCACTAAGTCATAAACAGGTGTATGTGCTCTTCATGAACTCTGTGGATAGTTCATTTGTAGAAAGTAAGTTCTCTTTGGCAACATCTTTTGTAAAAATGCCAAAGATTGAATGAAATCCATGGACACGTGGATTCATGATTCAAAACACACCAGTGCCATAATCTGGAAACATAATCTGACTTTCTTCAGGTAGATAGCTAAAGAGAGAAGAAATCTTTATTCCTGTAAAGACAAACTATTCTAATACTATCATTTCCCTCCATCTTTGTTATTGAAGTCAAAATGCGACTATACTCTAAAAACTAAGAGAGAAGAGTAGAGAAAGCTAATTTTTATCTTAGTAGATTAACACAAAGATTATACCCCCATTACCATCTTTCTGCTCCACAGACTTGTATGATGATATCGATAATAATATATCGAATATTCTTATATCATATTGTAGCTACCATAAATTCTACCCAGTAAGGAGCATGTCTTCCCTTCTTAAATTTCATTCCATATCTAAGGCAGTTTTGTCAGTATCACCTATTCCACCATAAAAGTAGCAATAAAGGGATAAAATACAAGAATACAAGCTCTCATGAACATGAGGTGTTAAACCTAGATTACATCACAGAGATGGGGAAAGAATGAGGCATTAGTGGAAGTCTCCTGAGCTGTAATAACTTCTTCCATCCTCTTGGCTGTCGTCCCAGAAACATGACTCCACTGAACATCAGTAAGATCTTTCTCTTTCTGTTTATGTTTGATTTGAGTCATTAGATGACGCCGCCTAAGTACTAGGGAAGTGGAAGAACAGGGCCTTACTCTCTAAAGCCTAGAACTGGGAAGCCTGCTTCACCAACTTCCCTTAGGATGATCGACCATCCATCTCCATTGACCCTTAAACATGTGCATCTTTGTAGCACTTCCTTCATGAGGTGTTCCTAATAATTCCAACTGTAACCATCACGTTGGGGAAAGTAGACAGGGAAGAGAGCCTTGATTCAGAAGGGAGAAAGCTCTGTCTTGCCTCTGCCAGAACTTTGCTTCGTGAGGAACTTTCTTCTTCCCACCATCTTCTAGAGGAAGCACCAGTCCCTACATATAGCAGTCCACACTACAAGGTCGTACAGAACACCTAATAATTCCAACTGTAACCATCACGTTGGGGAAAGTAGACAGGGAAGAGAGCCTTGATTCAGAAGGGAGAAAGCTCTGTCTTGCCTCTGCCAGAACTTTGCTTCGTGAGGAACTTTCTTCCTCCCACCATCTTCTAGAGGAAGCACCAATCCCTACATGTAGCAGTCCACACCACAAGGTCGTACAGAACACCACAACAGGAACTCTCTGAAAATTCTTGAAACATCTCCTTACCTTTCTTTCATTTCCTGTCCGAAGGTGGAGATCTGATCTTGAGGACAGTTCCGCCATAAACTGAGTGACTCCAGAATAACTTCTTTATTCTCTAGGCTAGGATTTGCCTGTAGAGGATGAATAAACATTTGTGGCCAATTATTCAAAAACAAATATTCAAAAACATTCTGAATATTCCCGTGACTTCTTCTGTCTGTGCTGGGAACAAATCATAGAGCACAGACAATGAATCTTCATCTCTCTGAGATGGCTGTTGGATTTGTCCCTCTTTGCTCTCATCCTCTCCCATCTCATTCAATCCACTTCCCTGTAATTGCTGTAATGTCCAGCCCCATCATAAGTACCAGCATCAAGCCCTGATATCTTGAGTTATGGGGCTTTATAACTAAATAGTAAGTGAAAGATTTTTATCTTTCCAGGCTTACCATGACCAGACTACAGTTCCTTTTTTGCCTACAGAATATGAGTGCATTCATTGATTTAGTTTTCTTCCAAAACAAATGAAAATGTCCACATGCTGATGGTCTCCTCTGTCCCATTCTCCACATGGCACTACTAGCCATCCTTTCCCATTTTCTTACTTTTATTGTTTCTATCTATGAACAGAAAAGTTGTTTTGTTCAATTTGCCAGTTTACCCAACTTGATTTCCCTCACAAAATGCCAAGAGTTCAGCTCATGTAACATGTTCTGCTCCACCTTGTGAAGTCAGTCATTTGCATGTGTTCTTATAGTGCTGATACTTTTAGTCCCCTCAATGAATGACGATGAGTATGCTACCATGGACAAAGGATATCATGGCCTAGGCAGAAGTAGGCAGCTGTACGTCAGTGAGTAGAAAGCACTTTGTTCTTTTCAACTTGTGCATCCCAATATCCCATTCTATGTGAAAGCCACAGTGAATAGTCAAGAAATTCATAATTTGTAAACAGTTAAACAAGTTAATGAATGACAAGAGTAAGTGTAACTAAAAATATAAATCCAAGAAAGCATACTGTAAAGAAATAGGAAAACGTCAATTTACCTAAAATTGAACCCAGAACCATTAGCCCACGTGAGGCATTTAGTGTTAGATATAAACTTAAGAATTGAGAATTGAGTCAGTGGAGACATAGGTGAAGGTTTTTTTTTGGTTAATTGAAGCACTGAGCAAGACTGTGGTAGATTGTGTAAGTGATAATGGCAGATCCAGTCATCTGTGGGTGAGACCATTCCCTAAACAAGTAGGTATAAGATGGACAGAGGGATGGATGGTTTGAGCAGATTGAGATACAAAGTATGTTCTTCCGTCATGAGTTTATGTGGATATGATGTGTTCCGTTTCGTTGGCTACGGATGATGGCCACTCCCCTGCAACATAATGACTATAGTCTCCATCATTGCGGATATTAATTTTAAAAAAGCCTGAATATGATTTTGCTCTTGTTTTCATATCAGCAATGGCATCATGGGAGTGAGATACAGCAGAATCATTCCTACCCTTCATTGTTCCATAATGTTCAACTGCAGTGCTGTGAAGACTGGCTGGGGCACTCTGGCTGGTGACTGGCACATGACAAAACACCCTACGCTACTGGATAAAAGAATCTTCAATTTCTATAATTAGTGATTATAGGAGTCATCTCTATAATGCGAGGTTGGATAATTTTCTTTTTTAAAATAGTTTCAAACATCTTTTTCAGTGGTACATGCAAGTCCATGAACTTGTATGTAATGTGCATTGAGACTTCTTTAAATGTTAGCTGGAACTCAGCAGTGAGGTCTGGTAGCACTGAGATTTTCTTTGACTGAGAATTTCTGTTATGGATTCAATCTCATTACTTGCTTCATCCTAAAAAGTGTCCTATTTTTTCAAGAAATAAGTCTTTTAAGGACTGATGCTAATGTGTTGCTGAACCTTCCATTTCTAATACTTCTAGGATATTAACTGTGTATGTGTGTGTGTGTGTGTGTGTGTGTGTTTGCAAGGAGCATGTATGACTGTGGAGGCTCAAGGGTGACTTCTGGAATCATCTTGGATTGCTCTACCTCCTTATTTCTTTGCTCTGGACTGGAATTACAGGCTGCCACCATTTCTGCCCAGAGTTTTCATGCCTAGACTCAAGACTTTTGTTTGGGGGACAAAGGCTTTAAACCCTGAAATTCTTTCCCAGCCCAATATCAACTCTTTTATCAGGTAACTCATAATAAACTCTACAGACACTTGTGTTTATGCTTACAAAGCCTTTTGTCCTATCTGATTTTATTTTGAGTCTTGTCTTCCTGAAAGTCAGTCTAGCTAAAGATGCATTGATTTTGTCTGTCTGTTCAAAAGGATTCATTATTATTTATAGTCTCTGCTTCATTTATTTGTGTTCTCTTCTTTATTATTCACTCTCCTTTACTAGTTTTTATTTTTCTGTCTTGTATTTTTTCCTAGGTTACATGATACATTATGGAAGCACTGGTCTAGCATGCATAAGAACGCTTGTTCAATATCCAACAATGTGAAAATGAATGAAAGGTATCAAATGGAAAATGACCACTATTTGTTAAACAGTAACCCATCTCTGTTAAATCATTTAAATATGTATGGACTAGATGTCAATTAAAACTGTTCTACTACAGGGCTGGAGAGGTGGCTCAGGGGTTAAGCCTCCGCCTTGCAGATGGAAGGTCCTGAGTTCAGTTCCCAGATCCTACTTATAGACGCCAGGCAGAAGCAGGGGCGGCCTGCGCTTCTGGTCCTGGTAGGGCGGAGCCTGTGAATCCCGGGGCAGAAGGAGGTGGAGGTGGCCATGGTGGTTCACGAATTCGTCCGTGGTTCTACACACACACACACACACACACACACACACAGACACACAGGCGTGCGCACATACACATGCACATGTGCACAGTTGAATAAATAATAACAATAAAAAAAATTAAAAAAAAACTATTCTACTGCAATATATTTACATTTAAAAAAAGATTTAACTCTCTGTAATACCTACTGTAATCACAAAGGATTATAAACAGGAGAGAAGGGAACAAGGACTTCAAAAGAAGGGTGATAAGGGAACACACTTCAGTAGAGAAAATAGGCCATGGTAAGTGTCGCGTGTAAGTAGCAAGACATCTGGTGCAGCTCACTCTCACTTCTGGTCACTTGGGGCTGAACAGGTTGATCTCACCAATGAGGGAGGATATAGGGACTGGCAGATAGATAGTAGCCATCCCGCGAATGGGACACTGACACCCCCCACACACACACTGCTGTGTCCTACTCCTATTCTTCCATCTACCTTTGTGTATCCTCTTATATTAAGATCTCATTTAAAGAGACTTTTATCTTTGGTTAGGAGATGACCTTCGATACCAATCAGGATGGAGCCAAGGGCAGTACAGGAAAAGCAAAATTGAAAACAACAACAAACCATAATTCAAAACACCAAAAGCAGCCAAATCTCTCCCCATCCTAAAGCTCAGGGAACCTTGCTGAAGAGGGAGCAGCAAGAGTGTCAGAGCCTGAAGATGGGGAGGACAAATGACATGCAAGACACTCCACACAAGTCAGGACTACGCAGCCACAGTTGGGCTCTGCCCGACCTTCACAATGGCTGACATGTCAGCGGACCCCCAAAGTCTAGCACGGATCACAAGGAAGAAGTCTTCAGGTAGTAGGATCCTTAGAGGCAAAGGATTAAACATTCAAAATAGAGTTGCCATGCTGACAGGGAGCCAAAGAAAGAGCCCCGGGCTACCCAACTGAGTCCTTATCCCTCACTAGGGTGGAGAACTCAGAGGGAGGTTTGGTGCCCACATAAATGGATGCTCCAGGGGATGGGAGGGAGGAAGGGGGAGGCACTGGGAGGCAGGTAGGGAAGGTGGGTAAAGGAAGTGGGGAAAGGGGGAAAGTGCAATGGGGGACAAAGGGGGGTGGGAGAGGACAAGGGTACTTAATGAATTTGTATGATTGGGGAAAAAATACAATGTGGGAGAAAAAAAAAGATTTAATTTGGACCAAGATGATGAGTCATCTGTTAAATCACTGGCCATATTAATAAAAAGACCAGAGTCCATATGCCAGGATCCAACTTAAACTATTGGGAGTCATGGCAGTCCACGTGTAATTCCAGCCTGGACAGTGGAAAGCCCCAAAGCAGGCCTGTTGATTAAAGATTCTCCATCAGAGTCCACAGGCCAGAGACATAGCCTCAAAACTATAAGGTGGGAGAACAATGAGCATGATTCCTCATGTTAACCTCTCACCTCCATTGGAATGTATGCCCATGTGCATCCAGACACACATATGTGGCCACGTACATACACATGCACAAGTCCCACATATCCATACACATGAAAATGGAAAAAAAAAAGAATTAACTTTGTGTTGTTGACAGATGCCTCCTTTAAAATATGGACATATCAGATCAAAAAAGGAAAATAAGAATATATTAGATTTAAATGAAAATGCATGAGATTAAAATAAAGTGATGCTCATACAGAGGTCATTCTACCAGTATAAAAGAGAGATTGACATCATCCACCATGTCCACGGCGTGGAGTAGCCCATCATGGAGTCACGGGGTGGACAGTGAACGTGTCTCACGTTCAGCAGGTGAACAGCTGGCAGGAAGGAGGAGATGCTGACACTGGCATTCCACAGGCACCAGGGTCTCCTCGTGCCCAGAGCCTGGTGGGCAGGAAGTGAGGAGGAAAGTCCTGCTCAGCGTCACGATCCCTCAGGGCATCTTGGTCTTTCTCTTCATGGAGCTGAATGACACCTGCAGCTCCATTTTGAGTTCATCTGTCCTGTGTTTCCCCTGGTCTCTAATTAAACTCAGCACTCTGTTGTTACACATCCCACCTGGGCTCTATGGTCAGGTGGTGGTCTTCACTCTGCAGACCCAACTTCCACCTCAACTCCTTCAGCTGCCATTGAGTGTGATGTCCTCAGTCTCACAGGAACAGCCTGAAGCTAATAGATACAAAGTGCACCTGAGATGACAAGGAAAGTCCAGTACTAACCCAGTCCCCTGAGGCCTTGCACAAGACTTTCCCATTATTGTCTGTGTCACCGGTAATTATGCAAGAAACATTAACAACAGTCTTACATTATGGAAAATGGAACCAATCAGGGATGTGGAAAGTGCTAATGACTTCTAACAGTCATGCTCCTGATCCGAAGAAGCCATTGCTTTCTCTTACTGACCTCTAAGTGTACCGTGTCCAGCACTGTGCCCAGGGACCTTGTGTTGGAGCTGAGGGAAAATCTGAGAGAAAGAATCACACAGACCCAGGAAGAAGAATGACCAGAAGTGGTCTGGGCGAGTGGGCATCAGAATCCCCTGATGGGGGAGCAGCGAGGGTTTCACTTGCTTCTTTCTGGAACTCCTGTTTTTCCAGAACCTTTCAGCAGTCCTTCATGTGTCAGCCTGCCAATTTACTGATAAGCCGCACTAGGACAGATTTGGTGTTTGCTGCAATGAAATAAGGAACTGCATGAGCCTCTCTGCTTGTAGTACATGTTCCAGCAGTCAGGTTTTCCAAAAAAGTGGGGAAGGTGATGTGTATGAACTATGAGACTGGCATCTGCAGCATAAAAAGCTAGCACAGAAACATCTTCACAAAATTCTCTTCACCTCAAACTTTTGCCCCATCCCTAGAAGGTTCTTGGGAACACCAGCTGATGACTCACATTCTGTTCTTTGTTCTCATGAGGAGTCTAGTATTTTAAGTGTTTTACCTTCTGACACTTTTCTCGGATGTGAGATTTCCACCACTAGCAAGACAGCCGCCCATGCATGAGTCGTCAGGCGACGCTCCACGTGCTCCTCCTGCTCAGGCTGCTAGAGTCACAGGACAGAGCAACGGCAGGACTTCCAGGCTCTCTGGCTGTTGATGGCACCATGTCGTCCTCAGGCACGGGTCAGTGGAAAGTGTGCAGGAGAGATGAAGCAGACCAAGAGGTTTTTGCTTTTCCCTCCCTTCCCTTTTCCCTCCCTTCCCTTTTCCCTCCCTTCCCTTTTCCCTCCTGAATGGACCCATGGTGTAGCCAGCAGTCATGAAGGACCAGGATGCCCCCATGGACAGGGAGACGACTGAACTGAGAGGCATTGTTGAATGCAGCTACCAAAGTCTAGAAATTTGTCAATATACCATCTTGTCATAAACTTAAAATATGTACACCTATATTTATTTAATCTCTGCTGTTCTCAATTTTTTCAATGATACTAATGATTATCTGAAAGAAGCGAAACCATAACAAGGTTTAAAAAACAGCTAAAAATAGGAAGAGAGAAATAAGGAATCAGTTCTGCATTTTGAGAAAAAGTTCAAGAAAAAGAAGCAAAGTGTGAGATGCTGCAGGAAGAGATTAGTTTTCCTGTTTGCTATCAGAACCTCGTGCCTCCACTTCTCTCCCCTGTTTTGTGTCTGAAGATGTCCCTGTCCCACTGACAGATCCTTTCATCCATTTTCTAGTTGCACTGGACTGAGAAACATAGAGCTAGGAGCTTTAAGGGCTAGAGGAGAGTAATTTGGAGATTTTTGATTATCGGGTGCTGCTGTGCTTTGAGTTAGTAGTTACCATGCTACTGTGGATATCGATTCCGCCTGGGGCCTTTTTCTACATCTATGAATAAACCCAGCTCAGAGTTTTCACAAATTCTCCTCTTAGTATTTTTTCAGTATTTTTATTGAAACTTTTTTTTTATTATTATTATTTATTCAACTGTGTGCATGTGCGTGTGTATGTGCGCGCATCTGTGTGTGTGTGTGTGTGTAGAACCACGGACGAATTCGCGAACCACCATGGACCGCCTCCACCTCCTTCTGCCCCGGGATTCACAGGCTCCGCCCTACCAGGACCAGAAGCAGAAGCGCAGGCCGCCCCCGCTTCCGCCTGGCGTCTATACGTGGGATCTGGGATCCGAACTCAGGACCTTCCGCCTGCAAGGTGGAGGCTTAACCCCTGAGCCACCTCTCCAGCCCTTATTGAAACTTTTTTAAACACAATTTATGCCCTTATACCTTCCCTCTCTCCTCCACCCCTTTCCTCTCCTACCCTCAGCTCTCTTCCCTTGGCCGCTCCAGGCCTATTTCCTGCTAATCTCCTGTCTCTTTGCCTGTGTAGGTCACAGGACTCTCTGGGGAGCCTCTGCTCGTAAGGAACCAAGTGTATGTGGTTGTAAATGTGGCCTTTCTATGGGTAAAATCACAAATTAGGAGCCTCCCCTTCATGTGTATGTGTGTGTGTGTGTGTGTGTGTGTGTGTGTGTGTGAGAGAGAGAGAGAGAGAGAGAGAGAAAGAAAGGGCACTTGTGTCCCTGTGGAGGACCAAGGATGCCTTCGGAAATCATCCTGAATTGCTTCTACCTGTTTTTTGCTTTGCTCTGAAAATTCCCAGGCTTCACCAACCAGGGCAGGAAGTGCAGGCCCCAGCACTGGTGTTTTTACGTGGGACCTGGGAGCTGAACTCTCTTCTGCTTGCAAGGCCGAGTCTTAACCCCTGAGCTATCTCTCCAGCCCAGCTTCCTTTCTCTCGTCTTATACCTGCCCTAGAGAGTTTTTCTGGGTGTAGCCTTTTCATACTGAGAGCCTCACTGGTCCTCGGGGGAATGTCAATGTGTCTGCCATTGCGCAGAGAAGAAGTTAAGTAGACCTTACTACGGTGGGCTCCTGGATACAGCAGTCGTGTGTGTTGACCAGAAGCACACCTCCACAGCTCTAGGCTCTTACAATCTTACTACCCATTCTTCTGAATGATTCACTAAGCCTGGGATAGGGCGAGATTTGGATGGCCTGATGAGGGCTGAGTATTGCATGTCACCCATGTGCTGTACTCTGACCAGTTTTGGTTTTCGGGCACATTAATCTTCCATTGTAATAGGGTGAGTCTTGGTTGTGTATTGAGTGCTTTTCTTATCTAAGGACACAATAAGAAGGGTTCAGTTGGTAGTTTAACCCTACGAAGTTATTTTTTGTTAATAATAAGGCATCTGTTCCTGTCTGGTGTTTATTTTGTCCCTTTCTATGCCAGGATCCACTTATAAGGAAGAATACACAGCATTTGTCTTTCTGTTTCTGGAATTCTCTGCTCAGTATAATTTCTTCCAACTTCATCCATTTACTAGAAAATTTCATTTATTCATTTTTTGACATCTGAATAATATTCCATTGTGTATATGCATCACATTTTCATTTTCTGTGCATCTACTGTTGAGCACTAGGCTGGTTCCATTTCTTTGCTATTGTGAACACAGCTATAGTGAAGATGGATACACAAGTCTCAGTTGTAAAATGCAACGTTCTTTGGAAACATTCTCAGGCATGGTATAGCTGGGGTGCATGGTACATCGATTTTTAACTTTTTAAGGAGCCGCTCATGGTCATCTCCAGAGGAGTTGTAAAAGTTGCATAAATTGTGCAAGTTTGCATTCCCACAACCACCCTTATTTCCACATCCTTGCCAGAATTTGCTATTGTTTGTGTTTTGGATTTTAGCTTCTCTGACTGGTGTGAGATAATATCTCAGTAAGATTTTAATTTGAATTTCCCCAATGGTTAGAGAAGTAGAACATCTCTTAACATATTTGTTAAATATTTGAATTTTATCCTGCGAAAAAGTTTCTTTCTAACTATAAAACCAATTTTTAATTGGATTGTTTGCTTCTTTGAAATTTAATTGTTTAGTTCTTTGTATACTCTGGATATTAGTCCTCTATCACATGTCATCAGTAAAGATTTTCTCCTGTTCTACGGGTTGCTTTTTTGCTAAGTTAATAATACCTTTTGGAAATAAAAGTGTTTTAATTTCATGAAATCCACTTGTTGAGTGTTGGTCTTACTTCCTATGCATTTGGGGTCCTGTTCAAAAAATGCTGACCTAGTCTTATCAGCTCTAACATGCTCTGTTCACAGTTTCTAGTTTACCACTGAGGTCTTTGATCCAGTTGGAATTAATTTCCATGCAATGTGACAGACAAAGGTCTAATTTCTGCGTGTAGATACCCAATTTTCCTAGCACAATTTGTAGAAGATGCTGTCCCTTTTCCAGTATGTTTTGGCACATATGTCAAAAATCAGCTGTTTAATGTACATGATCTGCCTTCTCTTTTTCTTGGCCTTCACAAGTACGGGTGCTGGTTTGCAGCAGATTAAAAGCAAAGTCTTCCTGAGTCCTATTATCCAAAGTCATGAACTTGACTCAGTTATGCTTCTAAATTCTTTTATTACTTTTGAATTTTGTTGGAATATTTAATGCATATTTTGCAATTCAATTCATTTGTACTAATGCCATCAGTAACTTTCCATGAAATATAAAAAAAATTACTGAATTTGAAGTTGACTTGGATTCAAAAAAAACATGATCAGCAGATTAGTATTCTTGTGGCATACAAGAACAGAAGGATTATGTTGCAAACAGAGATGTCACAACTAAGCAAGTAAAAACTATAGAAGTAGAAAATCTGAAACGAGAGTGAAGACTCTCAAGGAAGATAGTGAGGAGAGTGGACAGAGTCTGCAAGATAACATCAGCTTCGAAATGTAGGCATGGTAAGGACAGGAATAGAAATTTCCCAAACAAAGTAAGAGTAAAAAAATAAGATGGAAAGAAAAATAACCTGCATTATTACAAGATTAAGATAATTATAGAAGATATATTAAAATACCAAAAGAAAAAGAGAGAAAATGAAGTTATTTGGTTGAGATTGTTCCAAGATATTTTTGTGAAGGTCGCTCTTCATCGTCAACTAAATGAGCTGCACCAGCGGAATGACAGAGCTTTGGCCCTGCTGGCAAGAGTGTTTTAAGACAGAAATGCCCTGGGAATGGATGGCACTTTCCGGTGGTGCAGAAAGCAGATATGAAAGAGTCCTGGACAGAGCGGTGCTGGCTGTCTGCATTTGCTGCTGCTCCTGCAGCGAGTGGACTGTGGACGCAGCTGCCAGACTCACTGCATCCAGCAGCACCAGCATCCCTGGCTTCCTGTGGGACTCAGTGCCAGGGACTCTCCCCCATGCGTGGGGGTTACTGAGGCATTGGCCTTGTGGACGCAGCCTCGGGGGCTCTGGAGCATGAGGATGACCATTGTTGGATTACCCAGGAGGACACTTCTGCACGATTCCCTGAGCCTTAAGACAGGGAGAGATTTGGTTGGCCTGATTCTGGTTGAGCATTTTAGGGTTGCTGGTACTCTGCACTCTAGTTGAGTTGTTGTCTATTTCACTGTTCTTCCATCTGTTTGTTTGTTTGTTTGCTTGTTTGTTTGTGGGTGTTGTAAGAGTTTACATTCGATTACATTAAACTGAATGCTCAATGTTAGGGGCCACATTTTCATTAACCATTTGTCTGGTGGACATCTAGGTTGGTTCCATTTCTTTGTGAGAAGAGCTGCTATGAACATGTTCATGTGACTCTGTTGCAGGATACAGTGTTCTTTGGGAATAAACCAAGGAGTGGTGTATCTGGGTTGTATGGAATTTTAATTTTTAACCTTTTTAGGAATCTCCAAATTGATCTCTAAATGGGTTGTGTGAGATTGCAATCCCACCAGCAGAGTATGACAGTCCTCTTCTCCCCACATCCATGTCAGCATTTGCTGTCATTTATGTTTTGTATCTTAGCCATTCTGACTGGAGTGTGAGGATATCTCAGGGTGGTTTTAATTTGCATTTCCCTAATAATTAGGAGGTAGAACATTTTTAAAGATGTTTGTTAGATATTTTAATTTCACCTTGTAAGAATTTTCTTTTTTGAAAAGAATTTTTAATGGGGTTGTTTACTTTCTTGGTATTTAATTTTTTATTTTTTTATTTTTACAAATGTATTGAGCACTCATTCCTGTTTGCCTCCATCCCCCTCCCCCCTTGTAGGAGGAACACCACTAGGCAGGCCTGTATTGTCTAATGGGCTGTGTATGCGCAAATTCAACTTCCCCAAACTAGAACCTGTCACCATGCCTGGTGCTGACATCGAACCACCTGACTGAGAGGACCAATCCCGACGAGACAACACAGGAAAAGCTCCTGCTGGAACTTATGGGATGTTGGGTGGGGGTATACAGACAAGCATAAATGACTCTGCTTTGCTGCTTGCCTGATTCTGGAGTCTGTCATCGACTCTGCGCCCTCATGCCCCTGCCCCCAGGGTCTCCATGGTGCCCGAGACCACAACATCTGGCGCCCAAATGCGAGGCTTCCACGGCAGACCTTCTCTCCTCCCAGCACGAGTGTTGTGCCCCCATCAGCAGTATTTTGATAAGTTGGCCCCTTTGTGTTTAATGTTCTTTACCTTCATGAGAGGTGAGTGTGAAGGTTCCTTTCATTTTCTCTGTGTTTGTCTGCCCACCAATAGAGAGGTACATATTTTTGGCTCAGGATTACCCAGCGTCTCCACATAAGGATTGGCCCCCCAGGAGATAGAACTCCGGAGTGATCTCCCATCGACCCTCGTCCTCTGGAGACACCATGTGGGCATAAGGCCATGGCCTAACAAATCATGAAAGTTCCCCACTAAGCACAAGACATCTGGGTCCAATATCTTCCTTGTCTCATCTGTTCCTCTTTAGTCTCATCTCTGTTCTTTAGAAAAATGTGCAGCCTCCCCTTACACTATAAGGAGCCTCAAATACATGCTGTAAAATTTCTCCTAGTGACTAGCGACCTCAATGTTAAGTCTGCTGGCCTAGAGGAATTTTGGAATGAGGTTGCGGTTTTAGCACCTTGGATCTTCCCAGAGAATATGTGGGAACCGGACCTATGGATGAGAGTGCTTTTCCTTGCTAGAAAACAGAAGGTAGGCTCGGGCATCGTGCCTTCAGTTCCCTTTGTCCCCATCCTTCTTGCCATCATAGCCAGCCTCAAATCATCCTCACCAGAGGAAGTTATCACTGCCCGTAATAAACACTGCCAGGAACAAGCTCATGTTAACATATCTATCACGTCACTTTGCTACTGCCTGCTATGGGCATAACAGCGAAATTCCTCACTCCTCAGACGGAGAAGGAGAGGATGAATCTATGGCAGTACCCCAGAAACCCCCACGCTTACATCAGGCAGAAAATCCCCCAATCCCTGCCGGTGGTTCCCCCTCACCATACCCTTGCCAATAACCTTCTGTTACTACAACTGGGTCAGGCCCTTCAGCCCCGATGGCAGAGTCTCCACTTCCGGCTCCCCAAGCCCCTATGTTTCAGATATGTCCACAGTTTCTGCCTACTGTGGTGCACAGACTGTGAAGAGAAGCTTTCCCTGTTAATGTTGGACCCAATATGACCAACCAGCCTTGGGTTCCTACTCCACTTACTTACCTTTCTCTGACTCATAAGGCAGCCAATGAATCAGGCCCTGACTCCCCTTGTTTTGAACAGGTCCTGCATCAGACTCTGGTCTCCTCGCTGCCTGCTGGAATAACACAGTGACTCTGGTCTCCTCGCCGCCTGCTGGAATAACACAGTGACTCTGGTCTCCTCGCTGCCTGCTGGAATAATACAGTGACTCTGGTCTCCTCGCCGCCTGCTGGAATAACACAGTGACTCTGGTCTCCTCGCCGCCTGCTGGAATAACACAGTGACTCTGGTCTCCTCGCCGCCTGCTGGAATAACACAGTGACTCCGGTCTCCTCGCCGCCTGCTGGAATAACACAGTGACTCCGGTCTCCTCGCCGCCTGCTGGAATAACACAGTGACTCCGGTCTCCTCGCCGCCTGCTGGAATAACACAGTGACTCTGGTCTCCTTGCTGCCTGCTGGAATAATACTTTTCCACTGGCAGGTCTTGTTCACGTTCCAGCTGTTTTGTGGGTACCGGCCTCCAATGTAATATATTATCATTCTGTAATCGTCATGTAGCCCACTTGGGTAAAGCAGGAAGTGGCAACTATTATTCTTATCATGTCTGTGATATTGCTGCTGGTGTCTCTATAGCCACCACCACCATCAGTTTGGTCCAATCGGCCAATTCAATGGTGACACTTAATGACCAGCACAGTCCACTGCTTCAGCATTGGGTACCCAAAGTCTCATGAATCAACATCTTTAAAATACTACTGTGATTTTACAGCAACAAGTAGATCTATTAGCTGAATAAACTGCAACTGTTCAGAGGCTTGCTCTTGCCTCATGTGACCCTCAATATGCCTCTACATGCTTAACACCTTATCAGGTCTCCAACATTTCCAAGGCTCGTGAACAATTTTCTCGGTACATCAAGGGGCCTTGGTCTCAGGCCTTCCTTAGTTACTCATTGACTTTGAGCCAACAGATAGAACATATTAACACGATGCATGTGGCCCTCCTGCCTATAGATACTGGGCTCATAACCAGAATTTGGAACAACTTTAAAAGGCTGTTTGATCGCTCCTGGATATTAACCTATGTTATCATAGGAGAAATTGTTCTTTTGTTAATTATATTGTGTAAGTGTCTCCTTCAGCACATCTCGTGGCAGCGCTCCATCAACAAGACCACCCTACAGGCCCTTATGTCCCTGAACATCCAATCCATGGCCCCTCTAGAGATGTGGTTCGAGCTTGGATTGCAGAGCTTCATGAGGCCTTGGTCTAATCTACTATCCACATATCCTGACATGCCTTCCAGAGGGGAGGTCTTTCGAGGGCTGGTAGTCAATGATGGGTAAGATCCTGTGAGACAGGATGACCTAAGACAGGCATAGTCTGTCATGCTGGACTCCCTTTGAGGTGAGGTCAACAAGGCCAGAGCAAAGTATTCTGGCTCCTTGTCCAACACACTATTGACCTCACAAAGTCTAGCATCTGCTAAAGGCACCAAGATCCTTGGAGGCAAGGGATTGACAGCCACAGTAGTGTTCCTATGCTTAAGGGGAATACGGGAAAGGGTTCAGGGAAATGACACTGGGTCCTCGTACGTCATCAGAGAGGAGGACCCAGAGGAGAGTCAGGCATGCACAAGAAAGGACTCTTTGGGAATTGGGGCAGGAGGCATTGGGGGATGGGGAAGTAGGGGTGAGGGGAGGGGGAGCAGTTGGTTTGGAGGGAGGAGGAGGGAGGGAGGGAACTGGTGTACCAATTAAGTTTGTATGAGCTGAAATAATAATAAAAATGTATTAAAAAAAGATTTATCCCGGAAAAGAAAAAAAAAAAAAAGAATTCTGGCTCCTGCTGGCTGTCAAAATAAATAAAAAGCATGGATATGTAGGAGGAACATGACCAGGCAGGTCTATATTATCTAATGGGCCACATGTGTGCAAATACAACTTCCCCAAACCAGAAACTGCCGCTGTGCCTGGTGCTGACATCAAACTGCGGGGCTGAGAGGACCAACCCAGACAGGACAACACAGCAAAAGCTTCCGCTAGAACTTACGGGATGTTGGGTGGGATGTATAAGCAACCCAATATTTGCAACAAACAAGCCTGTGAACTTGTTTTGCCACTTGCCTGACTCCGGCGTCTGTGTCATTGACTTTGTGACTTCTTACCCCCACCCCCCAGGGTCTCTGCAGTGCCAAGACCGCAACAACCCTTCCCTCCCATCACTCTTCCTTCCCTTCATCCATCTATCTCTTCTGCCCTCTTGACTGTCTGCTTCTATGGACCCCAGGGTTCCCTCTGGTCTGTCTGCTGTGCTGGGTGTTCAAGCCTCTTGTGGAAAATACAAAGTTACCTATCATCAAGCCACCCCACTGACAGGAGCATTTCCCTTCACTCATCCAACTTTAGTCCCCAAGATTTCCACTGTATGTTCTTATCTCTCTTGAGTTCCTTATAGTCTATGGGGGCATGTTGGTATGTCAGCCATTATGCAGATCTGATAAGGACAAGTCTCATTGCAGTGAGTTCCTAGATGCAGCAGTCCTGCCTTGTATGAAATGTCTTGTCCAATAGTAGGCTCTTTTTGATGTTATTTGTGTACTCTGGATATTAGACCTCTATTGAAAGTGTGGTTACTCAAGATGATCTCCCATTCTGTAGGATACCTTTTTGCTCATTTAATAGTCTCTTTCACTGGGCAAAAGCTTTTTTAATTTCATCAGTCCCACTTCTTTAGTGTTGGACTTATTCTTTCCACTTTTACGATATTATTGGAGAAATGTTGGCTAAGGCCAATCAATGAAAGGGTGTTCCCTGTTTTTCCTTTCTAGGAATTTTATAGTTTCTGATCTGGTATTGAAGCCTTTGATCCATTTAGAGTTGATTTTGTGCGAGGAGAAAAATACAGGTCCAGATTCATTTTTCTGCATGTAGACATCCAATTTTGCCATTATCATTTGTTGAAGATGCTGTCTTTTTTCAAATATTTTGTCTAAGATCAGTTTACTGTAGGTGAGTGCAATTATGTTTGGTTCTTCATTGGTCTACAACTCCTTTTTGAAGCTACTATCCTGCTATTTGTATTACTGTGGCTTTACAGTATAGTTTAAGGTCTGGTAGAGTGATGCTTCTTGCAGGGTTTTTGTTATTCAGGGTTATTTCTGCTATCCTGGGACTTTATGTTTCCACATGAAACCTGAGATTGTTTTACCAATTTCTGTGAAGAATTGGGTTGGAATTTTGATTAATATTACACTGAATCTGTAAATTGCCTTAGGTAGGATGGTCATTTTGACTGTTAATTCTGCCAATCCAAGAGCATGGGATGTCTCTTTACATCTTCTGGTGTCTTCTGTAATCTCTTTTTCAGGGTTTTAAAATTTTTGTTGTATAGATCTTTCACATGCTTGATTAGTTTTATTCTTAGGTACTTCATTTTTTATGGATAATGGTAAATGATATTGTTTCTCTCGGGCTGTGACCTATTTTAAAAAGTATACAATGTACCTTCTCCTTTGGCATTAATAGTGAGATTGTATTGTCAAATTGGGGGTGATTGCAAATGATTCCAAACCTTACATTCATCTGAATAAAATCTAAAATAAAAACATACACATTAGCAAGGGTAGAGGGCATGATATTCGTGAACAAAGAAAAGTTTATCACTGTATGATATTATTCCAGAGGTGTTTTTCATAAACTGTTTGGATTGTTTCTATGTAGGAAGAGAGATATATTCAACAACGCTCTTTTCTAAAATTTCCAATGATTAAATGAAATCTATTAACTCATTTACTCAGAACTAAGCTTTCAAAAAACAGCTATATCCTAATCACAGATTTTTGATACTCCCCACAAGACAGCTGGAGAGTTAATAATCTTTAATTATTCTGTAATGCACTATTATGTATGTATGAACAACTACAAATAGCACTTTGCTTGGAGATGGAATCTTTCCAGTGAAAGGAAAAGTAAATAGAAGTGAATCAGGAAAGAACAGGAGAATAAGAGGCCAGTATGACAGAAGGTTTATTTGAGAGAGACGAATATAACATTCTAACTTTTATCTAAAGTATTGTAAGGAAAACATACATAGCAATGGTAAATCAAATCCACGTGCAGACACATATGAGTATTCGGCAGTGAGACTGAGATGAATGAATATGTCAAGTGCTGCCGGCAGGGATCACTGTAAAGTCACTGACGATGCCCAGGTGGAGTCTCTTCAGCCCTGCCTCACCCTGCTGCCTGACCTCTCCACGGCTCCTGTAGAAGGCTGTCTCCAGTGTCACTCCTTATAGGAGTGTCCTGCAGAGCCTGCTGGAGAACCAGCTTGAGACTCTGGCGCTTCCGGTGCCTGAAGGAGCCAACGAATAAATAAATGACGGGGTTGGCAGAGGTGTTGATACAGGACAGGAAAACTAATACTCTGTGATGATAACAAGGGAGACCAGAAACAACATTTCGAAAGCTATATATTAGGAAAAAATGAATGCCCAATGGCAGACCACAGAAGAGGAAGACCAGCACTGTGACCAGGATGGTCACATATAGTTTGGTCATCCGGATGTGACGGAAGCCACAGAATATCCTGACCATTAGACCCAGACTGGACCCAGAGAGAATCACAAATAAAATAATCAGGTATGTGGCAATGAAGTAGCTAAGGGTCAAACGCCAATTATAATTTTTGTATGTTTAATGTTGCAAGAGCACTCGAGCAGAATGCTCGACACGATGACTATGGTCCAGATCAGTCCGCATATGATGGTTGATGTATGTTTGGGTCTGTGGCAGCGGTACCAGATAGGCCACAGAACTGAGAGGAAGCACTCCACGCTGATGGCACTGAGCATGCTCAGGCTTGTTATATAGGAACAGATTTTCAATGTATTGAATACAGTAAGGAAAATTAAACCCAGAGAAGGATTTGAGTTGCTCTTGACAAAAACTCTGTTGACAATCAAGACACAGAGGTAGTTGAAGTCAGCTGCAGCCAAGTTGAGGATGTAGACAGAGACTGCGTTCCTTCTCATGTGGAATCCCAGATCCAGAATCACAACCACATTCCCCACCATCCCGACCACAGGAGTGGTGAGGATCAGCCAGAGCAGGATCTGCAGCTGCAGATGACAGAGTGGAGAATAACTCTCGTAATCTTCACTTGTTGTGTTGCCTTCCACCCTTAGGGGTGGTATGGTTGGATCCTCACTCAGCAAGCTTCCGCTGGTGTTCCTGGAAACAGACATGACAGATCTGCGATTCTCAGTTTGTCCTGTGGTACCGTTTCATTCTTAAAGATTTAGAAATGGAACAAGGACGCAAGGAGTATGCATATAAAAATGAAAATTTAATAAATGTATTTTAAAAAAATATTTGGAAATGCAAATTCTGGGACAAAGAAGCCTACTTTGGGAGGCCCTGGGAAAGGAATTCTTATGCAGCACTACTTTGTGTAACCGGAGTCCTCTGCCCACACCACAGGTCTTCCAAACAACATGGTAACGTGTAACAATCCAAATATGCCACACGGTGGGCTACAATAATGTAATCTGCCTTACTCTGTCTTGAAACCAAGATTATTCTACTTGGCTAATGAATTTGAAAGTACACGACATGGACATAATTATGATAGTCCCAAGACGAAAAGTTCCATCCAAGAATGGAAAAAAAACATTTAGTTTCGTTTGAAAGTAGCATGCGGACAGGCTTTTTTTTTCTGGGACAGTTAAGATACTGTCTGGACCTAGCAACATCTCAGGTTTAGATAAGGAAGACAGGAACATTTTGTAGCATTTGGTAATCTCATTATTTCCTCAATGACTAAATACACACATGTAGACCCTTGCAATATGAGATGATTTAAGTGGAGAAAAATAACACATTTAAAGGCATTAGAATAGGTGTATCTGACATGATGGAGGAAATACCATTTATACTAATGTTTTGTGAACATTCCTGGTTATATTGAGAATTGCATGTGTACTGAAAGGTGTTGCTGACCAAGGGCAGTCTTTTGCATAGCACCTACAGTGTAGCTTTGTGGAGTACTTAGTAGCATTTGAATATTCATTCTCAGGATAGAATTCAGTGGCCTGAGCAGAAGGGAGAAGCCCGAGGAGGTGAAGTCAGAGCACTTCTGAAAAGATGCATTTGAAGTGTGGGAGCAGCTAAGGGAAGGCTGCTGTATGGGGCTCTGTGAATAGTATAGCTTAGTACATGAGCACACCACACTATCTTATAAAGAGTGATAATTTTCTCTGATGGTGAAAGCTTTGTGCAGGTGGTTTGTGCAAAAAGCAGACAATGAAATACAAAGAGAGATGCTGGTGTGGATTTCACGTTCAGAGAAAGTACATGCCGTTACCTGCTTCAAATACATCAGGTTTTCAGAAGTTACTTTGCACTGTCTCTTTCAATAATCCTATGAGGTAAAAGGAGCGTTTTGGCAGTTTTCAGAGGACTGAGTCAGAGCACAAAGGGGGCTCACACTGGTGGGGTCCACACTGGTGGGTGGATCTCACAATGTCTGCCTTCAGTCCAGCACTTGTCACCAGTCTTGTGGACACATAATTACCGTGTGTGTATTACAGGTATTTGGAAGAAAATTCCCCAAATTATAAGCAAAGTGGCTGTCAGAATTGTAGGAGGAAAATAACTACCAGAGAGCAGTTGATCAAACATTATAATGGGAGTGAAAACGGAGTTGACAGACCATTAGACATAATATAGGTGCCGGGTAAAGGCCCAGGGAGGAGAGTTTCTGGTGCCCAGCCTGAAATCTGAGTTCTATCCCAAGAGCCCACATGGTGAAAGGAGAGAACCAACTCCTATATAATTTCCTCTGACGTCCATACACTTGTGATGACAAAGGTAACACACACTGACCCAAAAAATATACACAGAGGCAGAGAGACAGAGAAAGATACAAGAGAGAGATGCACAGAAAGAATAAATGCAGATAAACAAAGATATATAAATGAGAGAATCCAGATTCTTTTGTTGCCCATAAAGTTTCCACTTAAAAATAAAGTATAAAATTAGTAAATGCTAAATGGTTTTTAAACACCTGGCCATAGCTTCAGAATCTAACTCGCTCACCAGTACAGGAGGACACATTCTCCTGGGGAACACAAAGGCTCACACGGAACATCTCTGCTGTGTGCTTTTTTAGAGACCAGCTCCTTACTTTGGTGGCCTCCAACAGGAAGCAGGAAGGAAAACAAATGTTCTTCCTCTGCTCAAGGATCTTCACACTTGAATTAATTTAGGGTTTGGTTTTTGCTTTCTTAACTTAAGCTTAACTGAAACATGAACTTCTATAGGGACTCTACTTTTCATAGGTCATTTGCTAACCTATCTACTCCATGATGAGTTTCCTATGAAGACCATCTATTCTAATATTGTCAGTTAACATGAAGAAAAAAACCCTGTGGCTTAAACACACAAAGCAGTTTTCTTGGTATAACATCCTCAAGAGCAACCCAACAGCAGCCACAGAAGCCCAGGGAGACATCCCTCCTCTCTCTGACCATCACTATTATTTCTAAGCAGCGCCCACAAGGATCACAGACCTGCGAGATCATCAGACTGTCAAAGTCACCAGTAAATGTGTTTCTTTTATTGGATATCAAATACTCTGAATTTTAAATCACAGCACAAATCCATTCCCTGTCCTTTTTTTTTTTTTTGCTATTGAAGTTAACTATGACTAGATTCTCAGAGCTGAGAGATGAGCAAAGAGAAAACTAATTATTGTATTAGTAGATTAACAGGAGTACAAACCACCCTATTCATATCTTTATGCTCCACAGGTTTGTATGATGAAGAAGATAGACAGCATGTTGGCTACAGGATGATGTTTCCCATTTGGGTCTTGGAATAGCACCATTAAAATTACTAGATCCTATACTGTAAAGTTTCACTAACAATCTAACAAACCTTATTATTTCACAATGTATTTGCATATCCACAATATATCCTTCTCAATAAAGATCATGTCTTGCCTTCACAAACCTCATTCCATATTCAAGGCATTTTTTATCAATATCAACTATTCCTCCATAAAAGTAGCACTAAGGGAATAAAATGCAAGTATAAAAATTCTGATGGCATGAGACGCTAACCCAAATAGCACAACACAGAGGGAACCAAAAACAAGTTATGAATGAGAGTTTCATGCAAAAAAAAAATACTTATTCCATGCTTCTCTTGGTTGTCTTCCCAGAAGCATGGCTCCACTGAACATCAGCAAGATCTGTCTCCTTTGGTTTCTGTTTGATTTCAACCCTTAGCTGACCTTGCCAGGGGACTAGATGGTGGGAGAAGATGGAGTTGAATTTACTGCCTACCACTCTCTGTGAGGTTGTGTTTTGGAATACTACCACTTCTCCACTACCTAGTTATCTGACAGTATTAAGATACAGCTAGAGCTGTGTCCTTCTTTAGTAATAACTCCTTCCATTCTGTTAAAGTAGAGGAAAGCCTGCTTCACTGTCTCCCTTCTGATGATTCACCATCCATCCCCTTGGCCCCTAAACATGCCCATCTTTGTAGCACTACATTCATGAGGTTTTCCTAATATTTACAATTTGAACTATGTCTTTCTTGTTTAATCCTTCAAAAATGAGCAAGTCATAGCAATTTTTGCATGTGTAGGTGTGTAGGTGTGTTTAGAATGAGACAGACACCATGTGTGTCTTCAGAGGGCCAAGGGTGACTTCAGGAATCGTCCTGGATGGCTATGCTTTCTTATTGCTCTGCTCTGGGATTTCACAGATTCTTCCTTCTAGGGCTAGACATGCAGATCACCACAATGTATGTCTTGCAATTTTATGTGGGATGTAGGATTTAAAGTCAGGTCCTTTGCCAGCAATTCAGAGGTTTAACTCCTGAGCTATCTCTCCAGCCCAAAATCAGAGTATTTTTAAAAATCAAGACGACATTGTAATCTCTTTTGTAAGGTCTCATCTCTGAGAAGCAATACGTGCACATGCATTCCTACTTACATGGATGTAAAAGCCACAGCTTTTTGTCATGGAAGAGCAGAATATTTGGGGAAAGGAAACAGGGAAGAGAGCGTTGCATCAGAAGAGACAAAGATCTGTCTAACTTCTGGCAGAACTTTGCTTCATAAGGAAGCTGCTCCTTCCCACCTCCTCTGAGGAAGCCCTAGTCCCTACGTGTAGCAGTCCACAGTAGAAGCACATAGAGAAAACTACAACAGCGTCTGTCTGAAGATTCTTGAAATATCTCCTTACCTTTCCTCCATTTTCTGTCCCAAGATAGAGATCTGACCAGAAATGAAGAAGAATCTGCAGCAGACTTAGTGACTCGAGAATTTGCTTCTTTATTCTCTAGTCTAAGATTTTCCTGTAGAAGATGAATAAACATTTGTGGCCAAGTGAAACATAAGAATTCTGGATATCCCCGTGACTTCCTCTACTTCTGCTGTCAACAAATCACAGAGCGAAGACATTTGACTCTTCCTCTCTAAGATGACTGTTGGCATTGTCCCTGTTTGCATGCACATCTCAGCCTCTCCCATCCCATTTAGTCCACTTCCTGCAATTGCCATTCTCTTCTGTGTGACCAGCCCCCCCATAAGTAGCAGCATCAAGCACTGACATCTTGAGTCACGGGGCTTTATCACTAAATAATTAGTGAAAGATTTTTACCATTTATCATCACCATGACCAGGCCATAGTTCCCTTTTTTGCATGTAGAACAATTATTCAGATAATTTTGTTCCAAAAAACATGAAAATGTCCATGTGCTGATGGTCTCCTCTGCGCCCTGCTCCAGCTGGCACTGCTTGACATCCTTACTCATCTTCTTACTGTATTGTTATCTATGAAAAAAAGTTGTTTTGTTCAATTTATCAGTTTCAAAAGGTGACCCAACTGAGCTACCTTACAAAATGCCTAGAGGTCAGCTCATGGAGCAGTTTCTTCTGTTCCCTCCTCCACTTCGTGAAATCCCTCATTCACTTGTGCTCTTACAGCATAGATACTCTGTCATCCTCAGTGAATGACAGCGAGTGTCCTACCGTGGACAAAGGTTATCAAGGTCTGGGCAGTCAGTGAGTCAGAAAGCACTTGGTTCCTTTCAACGTTTGTGTCCCAACACCCCATTCTGTTTGAAAAATACAGTGAATTCTTAGGAAATTCTTAATCTGTAAACAACTGTATGGGTTAATGAATGACAAGAGTAAGTATAACTGAAAATTTGAACTTTTAATCTAAAATATTAGTTAAATCACAAATACTGTAAAGAAAGAGGAAAAAATTCTGATCTGAACCCCAAAACCATTAGCCAGCAGGAGGCTTTTATTTTTAGACACCAGCTTGAAAATTGAAAATTGAGTCTGTGGGAACACAAAGTGAAGAATTGTTTAGTTACCAAAGCCCCGAGGAAGACTGTGGGAGATTATGTAAGTGGTATTGGCAGACCCAGTCAGATCTATGTGGGACCCTTCCCTGGATAGGTGGATTCAAGATAGGTGGATAAGGAGGAAGTATGTTCTTCTATGAGTTGTTTATGTGGATATTAAGTGGCCAGTTCACTTAACTACTGATGTTGATATGAACTCTCCTATCCACATAATAGACTATAATCTCCATTATTTTGAGCATCAGTAAAAATCCCCTTTTAAGCTGTTTTTTTTTTGTCCATAGTAACTTAGTATTTATTGAGAGAAACTATTCCTTAGCTCACGTATTCATGGTTCATAGTTCAGGAAATAGGTCATTGACAAATTTCCATGAAGTTCAATCTAAAGAAATTCCTGATATTTCAAAATCACGTTGTACTCTGAAAGACGCCAGCCCTCCTCCTCTCTTCAAAATCTTTCATGGAATCATAATTTCTGCAGAAATCTGCATATGCCTTCTTTCTTTGTGCAGCCACACCAAACTGATAGGCAGCTGAAACCCCAAAAGCAACCATGAAAGGCTCCAACAATATGAAACCGTAGACGCTTAGCTAGAAGACCCCGCAGCTGAGGTTCCACCAAAACACCAGAAATCATGGTTCCCAATGTCCTCCACACCAAGGTCGTTCCTGATAGAGAAGTGGATGGCATTCCCTTAGTCTGTTGTTTTGATCATTTATTTTTATCAGAAATTGAAACATAAGACTAAGACAGAGCATAAACCATTCCTTCCCTTCGATGTTCCTTCAAATATTCCAGCAGAGTGATGCAAAAACTGACCAAGGCACCCTGGCTGCCTAAACACCCTGCACCCCTGGGTACAAGGGCCTCAGCTGTCACGATAATTGTAACTGGGAATGACCTTTCCAATCTTTTGTCTTTGAAATTTTTTTAACTCTCTTCTTCAAAGGTATGCACAGTTTCCAGGGTGGAGACCGCAGTTATCATGAACAAAACCAAACTTATCCCTGTGAAACAAGTGTTCTTTATGAAGGGAATCATGGTTAACAACATCTTTTCTAAAAGTTCTGATGACTGAATGAAATCTATAGACAAATTCACTCAGAACCAAGCTTTTAAAAAAATACCAGAGTCATAGTTTCAGAACGTAATCTGATTTCTCATGGGTAGATAGGAAAAAAAGAAATCTTTAAGTATTTTGTAACAAAGGAGTCCATTACAATTATAAAGAGCAATTTGCTTGAAGGAGTTTCTATCCAGCCACACAGATGATAAGAGTTGAATAAGAAAATAAAAGGAGAAGACAGTAATGTAAGAAGTTTATAGCAATAGGGACATAGACATTCTAAATTAGACTAATGACTTCTTTAGGAAAAAAGCGATGAAAATTACATCCATGTGCAGACACTGAGGACTCCTGAGTGCTGAAGGCGTGAGGCTGAGATAAATGAGAACAGACATGGTGATGTCCAGGAAGAGGCTGCTCAGCTCTGCTATGCTCTGCTGCCTGCCGTCTCAGGGGTCTATTGAGGAAGGCTGACTCCAGGGTCATCCATCCCCTTTAGACGTGTCCTCCAGAGCCCTCTAGAGAACCAACCCAAGACTTGGGCGCTTCTGCTGCCTGAAGGAGCCAACGAAGAAATAAATCATGGAGTTCACAGAGCTGTTGACACAGGGCAGGAAAATTAAAAATGAAGAACCTTAATAACAAGGCAGAAATGTGACATGGCTTGAAGCATGTTTACTGGGAAGTACTGGATGCCAGAAAGGCACAAATAAAATAATCAGGCATGTGACAATGAAAAAGCCAAGTGGCACAAAGCAGCCGTGTTCCTCTTGAAGATACTCAGCGGAAGAGCAGAGGTTCAGCAGAGTGCTGAGGGGCAGGACTATGGTCCAGAGCAGTGGAAATATGATGACTGAGTGTGTTTGGGTCTGCGGCAGTGTTACCAGATGGACCACAGACAGACAGGCAGCACTGCATGCTAATTGCACTGAGAATGCTCAGGCCTGTGATACTGGAAAAGATTACTGCAGCACTGACAAAAAAAGAGAAATAAACTTAAAAAGGGAAATGAGGTGATATTTATAATATAGATGCAGAGGGTGATAGAGTCAGCTGCAATCAGGTTGAGGATGTAAACAGAGACTGAGCTCCTTCTCCTGCAGAATCCCAGGAGCCAGAGCACAACCACGTTCCCTGCCTTCCCAACCACAGCAGTGGTGAGGCTTAGCCAGCCCAGGATAAGTGACTACAGATGTCATATGGGATGGTGTGGTTGGAGCCTTGCTCAGCAGTCTTCCACTGCCAGTCCTAGAAACATAAACATGACTTATATACCTACTGTGTGGCTCTCATACTCGCTTTGCCCTGGGCTTCCCATTTAAAGATATAGAAATGGAGGACTGCACAGATTGAGAAGCCTGGGCAGAGCCAGGGACCCAGGAAAGAGATTCTAATGCAGCAGTTTCATCTGTGCAGCTGGGGCCTCTGCTCTGCACCTTAGGTCTTCCAAACAGGGTTAAAGTGCAGTGATCTAGACATCCCAGAGTGGGCTACAGCTATGGTAGCTGTCACCCTGAATTGTTGCTGATAAATTCATGATCAAACCACTCATATGAGCAGGAGGTATCATTTGGTGCAAAATAGTCTTGTTTAGTTCTTCCCAACTTGGCAAAAGAGTCCAAAACTATATCAAAGGTCCAGGGAACTGGCCACACAAAATCCACAGAGCTGCTGAGAGGAACAATTCTCACTGTCCAGAACAGCTAGATGCCACTCCAAATAGCAAACGGAAAAAAAAAAGCACAAGCCTATTTTAAAAACAGAAAAGAAGAAATGTCAACAAAATGAAGGTGGAAGCAGAGGTGTACAGACAATTAGACACAGTAGAGGATTGATAGGATGACTCAGTCAGGAGGAGCTTGTCCCCAAGCCCGACCACCTGAGTTCAGTTACAAAAGCCCACGCAATGGAAGCAGCAAAACAACTTACACAAGATGATCAGTGATCTCCACATTCAGAGATGACAAACGCAGGGGGAGAGAGATGGAGAGAGACAGAGACAGAGAGACAGAGACAGACAGAATCCTAGCAGGCAGAGAGTCATGCAGAAAAAGACACAATCATGAACTCTCTTAGAGACCAAGCTTGCACGCTATGGAGACCTTCAATTGAAATTAAAATTCATCTTCTACTGTGTCTGTGAAGGCTCTTCATAGATGAACATTTTGTAGGTATGATTGTTTTTATAAACATGAAGCTCTGAGAGGAACAATTTTTATTAAAGCCTAGAAATTAACTTTAATGTTAACCATTTCCATTTGCCCTTGCACAGGCTGAGTTGTAACTTTTCATGAGATGCTCATAATTCCAATCTGAACTATCCCTTCCTTAGGTGTTTCAAAAATGATGGGCTGGAGAGGTGGCTCAGGGGTTAAGCCTCTGCCTTGCAAGCGGAAGGTCCTGAGTTCGGATCCCAGATCCCACGTATAGACGCCGGGCGGAAGCGGGGGCGGCCTGCGCTTCTGGTCCTGGTAGGGCGGAGCCTGTGAATCCCGGGGCAGAAGGAGGAGGAGGCGTCCATGGTGGTTCACGAATTTGTCCGTGGTTCTACACACACACACACACAGACGCACACACGCACATGCACACAGTTGAATAAATAATAATAAAAAAATTAAAAAAAAATGATGTGGAGTGTTGGTGGGCTCAGCTCTGACAAGCAATGTATACACACACAGTCCAACTAGATGAAAGTCAGAGACAGGATTAACCCATGACAGAAGATTGGAATGTTTTTGGAAAGTGGAGTATGAAAAGAGACTTTCACTGAAGGGAGAAGATTCTGTCTAATCTCTGTCAAAACTCAGTTCAAAAAGGATGCTTCCTGTTCCTATCCTTTCTGGAGGAAACCCCACACTTCTACATATAGCACCCTGTTGTAGAAACTCATAGAAATACCATAAAAGGATGTGGTGTGATAGTTAGATTTTTGTCAACTTGGCATTTGTAAGGTGAGCTCTGTGCACATTTTTTGAAGAGTTATTAGTTGAGTTAAGCTTTGAGCTAGTTCAAAGGAGATCATCTAATAGATGGAGGAAGAGCCACCCTATGATAGGGGAGCCCATTCCCAGGGATGGTAGGTAAGATGTAGGGGATTGTTCAGTAAGTTGGCATTCCTCATCATATTTGGACAGACATGTTGTCTGGCATGTGAGAATCGTCCCTCTCCCAGCAATCCAGTGCACATACTGTGGCCAGTTCCCTGGGCTCCTGGTGGTGTTAGGCACTCTCTTCCAAGATAGACTAACAGCAGCAACTGGACAGTCATAAGCCAGAATAAAACTCTTTATTCTTCTATACTAATTAGTTGTCAATTTATCAGCAACATGGGAACTCTCCTGAATCTTTTGAAATATGACCTTACATTTCTTGCATTCTCCTGTCCAAAGAGTTGAGTTGAACAGTGAAGAGTCTGTCTCAGACACCGTGATTCCAGTGTTTATTTTCTTGTGCTAAACTTAGACTTTCCTATAGAACATGAACAAAATTCTGTGACCAAGTGAGGCCTGTAAAACTGCAGAACAGCATTCTCCTTGCTGGATAGCTTTGACAATACCAGAAAGAACCTGCAAGCAACTTGCTGGGAGTAACACAATCAGCAGTCTCACTAATCTGTGAAAGCTGCAATATCAGCTAATCACTTTCCAGTTGGATTTCAGGTCTGCTTATCAGCAGGGATCACATTCCTGGTTCTGTAAACCAGAAGAAGAATCTATGAAAAGGAAATATACAGGTACTTTTGGAGGACACAAGCAATTAAGATTTATAAAGACACTATATCAAACTGCATTTTAAACATTCATCATTTTACACATAGTTTGGAGAACCACACAGCATTAATCTAGAAGCTTCCTTTTGCATCAGAAGATATTTATTTTATAAATACACAACTGAAAAAAGGTCAAAACATAGGTGTTGGTGGGCTGCTCAGCCATAAAGTGGCCGTCTAAGATGCCCCCACCCAATGCTTCAAGGGACACTGCAGAAGAATGAGAAGTAAGATGGTAAGAAACTGAAGGGGGCAGGGCACAGCCAGATACTGTGTTCTGGACAAAACAGATTGCTGCATCCACGAACTCACTCCAGCTCTGGGCATTTACATGGGACCTGTGCGGGATTTGTCCCATCAACATTTTATCATGAAAGACGAAAGACCACAAGAGACCTCAAGATACTGATGAGAGTTGATGCTAATGTGGGGGTGTAAGGACAAAATGGAAGATGCTTTTCTTTGGTAGTATACCCAGTGAGAAAAAAATTCATGTTCAAATAACTACTCAGGCACTGGTTATCAAATACAAACCAGATACAAATCAGTAGGCAGAGACTAAGACCAGAGCAAACTAAAAGAAGTAAAAGAGCAATAAAAGATGATTTGCATTCTTGGGTCTCCACAGGCATATGTTCAATCCACACATATGCACACACATGCACAGATATGAACATGCATCCACACACAAAAGACACACACCCACTTCCACCCCCTGGATACAGTCCTCTACAAACATATGTGAAAAAGAAACAAGTTGTGGTGTGACTGCAGAGATATCACGCAGCAGACACATCTGAATCTTCACTTCCCAAAGATGGTTTTAGGCATCTTGCCTGTTCCCACTCAGCTCTCCTCCCCTATCCCATTCTGACCACTGCTCTGTAATTGTTCTTTCTTTCAGTAGCCATAATTTGCACACAGATGTTCATGACTGACAAGGAAAGTGCAACTGAGGATTTCAGTTCAAATAAATCATACACTCAAAGAAAGAGAAAAGAGTCTAAGCAATGATGGATTGAACCCCCAAAACCATGAACAAAAATGAATCAGTAAGTTTTAGGTTTAACATGCCAATTAAGAAATGAGCCTGCAGACACACTTACAAAGAATTATTTAGTTAAAGAAAAACCCTCAGCAAGACTGTGGGAGATTATAGAATGAATGTGAGCAGACCTAGTCCACAGTGTATGGGACTTTCTTGAGCTGGGGGATAAGATGGGGACAGACATTTCTGCTCCAGACCAAGGGCGGACTCCCTGCTCCTCAGGTAAGGCCTTGAAAGCCCCCAGGCCACAATTCATCTGCAGGTCCCACTAGCCAATCTACTCTTTCTGCTCTGGACCAGGGCCTCTCTACTCCTGAGGAAGACGTCTAGGACACCCCCCAGGTCCCATGTCATCTGCAGGTCCCAATAGCCAGTCTGTCCTTTCTCTTTCAGACCCCAGTGGCCTCCCTCCTCCTCAGGTAAGGCCTTGAAGGCCCCTAAGCTATGTCTCAGGCCCTAGGTCTTCTGCAATACTCATCAGCCAGTTGGCCCTTTCTGATCTGGACCCCTGCAGACTCCCTGCTGGTCAGAATTCAACAGAGTCCAGAGAAAACCCAAGCAATGGGCTAGGGGACCAACACGATTCATCTGAGGACTTCTAAAATCATCCCATCAAATGGTACATAATCATTGCATCTGGCTTTAAGATAAACAAACCCTTTCTGTTACTCTCAATTCTTAGTCATTAGGGTTTTTTTTTCAATACTAGCTGATTTATTTTTTCTCCCACATTTAATTTTTTCCCAATTATACAATCTTAACAGATACCCTCATCCTCTCTCTCCCTCCCTCCACCCCGTCCCAGTGCTCCCTTGCACTCTCCCTCCTTTTCCCCCTTCTTTTCACCCTCTCCCTCCCTCCCCTTCTCCCAGTGCCTCCCCTTCCTCCCTCCCATCCCCTGGAGCATCCTTTTGTGTGAATGCCAAACCTCCCTCTGAGTCCTCCACTCTAGTGAGGGGTAAGGACTCAGTGGCATAGCCCAGAGACCTTTCTTGGGCTCCCCATTAGTGTGGTAACTCTAGTATGTCTGTTAATGCCTTGCCTCTAAGGATCATACTGCCTGGAGTCTTCTCCCCTGTGATTCATGCTAGACTTTGGGGGGTCATTTACATGTCAGCCATTGTGCAGGTCATGCAAAGTCCAATCTTGGCTGCTACAGCCCCAACTTCTAGGGAGTATCTTGCATATCTTTGGTCCTCCCCATCTTTAGACTCTTACAATCTTGCCACCTGTGGCACTACTGACTCAGGGAGGCCCTAGCCCAGCTTTCGAATTCAAGACAAGCCTGGACGTACAGACATGCCCAGGACATGTCCTAACAGAGGACCGTGCAGGCAGAGAGATGAACAACAAATGGGAAGCAGCCATCTAACCTGCACCTGCAATGGACAATATATTAGTAAACAGTTAAATGATTGGTGGCTGTCCCCCACCCCAGGAGAGATGGCAACACCCAATTGGACCCTGACCCTATATAAGCCCAAACGCCCTTAATGACTCTGAATCTGCCACAGCTAATCTCTGCTTGATCCTCACCTGATTCCCGGGGTCCGGGTGTGACTCTGTCGCCAGCTCACCCATTTGCCTCAAGGTCCTCTCTTCCCCCCAACTGGCCCGGCTGGGGATTTGGCAACAAATGACACTACAACATGGGGCTGCCTCGGTATAGATGAGACACCCACTCCGGTAAACTTCGGTGAACAGCCCTCTGGTTTTGTGTTCCTGTGCTTAGGGCACCTGAAGGTGAGCAGGTGGCCCCACCTCTTCCCCTTTCCCTGTTTGTCCTTAGGAACATAATCACTCGCTTGATTTGCTGATAATCAAGGAGCCCCAATTGCTCATTTGATTTCCCCACGATCAAAGAGCCCCTCTAAAACAAGGCTTTTCTCCAGTGAGTTCACATGTGAATTGGTCCCCTCAGAACTCGGAGCCCAGGCTGGATTACACTGAATTGGCCTTAACGAGACACTATATGCGCATACGGCCCAGGGGAGTGAAGAGCTCCGGAAGCCTCCGCCAAGCACAAGACATTTGGGTCTGATACATTCCTTATCTCATCTGTTCCTCTTTTGGTCTCATCTCTAGTCTTTAGAAAAATGGGCAACCTTCCCGCACACTGGGAGAAGCCCCAGATACTTGTCACAAAATCTCTCCTAGAGACTAGAGGCTTCAAGATTATGACTGCTGGCCTAGGGGAATTCTGGAATGAGCCTGCACTTTTAGCACCTTGGATCCCCCCAGAGAATATGTGGGAACCGGACTATGGAGAAGAATGTTTTCCTTGGTAGGTGTTTTTCATAATTAACCTAAGCTGCTGGGCTTAACTAATGTGAGTTCTCGTTTTAAACAAGGTTTTCCTAAATGTTAATCTGCCTTTGATAAAGTTTTTAAGGGTAATTTTAAGACAGTTGCTGGTAAATTGCACATTGCTGGTAAAATGTTGTTCATGTGCTTGTATGTTTGTATGTTTATATGTTTACATGTATGTCTGTGGCCACTTCAAATTTTTTTCATTTCTGTTGTCTGCTGATATAAAAATTTGGACATGCCATTTTTAAATACATGTATGCATACTTAAAGATGAGAACAAATAATTTTAATAACATCTAATTTTAATAACATTAGCTAGTTATGTTTTATATCAATCACAATTGTTTTTCTAACAGATTGTAAGTTTTCATTCATGAAAAATTTTCTCACTTGTTTTTGATCTTTAATAGGACTACAAATGAAAATGCCATTGTGTTCTTAAAGGTTTTTCCATGTGTTCCCAAAATAAAAAAAACACTATTATATTGCTTGGTCAAACTTGTTCATACCGCTGACTTCTTTTATAGAACTTTATCCCATCAAATCTAGCAACCAAGAAAGTATAATTGTCTTCCACAAAGTACATTGGACTTTCTTCCTTCTCCTGGTATGTATGAGCTCCCTTTCTTGGGGACAAATCTGCTTTCTAATTCCATGCTCCAACGTGTACTCCTACTAAGGTGGAACAGGAATTTCAGGCCTCCACCTTGAAACAAAACAGGATCAATAAAATCCACACCCAGCATAGTCTGTTTTCAGAAAATTCTAAGTGCATTTGGGTCAACTCAGGCTCATGTTTCCTTTTTCCTTACAAGATTTTGGCCTAAGTTACTAAAGGAGTTTATGTGAGGATCCATTTGCCTAAGGGGATAGATAAAATACTAGCAAGCACACCCAAGCTGACAAACCTGGAATTCCCTTCCCCCACAGGGAAAGAAAAAAAATGCTTTAAATGTGTCCTGAGCACTGCTCTTCCTGGCCTGAAAAAGGGAAGTCCAGGATGGCCATGTGTCTTCTGCCCGCCAATATTAATGGAACCTGGAATGTCTCAAACTATCCTTTGACATATCAAAAATTAATGGGACTAAAGTTCAAATTATTACTGCTGTGTCCCTTGGCAAACAATTATGGGACAGTATACCTGCCTTCTTTTCACCTGTAAATTTGGTAACTTAGTTAACTTTTGGAGTTACCCTTTTAGTGCTAATGAGAACAAATAATTTTAATAACATCTAATTTTAATAACATTAACTAGTTATGTTTTATATCAATCACAATTGTTTTTCTAACAGATTGTAAGTTTTCATTCATGAAAAATTTTCTCACTTGTTTTTGATCTTTAATAGCAGTAAGGTCTCAGCATTTACAACTCAAGCTTGCTTTACACAGGTCCTCAGGGCATCCATTCAGGCTTTGGACATTCCTAAGATCACCAAAGGCCCATTGGAATCCTGGCTGTCCTCTACTGAAGCTATGCCTTAATAATTTACAATTATTAGGTTTTGATTTGTGTCTCACCAGCTCTTCTGGATCGTTTCTCCACCTGCCACGCCCACAGCCTCTCCACCTGCCCCACCTAGAGCCTCTCAGCCTGCCCCTGCAATGATGAAAACCTGCCAATTTGGGTCCCCCTTTAGGACCATGATTCTTTCTCTGTGATGGTTTCACAACTGGTAGTCAATGACAAGTAAGGCTCCACACAAGGGTGGTGACCAATCTATGACAGGCACAGTCACCTATATTCCACGCAGCTAAAGGGGCTCAGTGTCACCCAGCTATCATGGTCCTCACTGAAAAAAAAAAAATATATATATATATAAATAAAAGGATGAAATGTGGCACTACTGACTCAGGGCTCTTGAATTCAGGACAAGCCTGGACGTGCAGACATGCCCTAGACATGTCCCAACAGAAGACCATGCAGGCAGAGGGATGAACAACCATGGGAAGTGGCCGTCTAACCTGCACCTACAATGGACACCTAGTAAACAGTTAAATGACTGGTGGCTGTCCGCCAGAGGAGATATGGCAACACCTGATTGCCCCAACCCTATATAAGCCCAAACACCCTTAATGACTCTGAATCTGCCACAACTCGTATCTGCTTGCTCCTCACCTGATACCCGGGGTCCAATTGGTGACCGAATTGCTGACCCGCCCATTCACCTCAAGGCCCTCTCTTCCCCCTCCTTCCTGGCTGGCCCAGCTGGGAATTCGGCAACAGCCACCCATTTTTCAGCAAGGTTCCCTGAGCTTTAGGATGGGGAAAGATTTGGCTGGTCTGGTTCCAATTATGAATGTTGGGTCTTTGGTTTTCTGAATTATGGTTTGTTGTTGTTTTCAGTTTTGCTTTTCCTACACCATCCTTGTCCCATCCTGATTGGTATCGTAGGTCGCCTCCTAACCAAAGATAAAAGACTATTTAAATGAAGATCTTAATATAAGAGAAGACTCAAAGGGAGATGGAATAGGAGTAGGACACAGCAGTGGGGGTCAGTGTCACATTTGCAGGATGGTTACTAGCTATCTGCCAGTCCCTATACCCTCCCTGATTGATGAGATCAAACCTCATAAGTTGCAGTTGACCAGGAAGGGAAGTGAGTGTGAGCTTCACTAGATGTCTTGCTACTTACATGTAATACTTGATGGTGATTATTTTCTCTACTGAAGCATGCCTTTTTGGAGGACCCTCCTTTCCCTTTCCTCCTGTTCATAATCTTTGTGATAACGTAGATATTACAGAGATTTACCTTTGAATATTTCATTAAGTATGTTTGGTACTAGGACTCACCTATTAGGGAGTACAAATATGGTGTCTAAGTTTTTGTGTCTGGTATACTTCACACAATATGGGAATTCCATTTCCCATCAAATTTCATTAATTCATTTTTTTGATGGCTGAGTATTATTACACTGTATAAATGTATCACATGTTCATTATCCATTCATCAACTGTTGGACATTTGGGTTTCCTGTGACCTTGCTATTGTAAATAGTACTGCAATGAACATGGTTATGCTTGTGTCATTGTAATAAATTTTTTAATTATAGGGGATTATGCTCAGAAGTGGCATGCCAGGGTCATAAATAAAGATCTTAATGTAAAAGGAGACACATAGTAGCTGGAAGAATAGGAGTAGGACACAGATGACTCATTTACATGATGAATTACATTTATTGATTTGCGTATGTTGAACCAACCTTGTGTGCCGGGGATGAAGCCTACTTGGTCCCCGTGAATAATCTTTTTAATATGTTTTTGAATCCAATTTGCTAAAACTTTGTTGAGAATCTTTGCATCTGTGTTCATCAGAGAGATCGGCCTATAGTTTTCTTTTTTAAGTGAGTCTTTATTAGGTTTTGGGATTAAAACGATATTAGCTTCATAGAAGGAATTTTTTAGTGTTGCTTTGTTTGCTATTTGATGGAACAGTTTAAAGAGTATTGGTATTATTAACTCCTTGAATGTCTGGTAGAACTCTGTGCTGAAACCATCTGGTCCAGGACATTTTTTGGTGGGAAGATTCGAGATTACTTCTTCAATTTCCTTATATGTTATAGAACTATTTAAATAATTCACAACTTCCTGATTCAATTTAGGTAAGTTGTGTTTACTTAGAAATTCATCCATCTCTTTTGTGTTGTCAAACTTCACAGAGTATAAGTTTTTGAAATATGATGTTATAATTCTCTGGATTTCTTGGGTATCAGTAGTGATAACTCCATGTTCATGATTTTGTTAATTTGGGTTTTCTCTCTCTTGCTTTTGGTTAATTTAGCTAGGGGAGTATCAATCTTATTGATTTTTTCAAAGAACCAGCTTTTTGACTGGTTGATTTTTTCTATCGTTTTCTTAGTCTCGATTTCAGATATTTCTCCCCTCAGTTTGCTAATCTCCTCTCTTCTACTACTTTTGGGATCAGATTGCTCTAGTTTCTCTAAAGCTTTAAGCTGCATTGTTGTTTATTTCTGATGTTTCCATTTTTTTGATGTAGGCATTAAGAGCTATGAACTTACCTCTTAGTACAGCTTTCATTATGTCCCAGAGATTTTGGTAAGTTGTATTTTCATTATCGTTCACTTTCAGGAAATCTTGAATTTCCTTTTTAATTTCTTCCTGAATGCAGTTCTCATTCAGCATCATATTGTTAAGTTTCCAGGAGTTAGTGTATTTTCTCTTGTTTGTTGTGTTGTGGATGTCCAGCTTTAGGCCATGGTGGTCTGACAGGGCACAGGTTAGAATTTCAACTTTTTTGTACATGTGTAGATTCGTTTTGTGGCCCAGTACATGATCTATTTTGGAGAAAGTTCCATGTGCTGCTGAGAAAAATGTGTATTCTTTGGTGCATGGGTGAAAAGTTCCATAGAGATTTGTAAGGTCAATTTCTTTAAGGGTTTGATTAAGTTCCAAAGTGTCTCTGTTAAGCTTTTGACCTGTTGATCTATCCCATGTTGAGAGGGCGGTGTTGAAGTCCCCAAGAATTATCCTTTGAGGGTTGATTTCTCGCTTTAGACACTGTAAGGTTTTCTTAATGAATGTGGAGGGGCCCGTATTGGGTGCATATATGTTCAGTATTGTGAAGTCTTCCTGGTGAATTGTACCTGTGACTAAAATGTAGTATCCATCCGTGTCTTTATAATTTTCTTTGGTTTGAAGTCCACTTTGTCTGATAGCATAATGGCTACCCCTGCCTGTTTTCTGCTTCCATTAGCTTGGAGAATTGTTGACCAGCCTTTTATTTTTAGAGCGTGCCTATCTTTTGTGGTGAAATGGGTTTCCTCCAGGCAGCAGATTGATGGATTGTGGTTTTTAATCCAAGTTTGTAATCTGTGTCTCTTGATCGGTGAGTTAATTCCATTAACATTTAGTGTTATAATGGATAAACTATTTTAAATTCCAGACATTTATTATATTTAGTAGTTTTTATAAGTATATTGCTTCGCTTTTAATGGTGTTATACTTGCCTTCTGCTCTCCTGGATATGCCTGTTTTTTTCTTCATGCTTGAGTATCATTTCCAGCATTTTTTGAAGGCCTGGTTTGGTGGACATGTATCCCTTCAAGTTGTCTTTGTGCTAGAAAATTTTTCTTTCTCCCTCAATCATGACGGATAGTTTTGCAGGGTAAATCAGCCCGGATTGACATTTTTACTCATTCAATACTTGAAGTATATCTCTCCAAGCTCTTCTTGCTTTTACTGTTTTGACTGAGAAGTCATTTGTTATTTTAATAGGTTTACCTTTAAAAGTGACTTGTTTTTTCTCCCTTGAAGCTCTCAGGACCAGTTCTTTATCTTGAATGTGGAGTGTTTTAACTATTATTTGCTGTGGCGTGCTTCTGTTTTGGTCATATCTGTTTGGGGTGCAGAATGCCTGTTGTATATGGATGGGCCTCTCTTTTTTTATGAGGAAAGTTTTCCTTGAAGATAGTTTGAAAAATTTCCTCAGGGGTGGTATTTTGAGATTCTTGCTCTGGTATTCTATGAATACACGTGTTAGGCTTCTTCAGGGTGTCCCATATTTCTTGAATATTTCTCTCAAGTATCTTTTTGGCTTTAACAACCTCTTCCATTGAGCTGGTTAGTACTCCCACTTTATCTTCAATGTCTGAAATTCTGTTTTCTGCTTTGTTAGTTCTGTTGATAAGACTCTCTGTGGATTTCTGGGTTGAAGATAACTTGTCTTATAGCTCAGTTTTAAACTCTGCTTGAGTCTGTTTTAACTGCTCTATGCCAGTTTTTGTTTCTTGCACTGTTTTTCTCAACTCCTCTAAGTGTCTGTTGTGTTCCTCTTCAAAGCGATTGATTCTATTATGTAATTCCTCCCGGATTTCCTCTTTCATAGTTTTGAACATGGTAATGATCATATTTTGAAAGTCGTTATCCTGAGTCAGGCTTTCTTTGCCCTTTTCTGTGGGTTTGTTTTGGTTGGAGTCTAATATTATGCGATTAATTCCTTCAGTGGGAAATTTGTTTACTTGAGTGTTGCTTCTCATGGATTTGCACTTTGACTTTGGCATTGTCGTTTTAACTCTTAAGATCTTTCAATTTCACTAAACTGAAATTATTTGGCCTGGGATTCTTGGGGCGGGCAGGGACCAAGCTTACCTAGGTCGCGGATGAGGCCCGGCTGGACCGCGGGTGTCCCGGCCAGAGGAGCGGGGTGGGGAATGGGAGGATGGGGAGTAGGCATGGAGCTATTTAACCGGAGAGGAGCTAGGGCGGGGCCCCGGGCGCAGGGGGAGGTCCTCCGCCTCCCTGGCCCTGCCCGCAGCTCTGCCTGGATGGTGGGGTAGGAGCTGGGTCCCTTGGGCTGACCTGGGATTCTGGGGGCTGGCGCGGGTGGAGCTTACCTAGGTCGCTGGGTGAGGCCTGGCTGGAGCGTGTGGATCCGGGCTAACCCGAGGGGAGCTGGGGGATTTGCATTCTTATAAGTGGGAGCCGTTCCTGAGGATCTTGCCCTCAAGCTAGGGCCTCTCCTATTATTCAAATGAAGAGCAGGCTTTGATTTACAAATGGAGCTAATCTCTTCAACAGCCATTTTGTTCTCTGCTTCTTCTTGGTCTCTGTTCCCCTCTGGACCATCACAAGCTGGGCTTCCATGCCTGCATCTCTCACAGCATTGCTCTCCTCTGAGCTCTCACGAGAAAGGCCTATTTGGTCCCCTCGCCCAGATGCAAAGGCTTTCCCAGCACAAAGTCCCAAAGTTCTCCATAGTTCTCCCAACAAATAGTTCCAAAGGCACACTAGCCACATCACAGCATTGGCCATGCTTCTGGGTACCAACTTTTCTCAGCTTCACAAACAACTTCACTTAGTGGTGCCAGCTGTTCTTAATCTCACAGCAGTACCCCACTCCCGGTACCAATTTCTGTATTAGTTAGGGTTCTCTAGAGTCACAGAATTCACAGAACAAATATATATATATATATAGATATATATAGGAAATTTATTGAGTTGGCTTACAGATATGGCCAAGGTAGTCCAGCGAAGGCTGTCAGTAGCCGAGGTAGTTCCAACGATGGCTGCCAACAGCTAGCTGCTCAGTTCAGTAGTCAAGTAGGTGCTGGCTGATGGCTGGAGAATTCCTAGAGTCTTAGTCTAGTGGAAGGTCGAAGTTACCGGGAGGCCGGAAGGAAGAACGATTCCTAGCACGGCTGCAAGAAGGGATCTGTTCTCCTTGGTGGCTCCTTTTTATATGATGCAGTACTGGGAGGATCCTTTGAGAGCTTTGGAGGTCCTGATAGGATCTAGGGTGGGTATAATCCTTTCAAGTAGTCTCAGTTGATCCTTTCCAAATGTGGTCTCAGCCCAGCTTAGTTAATACCGGGTGTGTCAAGTTGACATCCAAGCTTAACTATCACCAACGGCATCTTCAACAAATGGTATTAGCAAAACTGGATATCTGCATGTAGAAGATTAAAACCTATACTTGTCACCATGTACAAGACTTAATTCCAAATGGATCAAGGACATTAATATTAGGTCAGAGACTATAAATAACCCTGGTTGAAAGCATAGGGAACTCCCTGGAGCCGATTTGGCTAGGCCAACATTTCCTAAACAGAAATCCAATACCACAGTCAATAGAACCAACACTCTACAAATGGGATATTATGAAATTAAAGAGCTTCTGTTCAGCTAAATAGATTATAAACTGAACAAAAAGGCGATGCACAGAATGGGTTAAAGTCTTCACTAATCACACAGCTGATATAGTTCTGCTATCCAGAATGCACAAAGAACTTAATAAACTAAACACCAAGGAGATAAATAGCCCAATTACAAAATGGGCATTGGAACACAAAAGTAACTTTTCCAGAGATAAAATTGAAATGTCCAACAAATATCTCTAAAAATGCTCCACATCCCTAACCATCAGGGAAATGGAAAATAAAGCTACCCTGAGATATCATCTCACATGGTGTTTGTATCCACATTATAAATAACACTAAATGATGCAAAGGGTGTGGAGAAAAGGGAACTCTCATCCTTTGCTGGTGGGAATGCAGGGACTATGGATATCAGCATGGCAATTTCTTTAAAAAAAAAAAACTGCAGACTTTTTGCCACATGTTGCCATCATTTTTTGAAATCTCAGAGAAAGAATCCAAAATTTCTTCCCTCTAAAACCAGAACCATGTGGACAACTTTGCCAAGTTTTGCTGTTGCCTTGCCTTAGAGTGCACAGTGATATGAGCACAATATACAGATTCAATGCTTGCTGAGACCACCTGAAGAGATTATCTGGATTTACAAGAGCAGCCCTAGATCCCATTAAAACCTCCATAGATTTCATAGGAACCACAGAACAGAGGAGAAGAGAGATTTCCAGGAATGCTCCAGCCATGTGGTTGTGTGCTGTGGCCTAGCCTGCCTGCCAGCTTCACCCAGCCATGCCATTTCTGCCATGAAAGGTTCTATTATCCCCCTCTAGAACTTTATGTTCAATGAATCTCCCTTTCTCCCATAAGTTGTTGACTTTGAGTGCTCTCTCAAGCAATAGTAAAGAGTAGCCATTACAAATACCCACTGTAATCACAAAGGGATTATAAATAGGAGAGAAGAGGAAAGAAGACATCAAAAGAAAGTGGATAGGGGAACAAGCTTCAATAGAGAAAAAAGGCCATGGTCATGTATTGCATGTAAGTAGGGAGACATCTGGTGGAGCTCATTCACTTCCCTTCCTGGGCATTTAGGACTGAACAGGTTTGATCTCCCCAGTCAGGGAGGATATAGGGACTGGCAGATAGATGGTAACTAACCAACAAATGGGAGACTGACCCACTCACTGCAGTGTCCTACTCCTATTCTTAAATCTAATTTTTGATTTTCATCTTATATTAAGATCTTCATTTAAACAATCTTTTATCTTTGGGTTGGAGATGACCTTAAATACTAATTGGGATGCATTCAAGGGCAGTGAAGAAACAGTAAAACTGAAAACAACTGCTGCAGTTCACCTGCATGGTTGCCGATAAATGACAATCAACCAGCTTAAGGGAATAAGGGGACTATCAAACAGCTTAAGGGAACAAGGGGTTTATTTCCTTACTGACAGTCTGGTTACAGTTCTCAGTCCAGCTTGACGGGAGAGAATGCCTCACACCAGAGCCCAGGGAACTGGCCACAGCATCACCCCATAATGACTGAGATACTTTCCAGACCAGCATGTCTAACCAATGTACAGAAAGATGCCAACTTCCTCAATCAGCTTTCAGTATTTTATTCACCTGTCCAGGGCCTAGTCCCATGCACCATGCACTGGACCTTCCTCATCAGCTAGACAATCTCTTGCAGATTTGCTCTGGGCTTAACTCAACCCTTAATTCTCTACAAATGTACCCGGAGCTCAAACCCTCAACCATCAAGTTGACAACTGTGCCTAACTATGACAACAACAAACCATAATTCAGAACACTAAACACACTACAGTATTCACCTGGAACCAGACCAACCAAATCTTTCCCATCCTAAAGCTTGGGGAACCTTGTGGAAGAGGGATTGGCAAGATTGCAAAAACCTAAAGATAGGGAGGACCAACGATATGCAAGATACTCCACACAAGTCAGGACTGCAACAACCAGGATATAGCCACAATGTGATTGGACTTGCCTGACCGGCACAATGGCTGACATGTCAACAACCCCCAAAAATCTAGCATGGATCACAGAGAAAAAGGCCTCAGGCAGTAGGATCCTTCGAGGCAATGGGTTAGACAGTCATAGAAGAGTTCCTATGCCAGCAGACAGCCCAAGAAGGGGCCCCAGGCTATGCCACTGAATCCTGAACCCTCACTAGGAAGGACAACTCAGAGAGAGGCTCTACACCCACATCAATGGGTGCTCTGGGGGATGGGAGGGAAGAAGTGGGAGGTGCTGGGAGAGGGGGAGGCAGGCTGGGTGAAAGGAAGAAGGGAAAGGGGGAGAGTGCAATGGGTGATGATAGGGGAGGGGTTACTTATTGAGCTTCTATGATTAAGAAAAATAGAATGTGGGGGAAAATGGAGACATAAATGGTTTGCTTATGCAGAATGATACACAGGTAATGTGTTCTCTGTTCTTGGCATTTTATTCATGGTGCTGAATAACACTTGTAACTCCATTTTTATTTCATCTGTCTTTTATTTCTCTGTCATCTCTGTAAATAAACTCAGCACTCTGTTATTACACATCCCACTTGGGTTCTGTGGTGTATAGTAGGTCTTCACTGCTGCAGACCCAACTTCTACCACAAGACTTCAGCCGCTATTATGTGACATGTCCTCAATCTCACATGAAGATCCTGAGGCTTAATGGATATAAAGTGCACCTGGGACCACACGGGAAGTTTAGCACCAACCCCAGACTCCTGGGACCTAACCTAAGCTTTCCATTGCTCTCTGCATTGGATCATTATGCAAGGACACTAAACAATTTTGCATCATGGAAAACGGGAATGACTCAGGAGTGTAGAGAGTTCTAATGGCTTCAGCAGCCGTATTCCTCCTCACATGATAATACTGAGAGTTACAGGTCAGACCAAGAACAGCAACTGTGCTCTCTGACTATTGCAGACACAAGTCATCCTCATGTACTGGCAGTGTGAAATGTCCAGAATGATATAACAAACTTTTAGTTCATACCTTTCCTTCCCTTCCCCTCCCCTACAGTTTGGATCAATGATGTAGCCAGGACCAATGAAGGACCAGGAGAATGAGGGCACCAACATGGAGACAGGAACTGACCAAATTGGCATCATCACATCTGATAACTTGAGGTCACCAGTCCAGCTTTAACAATCTATGTGCATATCATCATGTCATAAACTTAAAGGAAATGCACCTACATTATTTACTCAATGGTATTCCTCAGTTATTTTCAATAGTGATAATGATTGGAATAATTCACACTGTAAGAAGAAGTTAAAATCATAGCAATAAACTGGGAAGATAGAAATGAATGATCAGCTCTGACATTTTAAAAAGTCCCAGGAAAGTACAGAGTGGACATGTTATGGGAAAAGATTGATTTTCCAGTTTCCCCCAGAACCTCAGGTCTATACATCTCTGCCTGCTCCTCTTCATGCTCAAAGGAGACATCTCTGTCACATTGATGGATCATTTCATTGTACTTCTAGCTGTGTTGGTCTGTGTTGGTACGTGTCAGAATGCTTAAGGACTTGAGAGAGAGTTTTTAGGTTTCCCTTTCTTTGTGTCTATTGAAGGAAGATACTATGTCATCCTCAGGCACTAGTCAGTGCTGAGGTGATGTGACAAACTCTTGGTTTATGTCTTTCCTTCCCTTCCCGTTTCCCTGCTGGATGGGCCAATGATGTAGTTAGCAGTCAGGAAGGATCAGGAGAATGAGTGCACACGCCTGGATAGGGAAGGAGACTGCACTGGGAAGCACCGTGGATCTCACATTTCCAAGTTCTCTGTCCATATGTAGTGATCTCCCTGCATGTCATCATGTCATACACATAAAATGCATCCAACTTCATTTATATATTCTTTGCTGTTGCAATTCGCCTGCATGGTTTCTGAAAAATCACCATCAAACTCCTTAAGGGAACAAAGGATTTATTTTTTTCTTAAGATTGTCCAGTTACATTTCTCAGTCCAGCTTGACAGGAGAGCTCATACTAGCACCAAGGACAAGGGAACAGGCCATACCATCTCAACGGAATGGCTGAGAAAGGGACGATCCTTACATGCTAGACCAGCATGTGTGGCCAAGTGTACACAAGAATGCCAACATTCTCGATCAGTTCTCTGTATTTGATTCCAGGGCCTAGTCCCACCCACCATGGGCTTGGCCCTCCCCATCAGCTAGGTTTGCTCTGGGCTTAACTCAACTACTAATTCTCTACAAATGTGCCCAGAGCTCAAACCCTCAATTGTTAAGTTGACACCTGTGCCTGACTATGACACTTGCAGTTTTCAAGTGTGGGGGAGAAACATAAAAGGGAAAATTTGAAAATCTTAAAAATAAATTTCTTTAGCCTGAAAAATTTGTGGAAGCAATAAAAATGCCCACTCCACTACCATTCTTCAAAATTCCCATCTGGAATGCCATTTGGCCAGAGGGTCTGTGAGAAGCCTGTATGCTGATGAGACTGTAAAACTGCCCACTAAACTGCTTTGGTGGGGCTTGCAGCCTCTTTTGTCCCTTGTGTATAAAAACTGTGTGGAGATGTAACACAAGGTGCACACAATCACCGTGCCTGTGTGTGTAAACCCTGGTACCAGAGAATTGAATCAGTGGAGACACAAATAAAGAATTATTTAGCAAAATGAAACCCTGAGCAAGACTGGGGGAGATTCTGTGACACCTACAGACCCAGCTAATTGTGAGGGGACTATTCTCTGGACAGTGGATTAGACGTAGAGATAAATGGGATGTTTAGATGGAACAAGATAAAAGTGTGCTCCTCTGTCCGGTGTTTATGTGGATCTGGGCAGCCAGTTCCCTTTGCTCCTGATGTTTGGATGAACGCTCCTGCCCACATGATGGACTGGAGCCTCCATTATTGTGAGCATGAATGAAAATTCCCTTAATCTGTGGTTGTTCATGTATTCATATGGAGAATGAAAATATGAGATCAAGACACAGCAAAAATCCACCACTTGATTGTTCCAACAAATATTAAACTACAGTGATACAGAGACTGACTGAGCACAATGGCTGGTGATTGGCACATGATAAGCATCCTGCATCACTGGGTGAAAAGAGCTTCAATAGCTGGGATTATTGATCATTGAGAATAATCTGTCTAATTGGATGGCTGGCTTTTATTTTTGAAATTTTTGCAAATCCCTCCTTCAAATTTATGCATGTTTTCCAGGATCAAAGTCATGTTATGGTGAACACAGTCAAACTTATCACTGTGTCATAGACAAGTATTGCAGGGGTGTTCTTCATGAACTCTTTGGGTTGGTCATTTATAGGAAGGGAGTCCTTCATCACCACCTTTTACTTTTCTTTTCTTTTCTTTTCTCCCACATTCTATTTTTTTCATAATAATACAAGCTCAATAGGTACCCCCATCTTCTTCTTCCCCCTTCTCCTCCCTAATCATCCCCCATTGCACTCTCCCCTCTTTCCCCCTTCCTTTCATCCCTCTCCTTCCCTCACCCTTCTTCCCTTCCATCACTTGGATGGAGCATCCATTTGCATGAATGCCAAACCTCCCTCTGAGTCCTCCACACTAGTGAGGGTTCAGGACTAATTGTCACCATCTTTTCAAAAATATGAAGGATTGAATGAAATCTATGGACACATTTACTTAGAACCAAGATTTCAAAAAATACATGTTGTAATTAAAGCTCATAATCTGACTTCTCTTAAGTAGACAGCTGAGAAAGAAGAAATATTCTATAATTACTGTGTAATAAACAAGCCTGTTACAATTACTAAGAGCAATTTGCTTAGAGATTCATTCCAGTGAACAAATGATGAGTGCGGTTGAATGAGGATAGGATAGGAGAATAAGAAGACAGGAAGATAAGATTTTTGTTTCAATACTGCAGGACACAGATTTTAAATTTAGATCAATGTCTTCTTTGAACAAAACATAAAAAGCAATGATAATTGCAACCATATACAGGCACTGAAGGCTCCTGAGTTTTTAAGGCATGAGGTTGAGATGAATGAGAATTGAAGTGGTCAGAAGTGACAGGAAGGGCTCATTTCAAAGCTACTGCTGACGCCCAGGCAGAAGCTCTTCACCTCTGCTCCACTCTGCTGCCTGACATCCTCAGGGTCTCCCAAGGGACGCAGCCTCCATGGTGCTTCTGTCAGGTCCGTCCTGCAGAGCCCTATGGAGAACCAGCTTGAGGATCTGATGCTTTTGGTGCCTGAAGGAGCCAATGAAGGAGGAAATCTTGGGGCTCGCAGTGCTGTTGGCAGAGATCAGGAAAATTGAAAGTGAATCATAATAACATGGCAGACCATGTAAAATGGTCTGTAGCCTTTTTACTAGGAATACTCGATGTCATTGGATCCAAAGGGAACCACAGAATGTCCTGGACTCAGAGAGAATCACAAATAAAATAATCAGGTGTGGCAATGAAAAAGCCAAGTGGCACAAAGAAGCTGCATTTCTTTCCAGTATATTCAAGGAATGAGGGTCAGTTAAGTACAATGCTCAGCAGCAGCTTGTGTGTGTTTGTGTTTGTATCAGAAGCAGCAAATGCACCACAGAACCAGTAGTCAGCAATCCTTGACATTGGAAACTAGGATGCTCAAAGATTACTACTATATAGACAAGAATTAAGAAAAAAACTTAAAATTGTAGGTAAGGTAACTGCAGATGACAAAATGGAGAGACACTCTTGTATCTTCACGTGACTGAGTGACTTCCATATTCAGGGATAGTGTGCTTGGATCCTGGCTCACAGTCTTCCACTGGTACTGCTGGAAACACAAACATGACTTATGCCCCTACTGTGTGTCTATGAATTCTTTTTTTTACCTTGTATTGCAGGAATAACACTTTCCCTGTTAATGGTACAGAAATAGAGGTTTGTAGTGATTGAGAAGCCTGCTGAGAGCTGGAGACCTTGGGGTACAGAATCCAGTGCAGCACTGCTTCGTCTGTCCACTGGACCCTCTGCCCTGGTCCTCAGGTCCTCCATGCAACAGACTCATGTACTGAAATCCTGACATACCAAAGTAGGTTACACCTATTGTAACAGTCAACACTGTTGCTAATAAATTCATGACCAAACCGCTTGTTTGAACAAGGGGTTTTATATGGTACACAATTGTCTAGTGTTGATCTTGCCCAACTTGGCAGAAATTTACACAATATCGAAGGAACTGTCCACAAAATCCCCAGAACTGAGAAGGAACAATCCTCACTATCCAGACCGCCAAGATACCAGTCCAAACAGTAAATGAAAAAAAAAAAAAAGCACAAGCTGATTTTTAGAAACAGAAAAGACATCGACAAAAAAGAGATGGAAACAGAGGTGTGCAGACAATTACACACAGTAGAGGGTTGGCAGGATGAGTCCGCCAGAAAGGAGTTTGTCCCCAATCCTGACCACTGGAGTTCAGTGACAAGAGCCCATGCGATGGAAGAAGCAAAAACAACTCACACAAGGTGATCAGTGATCTCCACATTCAAGAGATGATAGATGCACAGAGAGACAGAGAGGGAAAGATAGGGAGAGAGACAGAGAAACAGAGTCAAAGACAGAAAGAGAGAAAGACACAGAGAGAGAGACAGAGTCCTAGGAGACAGAGGGGCATGCAGAAGATGTCCCTATCATGAACTCTGTTAGAGACCAAGCTTCCATACTGTGGTGGCCTTGAATTCACATAAAAATAAAACTTCTGCTGCCTCTGCTCAAGGCTCTTCATAGCTGAAAATTTTGCAATTATGATTTTTGTCTTATTAAACACAAAGCTCTGAGAGGAACAATTTTTCTTAAAGCCTAGAAATTGACTTCAATGTCAACCATTTCCATTTACCCTTACTCATGCTGAATTGTAACGTTTCATGAGGTGCTCATAATAATTTTACCTTGAACTATCTCTTTCTTACGTGTTTCAAAAATAAATGACGTATAGTTTTTTGGGTCTAACCTCTGACAAGCAATGTATACATATACCATCTAAGTAAATGAAAGTCAGACACAGGATTTGCCCCATGACAGAAGATTGGCATGTTTTTGGAAAGTGGAGTGGGAAGAGAGACTTTCATTAAAGGGAGAAGATTCTGTCAAAACTCAGTTCCAAAAGGATGCTTCCCATCCCTACCTTTTCTGGAGGAAGCCCCACACTTCTACATGTAGCACCTTGTTGTAGAAACTCACAGAAATACCATAAAATGGTGTGATAGTTAGATTTGTGTCCACTTGGCAATTGTAAGGTGAGCTCTGTGCACATTTGTGAAGAGTTATTAGTTGAGTTAAGCTCTCAGCAAGTTCGAAGGAGATCATCTAATAGATGCAAGAAGACCCACCCTGTAATAGGGGAGACCGTTCCCCAGGGAAGTCGATGAGATGGAGGGGATTGTTCAGTAAGTTGGCTTTCCTCAGCCTACTCAGACAGACCTGCTGTCTGGCTTATGAGGATCATCCTGCTCTCAGCAATCCAATGCACGTAGTGTGGCCCGTTCCCTGGGCTCCTGGTGGTGTTAGGTGCTCTCTTCCAAGCTGGACTAACAGCTGCAACTGGACAGTCATAAGCCAGAATAAAACCCTTCATTCCCCTACACTAATTGGTTGTCAATTTATCAGCAATATGGGAAACCTCCTAAATTTTTAAAAATATATCTTTGCCTTTCTTCCATTCTCCTGTCCAAAGAGTTGAGCTGATCGGTGTTGAAGAGTCTGTCTCAGACTGTGTGACTCCAGTGTTTGCTTCCTTGTGCTAATCTTGTACTTTCCAGTAGAACATGAATAAAATTTTGTGACCAAGTGAGGCCTATAAAAATCCAGGACAGCTTTCTTCTTGCTGGAAGACTTTCACAGTACCAGAAGGAACCATGCAAGCAAGCAAGCGAGAAATGCAATCAACAGTCTCCATGATCTGTGAAAGCTACAAGCTGCATTAATAATCACTCTGACAGGCTAAATGCTAACAAGACAATTAATCACTTTACAGTTGGATTTAAGGTCTCCTTTTCAGCAGGTTATCAAGTTACTGGTTCTTAAATCAGAAGGAGCATCTATAAAAAAGAAGGATATAGGTACTATTGGAGGACACAAGAAATTAAGATTTATAAAGACACTATGCCAATCTGCCTTTTGAACATTCATCATTTCATGCGCAGTTTGGAGAACCATATAGCACTAATCTAGAAGCTTGCTTCTGCAATGGAAGGTGTTTGTTTCAGACATTCAGAAATTCAAAACTGAAAAAAGTGCAAAGCATAGGTGTTGGCTGGACTGCTCAGCCACAAAGTAGCCTCTAAGACACCCCCATCCAGTGCCTCAAGGGACACGGCAGAAGAGGGAGCAGTAAGTTGGTAAGATACTCAAGATGGGCAGAGCACGGCCAGATATTATGCTGTGGACAAAACAGACTGCTGCACCTATGAACTCGCTGCAGCTCTGGGTATGTACATAAGACCTGTGCGGGACTGGTCCTCTCTACATTTCATCGTGGAGGGAGAAAGATCTCAAGAGGCCCCACAACTACCTGAGCTACTTATGAGAGTTGATGCTGATGTGGGGGTGGAGACACAATGGAAGATGCTTTCCTTTGGTAGTTGGTATACACAGAAAAAATTCATGCTCTAATAAGTGCTCAGGTACTGGTCATCAAAGGCAAACCAGATACAATTCAGTAGGCAAAAACTGAGACTTACCAAGCAAACTAATGAGGTAAAAGAGCAATAGAAGATGATTTGTGATCTTGGGTCTCCACGGGCACATGTTCAAGTCCACACATATGCACACACCTGCACACACGTGAACATGCACCAACATGCAAAAGACACACACCCACTCCCACAGCTTGGATACAGCCTCTACAAACATATCTTTAAAAGAAACAAGTTGTGAACAATCCTATGACTTTATATAACTACACTGGATAGAAATCACAGAACAGACACATTTGAATCTTCCCCTCCAAAAGATGCTTTTAGGTATCAGTCCTTGTTGCCAATCACGTCTCTCCTCCCCTATCCCATTCCGCCCACTGCTCTGTAATTGCTGTTCTTTCTTCAGTAGACATAATCTGCACACAGACGTTCATGACTGACAAGGTAAGTATAACTGAGGATGTCAGGTTAAATGAGTCATATACAGTCTAAGAAACAGGAGTCTAAACAATGATCGATTGAAACCCCCCCAAACCATGAGCAAAAATGAGGTGTTTAGTTTTAGATTCAATTTGACAACTGAGAAATGAGCCTGCAGACACAGTTACCAAAAAAATTATTTAGTTAAAGAAAGTCCTGGGTAAGGCTTGAAAGATTATCGAATTGAGTGGGCAGACCTAGTGCACAGTGTGTGGACCATCCTTGAGCTGGTGGATAAGATGGGGACAGACATGGCTGGCTGGGGCAGAATGACACACCAGGACACACCTACCTCTCTCTGATCGTGGCCTTTTAATTCATGATGCTGAATATCACCTGCAACTCCATTTTTAATTCATATGTCTTGTATTTCCACCTGGTCTCCATCATTAAATTCAACACTCAACCCAACTGGGCTCTGTGGTGTGTGGCGGGTCTTCACTGCTGCAGACCCAATGTCTACCATAAGATTTCAGCTGCCATTGTGTGACATAGCCTCATGCTCACACAAAGAATCTGAAGCTTAGTGGATTCAAAGCGCACCTGGAGTCACAGGGGAAGTTTAGCACCAACCCCATCTCCTGAGACTTCCACCAAGCTTTCCATTGCTCTCCGCATCGTGGATCTTTACACAAGGAACTCTAACAACAATTTTGCATCATGGAAAATGAGAACCAGTCAGGGGTATAGAGAGTGCTAGTGGCTTCAGCAGCCATACTCCTCCTCCTCCTGTGATAATACCGAAAGCTACAGACCAGACCAAGAACAGCACTTGTGAGCTCTGACTATTGTAGACCCCAGTCATCCTCAGGCACTGGTCAGTGTGAAATGTGCAGGATGATGTAACAAACTTTTGATTTATGCCTTTCCTTCCCTTCCCTTTTCTCTCCGATTTCCGCCGATGATGTACCCAGAAGCAATGAAGGACCAGGAGAATGAGGGTGCCACATGGAGGGGGGAGCTGACAGAATTGGCATTGTGGCATCTGACACCTCAAAGTCACCAGTCCAGCTTTAGCAATCTGTGTGCATTTCATCATGTCCTAAACTTAAAGGAAGAATTTGTACATTATTTACTCAGTGGCATTCCTCAGTTATTTTCACTGGGAGTGATGAGTACTTGGAATAATTGGCACCTTAAGAGGAAGCTAAAATCATAACGATAAGCTGGGGAGACAGAAATGAGGACTCAGTACTGACATTTTAAAAAGTCCCGGGAAAGTTCAGAGTGAACGTGAAGAGGGGGCAGTAAGATTGTAAGAACACAAGGATGGGAGGAGTAATGATATGCAAAATACTCTGCACAAGTTAGGGCCGAAGCAATCATAATAGGACTTTGCATGACCTGCGCTATGTCCAACACATTATTGACCCCATAAAGTCTAGCACAGACTAAAGACACTAGGATCCTTGGAGGCTAGGGACTGACAGTCACAGTAATGTTCCTAAACTTAAGGGGAACACAGGAAAGGGTTCTGGGAAATGCCTCTGGGTCCTTGCACCTCATCAGAGAGGAAGACCCAGAGGATAGTTTGGCATGCACATTAAAGGATTCTCTGGGGATTGGGGGGCGAGGCACTGGGGGATGGAGAGTGAAGGGGGAGGGGAGAGTGGAGCAGGGGGATCGGGGGGGGGGGGGAGAGAGGGAGAGGACCGGGGTACTTGTTAAGTTTGTATGAGCAGAAATAATAATATAAAAAAACAAAAAAAAAACCCTTTGTTTTTCTGGGATACTTTACTCAATATAATTTTTTCTAATTGCACATTTCCCATCATTAATTCATCTTTTTTGATCACTGAGTAATATTCCATTGTAAAAATGTACCACATTTCCCTAACCCATTCATCAACTGTTGGGCGTTTGAGTTGATTCCATGACTTTGCTATTGTAAATAGTGCTGCTATGAACATGGTTGTGTTCCTGTCACTATAGTGAATTTCCGAATTATGGGGGATTATTCTCTTTAACTCTTTTAGAAATTGCCAAACTGATCACCAGAGTGATTGTATAAGCCTGCATTCCCACTAGCAATGTATGAGAGATATTTCTTTCCACATCCTATCCAACATTTGGTGTTGTTTGTATTGTGGATTTTTGTCATCATGACTGGGGTGAGATGATTTCTCAGGGAAGTTTTGATTTATGTTTCCCTGATTGACAGAGATGTGAAGCATTTTTCAAGATATATGTTAGATGTCTCAATTTCATCCTGGAAAATTTTCTTTTCAGTTCCAACAACCATTTTATAACTGGGCCATTCATCTCCTTGGTGTTTTTAAGCTCTTTATCCCATTCTCTGGATTGCATTTTTTTCAGTTTAAAATCTCTTCATCTGAACAGAAGCTCTTTAGTTTCATAAGATCCCATTTGTTGAAAGCTGGTTCTAGTGACTGTGTTATTGGATTTCTGTTTAGGAACTATTGACCTAACCCAATCAGCTTGAGGGAATTCCCTATCCTTTCAACTAGGGTTTTTATAGTCTCTGGCCAAATATTAAGGTATGTTGCAGTCTACCTGCATAGTTGCTGATAAATGATCATATAACGGCTTAAGGGAACAAAGGTTTATTCTCTTAAGATTCCTGGTCACAGTTCTTGGTCCAGCTTGACGGGAGAGGACGCACCAACACCATGGGTGAGGGAACTGGCCATACTATCACTGCATAATGGCTGAGAGATGGACAATCCTTACTTGCCAGACCAGCATGTCTGGCCAAGTGAACAGAAGGATGTAAACTCTCTCAACCAGCTCTCTGTGACTTATCCAGGGCCTAATCCCACCCACCATGGGCTAGGCCTTCCCCATCAGCTAGGAAAATTTTCTTCACGTTTGCTCTGGGCTTAACTCAACCATCAACTCTCTACAACTGTGCCCAGAGCTCAAACCCTCAACAGTCAGGTTGACACCTGTGCTTAACTATGACAAGGTACTTGACCCATTTGGAATTAATTTTGTGTATGGTGACAAGTACGAGTCCGATTTTAATATTCTACATGAGGACATCCAGTTTTGCCAGCATCATTTGTTGAAGATGCTGTCCTTTTTTTATTGAAATTTTTGGGTCCCTTTGTCAAAGATCACAGAGCTGTAATTGTGTGGGCTTATATCTGGATCTTCAACCTTTATCCATTGATCTACATATTGATTTTGGGGACAGAACCTTGCTGTTTTTATTACTATGGATTTGTAGTATAGATTAAAATTTGATATGGTGATACCTCCAGCAGTGTTTTTGTTACTCAGGATTGTTTTTGCTCTCCTGGGCATTTCGTGCTTCCAAGTGAATTTTGAGATTGCTTAGTCAGTTTCTCTAAAGAATTTCTTTGGGATGTTGATTGGTATAGCATCGAATCTGTATATTGCTTTTGGTAGGATGGTTATTTTTACGATGTTGATTCTGCCAATCCAGGAACACGGGAGTCTTTCCACCTTCTGCTGTCTTCTACACTTTCTTTCTTTAAGGTTTTAAAGTTTTCATTATAAAAGTATCTCACTTATTTGGTTAGATTTCTATTAAGGTATTTCATTTTTTAGGAGCTATAGCAAATGGGATTGTTTATCTTAGGACTTTTTCACTTTTATTGATCCTTGTTGTGTAGGAGGCCACTGATTTTTGCATGTTTATTTTGTAACCTGCCACTCTGCTGAACTTATGTATTAGTTCCAGGAATTTCCTGGTGGAGTTTTTAGGATCACTCAGGTATGTGATCATGTCATCTGCAAATAGAGATATCTTGACTTCTTCCATTCTGATTTGAATTATTACCTGCTAAAAGAATTGATACTGGACTAGGAAGATGTCACAGGGGCTAAAGCCTTTTCTCTCCATGCAATGGAGGAGAAGGTTCATAAACACATTAGCATCAGTCCTTCAAAGACTTATTTCATGAGGAAATGGGAAACCTGTTAGGACTAAAGAAGTAATGAGATTGAATCCATAATAAAAACTCCCAATCAAAGAAAAACTCAGTACTACTTGGCCTCTCTGCCGAGTTCTGTCTAGCATTTAAAAAAGACAAGTTACATGAAAGTTTACAGACTAATACCTTTAAGATTTTTGAAAAACATTTACCAAATAAAAGCCAGTCATCCAGTCTCACATTAGAAAGATTGTTCCCAATGATCAAGAATCACAGCAATAGAAGACCTTTCACCCAGTGGGGCAGAGACTTTGTCATGTGCCAGTCAGCAGCCATGGGTTCTCAGTGAGTCAATACACCACTGTGCTGGATATTTGACAGAACAAATAAGGGGAGGAATGGGAAAGGTTTTTTGGTTCAACCCTAGGTTGACTACATTGTTTCTCTTTTCTTTACAATATGCTTTCTGTGATTTATTTAACATTTTGGCAAAAAGTTCAAATTTTCAATTACACTCATCCTTTTCATTTATTAATTTATTTAGTTGAATACAAAATATGTATTTCTTGACTATTAACTATGGCTTTCACATAGAATTAGCATGTTAGGCACACCTGTTAAAAGGAACAATGTGTTAGATATAGCTTTCTGCCTGCTGATATAAGACTCTCTTCTATCTTCAGTTTCTTCAAATATTCCAGTCTTCCATGACAGAGTGAGTTGTGCCTCTAACACCCATGTAAGTAAGAAGGTAAGTGAATATATTGATTTTCACACATGAGGAAAAGATTGTAATGCTTGCTTGGTTTTAAAAATACTGTGATTTTGGGCTGGAAATACGTCCTAGGGGTTAAGCCTCTATATCACTAGCAAAAGGACCTGATTTCAGACCCCTCTTCCTCACATAAAAATGCAAAGCAGGAGACCTATGGTTCTGTTAACTCCTAGCCAGTGGGCTAGCCTATATAGTTCTACACAGACGGGTCACATGTCAGTGGGCACATTGCAGAAGAAAAGTGGACCCTTTCCACAGACTCCCCAGGGGGCTTCATGAGGACGTCCCCTGGCAGGATGAACTGTCGGCAGCCATAGTGCTGCCATTAGTACCCTGGAAGACAGCGCTTGCTAAACTCAGTGGAACTTGCATGT